>OX452982.1:1200000-1800000 GCA_949699065.1 Metalampra italica | reverse complement strand
CGCTGTTAGGCTTTATGAAGTTCGTCATCCCGACGCCAACAACGTACACTTTTCTAAGCATTTTGGGAAATGTGATAGTTACCTCTTGCTTGACTGCGGCGGCGGCGGACACGGAGTGAGAGGCACAAACGCAATACACAGCGAGGGATCGGCCGTATCTATCTGAACTTTGTCGAGGGATAACAGTTATCAGATAACGTGAAAATAATGTTTAATTCAACTTTACGACGAGTGAAAGTAAATGCAAATGACAGACAACGGGTGGGTGGGATGGTAACTTGCTAAAGGGTTTTGAACTTTGGAATTTGAACCCTATTTACTACACAAACAACAACCATAGACAACCAAAAAGTTTATTCGCGTTCGGATACACGAATTAGGTACACACTGCGCAATCGATATATTCGTCGTAGGTTACACGATGTCGTGTAACCTCCTTTTAATATAGTACAGGCCATTCTCAAGACGAAGCAAAAGAATTTCATGACTGGCCATGGAAACAATACACTAAATTGACATTTTCATTTCATTTTCCATCACGACTTTCTATGGGCAAAATTTAAATTTATTTCAGTTAAATTTTTATTTAATTCCGCAAATAAAATTGTAAGGGTAACTAAGTAGTAATGGCTTTAGATAAGCAGAGGATTCTAAGCGAACTAGGGAGTGTAATGAATCAGCTTCAAAGTGCTGATTGGTAAGTCTTCAATTTATTTCAATACTTACGTACTTAAACCTAAATTAAATTCTGAAAGTGTTCTGTAGGGTTTTAATTTTCAGTGTAAGGTGAGGGGGGCGGGCGAAGTGCACCTGCCCGGCAAGCCCCCTACTGTAAATTTAATAAACACTACACTGCTGGTAATGCCATCTTACATCAATGCAACAAAGTAAAACAGGTTTTGATATAGGTACCTACCTACTAAATCACAGAATAAGGCTTGTTTACTGGCTTAATTTTTTTCCGGCTAACTAGACCACAGCAACCTAAAATGCTCGTCCTGTAACTTTATTCATGAAAAATTGTGTTTAGTTTATAACACGGCGGAGGTTGATCACAGAAAAACGGTATCTTGACTTAAGTCGCTCTCTCGACACCCCTCTTTGAACCTGTTGCGATTATCCACCCACATATTCTGTGAAAAATTTGCAAGTCATAGCCTTATTGATATCTTTTTCCAGCGGCTGCATGGGCAAGTTGTTTTCGGGTTCTGGTCAAGGATCCTCTGGGCAAGGGTCCCCTGGTCAAGCAATGGGGTCTCCGTTGCCCACCTGTGGTGGGTGTAGACGTGGATGTTGTCAAGGCCATGGTCATTGTGGTTACGGAGCTCCATACGCTGGCGATGCAGGTGCTATGGGCCGACCCTGCATGGGCCACTGTAATCCACCAAAACTCTACGCTGACACGTACGGCTACTTAAACCAAAACCTCATGCAGCCTGTCGTCAAAGAAGTGTATGACGACTTGCGCTCCATAACACCAGCTAATACTATAGGAAATAATCCTTTGGCCAATCAAATGGGTCTAGGGAATGGTCCAATGGCCGGAGGTGGTACTGGAAACCCAACTGCTATGCAGAATATGGGCGGAATGTCTGGAGGTGGTATAGGTAATCCAAATGCAATGCAGAATATAGGCGGAATGCCTGGAGGTTATATGGGAAATCAAAATGGAATGCAGAATATGGGCGGAATGCCTGCAGATGATATGAGCAATCCAAATACAATGCAGAATATGGGCGGAATGCCTGATGGTGCAATCGGAAATTCCAGTGCAATGCAGAGAATGAATGGAATGTCTGCTGGTAACGCAATGGAAAATCCAAATAATGAACAAATGAGTGGAGGTGGTATGGGCGCCCAGATAGTAAATATGATGATGAGTGGAGGCGGTGGCAAGGCTAGTAACATGCCAGCACAGGGTAGGCCGGTAACTGAACCTATGCTCATTGATGCTCCACATTCGCCTCATGGTCAGGTGGGAGTGACGCCTTTGAATTCACCTGTGGGTAAGAATCCAGGACAATTTGGTGCGGGAAATATGGGAATGTCTTCCATGGGACAAGTTGATCCTAATGCAACAAGAATGGGCCAAGGAAATCCTACCGCTCAAATGTTGAGCCCGCCAACACAATACGTTACACAGGATAATATGTATACAGTGGGTAATGCACAAGCAAACCCCACATTGACTGGTAATATGGCTCAGAATGTGAATCCAGGTTCTCAGCAACCCGTGAGAGCAGCACCTAGCAATCCGTATGGTCAACATAGTCAAGGTGTAACGAAATTCAACCAGATGTTTCCTGGCGTAATGCAAGGAGGAGACTTGGGTTTCGATCCAATGGCTCTTGCTATACAAATGAATCCAGCTAATCAAAAAAGGGCAGCTATGGAAACAATTGAGAAGCTAATGAGTGGCAAACCAGGTGCCCTCGGTAATACAGGGATGACTCATGCAGTAGGAGGGACTAATGTAAGTCAATCTAACCAACTACAGCAAAACCAAAATCAAGCTTCAGTTAACCAAATGGGTAATCAACAAATAGCACCAAGTCAACAACACCTTGCACCAGCAAATCAATTAACGAACCAGCAAATGTTACAAGGGCAACAGGAAATCGCTAATCCACATACTGGCGCGATATCACAACCGAGCCAACAAGTATACTCACTCACGGGGGCTCCAACATTAAACCAGCAACAAATGCAAGGTAAACAACCACAACAACAGATGGTAGATCCCAATACGGGGGCTGTAATCAATTCTCCGTCGGGCTATGAGGGAATGACTGAAGATCCTCATACATCGATGCAGCAGTCAGCACCACCAACTGAGACTCCACCACCTCCAGCCCAGGAAATGTACAAAGAACCTATATTCCCAGCGGATACTTCAAGAAACCCACCTACGTATCACGTGAAGACTCAGAGAAACTTGCAATACAACACTCTAGGACAGCCAGTGGAAATGCTACCCGGCAGTTATTATCACGTTCAAGAACCTAGTCTTCCGCAAACGCTGTCTCCCCAGCACATCCAGTCGAAGCCTGTGGGTAATTTAGGGAGATTGGGTGTTAAGTCTACTGTCAGCAAAACTTCACTAATGGGGAATAGGCCTCTCGGGCAAACACCTAGTAGGAGTCAGCTGCAGCATGTATACCATCAGTATAAAGGATCCCAATCGTACACGCAGCAGAATATAAGAGCTCCTGCCCAAAGTGGTACTCATTCGGATGGGAAGCTGAATAGTGTGCCAGCAATTACAGCGCCTGCAATGCAGATACCGGTTGAAAAGGTCGGCGGAGACACCTCTGCAAACAACCAGATTAATGATCAACTATCAAATAGGGTAGAAGTCAAAGGGCAGATCGGTGATGTTCCAGCTACAAATAAGCCTCACGGAGATGTTCCTATGGAAAAGGTAACTTTTGGAACAATATCAACTTGGTAGGTAGTTAGTCTGCACAAAACTAATACACAACACTAACAAAAACCTGCTGTAAAGCGTCGTTGCCTGATGCATTGCCTGAATTTAAATGCAGAAAGTCTAACCCCTAAGCCCCTAATGCAATTCCTAGTTCTTATACCTAAATGTTTTTTTTCTCTTTTACAGCCGGCTCCTCAGAGACATGCACGTCTCAGGAATGGTCTGCAAGACATGACCTACACCGCATATCCTAGTAACGCCGCTTGGACTTTCCACGGGGAGTATTATCCTCCAGGCGCTATGGCTTCTTTTTATCGTGGTGGAAACAGAAGGAAATAGGTACCCACTTATTTTGCGAAGCTGAGAATCCTCTGCTATCAATTTGAAAATGCAAAAAAAAGCAGTATTATATTTTGGCGAGTCGTTAATCTCATTGTGAAAAACCTGGAAGTTAATCGTTAAATTACTGTTGTAAATGCTTGGATTTTGTGCAAACAATTGTTTTTGAGTAATAAAAATTATGGTATGTATGTACTTTCTAGATTTTTATTACAAATATCGTGTTGTACCCGTACTGTGTTCCTTGAGCTGGTTTTACAGCTGTACCCGAGACCCGTCTGGATCTCCCGTATACGGGATCCCAGAGCGGAAATACGTGAGGCGCCAGAGCAACGTAGTAAAGTAAACGACTCTACCCGATCGTTCCAAAATGTCCCTTTTATAAGTTTAATGCAGACGTGAACTGCATGTGTGGATTACCGAATGGCACTAGTTGTGCTTTTGTGGAGGCCGTGCCAGTATTCTGTGGCCGTGCTGCGGTTTTATGGATAATCGCCGACTATTAAAGTCGTGTCCTATTTTGTGGAGGCGTGCAGTAACCGCCGGTTTTTGAAGAAAATCAAACAAAATATGACTTGGCTGTATGGGTCTATGACTTTTGCCTGTCCATTATTAGACGAATTCAACAAAAAAAAATGTTGTCGTTGTTTTGTCAAAAGTCAAAACGAATTTCACGTTTAGTGCGTTCGCGTTTTGCTAGAGTTTTCGATTTTCACAAGTGTGATTGTGGCAGTGTTTTTCCATTCAGTAACATAATCATTTTCCAGTTGTTTTACTGCATTTCGTGTTGACTTCTGTTCACTTTGAACATTCAAAGATGTCTTTATTCGGATCTATGATGGGCGACGTGGAAGACGATCCATTTTTCGGGTAAGATTTTTTGCCATCACTCCTGAATTTTTTAAAGGTACAATCATAAAATATTCCCTTAGCCCTAATAAAAGCCAACATATAAATAATATTGCCGATGACTTTAAAATTGCATCAAGAAACAAAACGTTGATGATTACAAATGAAAGCGTAATTTTCTGCACATGGCTGACGATTTCCCGTATTTCCGCAGCTCCCACATGCGACACATGCGGCATATGAACAACATGATGAGCTCCATGTTCGGGGACCCGTTCGGGATGCTCGGCGGAGGCCCACTGGCCATCGCGGGCCCGGGGCACCCGGCGGCAATGATGCCCTTCATGCCTCAGATGCCATCATTGAATCGACTCTTATCAGGTCATCATATGCCAGGTAATGTTTTCATATATTAGAACCTCTAGCATTTGGGGAATGTAATTATTTTACTGGCAGGAGGATTCTAGCGCAGGATATTAGACAAAACAGTACCTACCTACATAAATTTACTCTGAGCATTGTTTTGTAATCAATTAAGATGTGAGCGTCGCGCACTGCGATCGCTTGTGGCGATTGGTTCATTGCATGCTGTCGGTCAACTCTGTGCTATGTAGATGTTAAATTGTATTGCTATGGATGGAAGGTTGTAGTTTAATTTGCACAATTGTATCATAAGTTCCTTGGAGGGATGCATTCCACAAGGAACAGAAAGGGGTTAGAAAGATTTGGAGGAGGCCTTTGTCACAAGGCAAACTGCTAATAAATGACTTGAAGAGGAACAAGAAAAAGAAACAAGTTATTGTGTAAATCAATTTATATTTCAAGTAAACACAGAGAGCGTCAGGGATATGAATGGGTTTTTTCTCGAAACTTAAGTACATTTACTGACTACTCTCAAATGGTAAGGGAAGACATTGTAAGGAATCCTGCATATGCCGAAGAAGAAATTCTTAGGCGCTTGTGAAGTCTACTAACCCACCAGTGCGGGTTGATAGGCTAGTGTGGTGGACTATTAACCGAACACCCTTGTTGAGAGGGCAGGCCTCAGCCCCAGCAGTGGGGACATGTTAATAGGCTGTTGATTTGAAGTAAAAACACTAAAAATGTTTTTAATAAATAAAGGCTTGTTAAATAAAGGTTGTTAGACTGTAAGTTTCCTAAATAAAGATTGATAAACTGAACACTGAGACAGTTTATAATAGTTATATTATGGTCAAAGCATTACTGTACATAAACTGTTTGAGTTTCTTCTATTTCTATAGATTGTTAAAAACAAAATATAATATTTCTTTAACTATTCCCTACTTTTTCTGCAGATATGGACGGCCACATGAACACTGGTGCCTCATTCAGTAGCAGCACATTCGTCATGTCCAACGGACCGCATGGCAAGCCACAGGTAATTTTTAGACACTATGTTTTGCTTGTGACTTTCTTAAATTACGAAGTTGATAGCACCAGATTGGGGGACCATTAGCGGACAGGTGTTTGACACAAAAGATCCCATTTAAGAATCGAAGTGTTGCCTATTTCTGGCCCATAACATAAGCCAACATAAGTTGGTAAAATTGCTTTTAGTTATCTAGATATAAAAGAATCGTACTCAGCCCCGGCGTTTACCTGTTGTTCTCCTCTTTGTAGATGTAGATATTTAAGTAACAATCAATGTTGCAGGTGTACAGCTCTTCGAGCAGCACCAAGATAGGTCCCAACGGCATCAAGGAGACCAGGAATACGCTGCAGGATTCGCGCACCGGCACCAAGAAAATGTCTATTGGTATGTTCTATTGTTCTTTCTCTATTAAGTACATAGCATGGTGGTTTAAACCAATTTACTTGTAAACATATAAAATACTAGCTGTTGCTTGCAGCTTTGGATTAAGTTTTTTTTCCCGCGGGAACAGTTTACCGCGGTAAAAAGTAGCCTTTATGTTATTCCAGGATTTAGCTATCACTGTACCAAGTTTCATCAAAATCCGTTCAGCCGTTGCAGCGTGAAAGAGTGACAAACATCCTTACAAAGTCACAACTTTCGCCTTTATAATATTAGTAGAATAGGATTTAATTAATGCAACGTGGGTTTTCCATTTTATTTTAATGTTATTTACCTGACTGAAACAAAATAGCGATTTTTTTTATACATACGTATGTTTATCAGTTGTAGAGTACCCATAGCACGACCCTACGGCTTAATTTGGGACTAAACAGGCCGTGTGTGTAAAAAAAACCTTTTTATTTTTTTTGTTCTTTTTAAAGTCTTTTTCTTTTTAATTTCCACATGGGTGGGTTTTTGATAGTGTAGGCACAGTGTACGACAGTGGCGCAACAGTCGTGTGGCCTTGAATCAACGTACCGCGCCAGAGATACGTGGCTACCGGCTAGGGTTGAACAAAACTCACAATCGCAACATCAAACCAAACTACCCTCACTGATCGGCACGCGTTTCGCTCGGCTGCTTTCGCGGAGAGCGAACACAGCCCTAGCTACGTCTCCCCTCGCTTATCTCTGTGTGCTAGTGTAGGTGAACACTGCGCATGTGCGCGTGTCATTTCAGACCCAATGTACTGAGTTTCCGTACTGTCGTGTACTGTGGTGTAGGTGTCGATAAACCCACGTGTTTAAAAGGCCCGATGGCGTCGCCAGCCGACTCATTAGCGCAATGCCGCCACAGACGATTATGACATCGCCAACTCTAATTTGTCATCCCACTTGCTAAAAGGTTTACTAAATTGATGCTTCCAGGGAAAAATGTATGTTAGGTAGGTACTAGATTTTCGTCAAAAGCCAATTATCGTTTGGCAATCGTATGACATGCTTGTGGCAATAATTGGTAGGCAACCATAAGTAAATATATGTACTTTTTAATTTCATCCTTCAGTGATTAGTGGATGGTTTTGTGCAATCTAGTGAGGATTGCCGTCTGTAGACCCTCTTAAGCTATACCTCAGTTACGTACTGTCGTCTAAACGTCAAGCTTTAAGGCGTATCCCAGACACACGCGGCCTGCGGTGGCGGCCTACCGCAGGCCGCAGCCACAATACACAAATTTTGGCCGCGCGTGTTTGAATACTCATATACATTGCAAATACCGCAGTGTCTCAAGACAAAAGTCTTCGACCAGTGTGTGTTGCCAGTGATGACATACGGTACCGAGACGTGGTCGCTCTCTATGGGCCTCGTAAGAAGGCTCAAGGTCACCCAGAGGGCAATGGAGAGAGCTATGCTCGAAGTTTCCCTGCGAGATGGAATCAGAAATGAGGAGATCCGCAGGAGAACCAAGGTCACCGACATAGCTTAAAGAATTGCGAAGCTTAAGTGGCAGTGGGCTGGGCACATCGCTCGTAGAACTGACGGCAGTTGGGGCAGAAAGGTTCTCGAGTGGCGACCACGTATCGGAAGACGCAGTGTAGGCAGGCCTCCCACAAGGTGGACTGACGATCTGGTGAAGGTCGCGGGACCCGGCTGGATGAGGTTAGCGCAGGACCGGTCGTCGTGGAGATCCTTGAGGGAGGCCTTTGTCCAGCAGTGGACGTCTACAGGCTGATATGATGATGATGATACCTACATCAACTGGCCGCCACCGCCACCGCAGGCGCGTGTGTCTGGGATACGCTTCGCTAGTGGCTTACATTGCAAAGTTCTCAATACTTGCTGTGGTCAAGCTACAAATAAATCATTATTCATCATCATTATAGTTTTCTGTCAGCTTTTTTGTTGCCATTTAGGACTTGGCTACTTTCCATTCTAGCCATAAAATTTTATTTTCAAGGTTTTTACTAATGATATGTGAAAGTTTTTCGGTTCTCATCTCAGCCTGCATATTCAACTATCATTTCCAGTGCTCGTCTGTTTCTTCACACGAAACTAGCTGTTTCCCGCGGCTTCGCCCGCATGGGATCAGTACCTATAAACCGTCCGCAAGAAATTATCTGAATGTCAGTGAAAACCGCAACAAAATCCGTTGCGTAGTTTAAAAGATCTAAGCGTACAGAGGGACAGACCGACTTTGTTTTATACTATGTAAGGGTAAGGAAGGGTGGTATTTAAAACCGCGTGGACGAAGCCGCGGAGAAAATCTACTATAGATGTAGACATAGAATGATGTCATGCGTAATGTTGACTTTTTGCTCGTGCTAAAATTATAGACTGCCATGATGCCGGCAAAAAGTTGTAAACGAGTGTTTGGTTAGCGCGACCAGCCTTATATGGTGGTTACGCAACTCAACCACCGATAATTATACGCCTGCGTGGCGACTGTATTTATTTTGTAGGCCTGAGCCTCAGCAGTGGGGACATATTAATAGGCTGTTGATGATGATGATGATATTCATCAGCAGCCTATTAATGTCCCCACTCAGGGCTCAGGCCTACCCTTTTGACGAGGGCGTTCGGGCTATAATCCACCACGCTAGCCCAGTGCGGGTTGGTGGACTTCACATGCGCCTAAGAATTTCTTCTTCGGTGTATGCAGGTTTCCTCACGATGTTTTCCTTCACCGTTTGAGAGCAGTCAGTAAATGTACTTAAGTTTCGAGAAAAATCCCATTGGTACATGGCGTAGCTGGGGATCGAACTCCGGACCTTTCGATATGATAGGCTGCGTCTTATCCCCTACGCCACTGACGCTCTCATGATGATATTACAGAAAATAAATACATACAATACAACAAAGAGTTTTTCTGAAAACCTATGAATGCAGTTTTTTTATATCTTTATGTGACGTATACGGTGGGGCCTGGTGTCCTGTATTTACAGGCTACCTAAGTAGCCTAGTCTCAGGCTCCAGACTCCACAAACTAACTTTAGGTAAGTCAGTTGTGGAGTAAATAAAAATTATTTGTATTGTATAGAACCAATTTCGTCTCTCTCTTATAGTTTCATGGCGGGTTCCCCATGCTTACCTTTGTTGATGAGTCACAGGTTGACTTTTCTTAAGTGTACCAAAAAACGGATTGGGGCATCGTTTGGCGAACACGGGTTTACCACAACAGATCCCTTATGTGTCGCCAGGTATTCTAAGAAGATAAGAACCGCGTATTGGACCAACTGAATATTCTGGTGGAAGCTGTCCGTTGTCCAGTCCTGGCTTGGCGTACATTGTTGACTGGCCTGTTGGTGTAGTGGTAGTGACCCTGCCTATTGCGGCAAAGATCGTATGGGTTCGATTCCCACCCAGGACCAACATTTGTGTGATGAGCATATCTGTTGGTTTTCGGATTCTGGGTGTTTGTATGTATTTATTTAAAAGTATATAAATATATGTTTATCAGTTGTTGAGTACCCATTTACAAGCTTCGGCTTAGTTTGGGACTAAACAGCCGTGTGTGAATTTGTCCAAACTTATTATTTATTTATTTATTGTGGTGGTGTTGGTTGCAGGTCACCACATCGGCGAGCGCGCGCACGTGATCGAGCGCGAGCAGAACGTGTACTCTGGCGACGCCGAGGAGCGCCAGGAGTACATCAACATCGAGGAGGAGGAGGCAGACGACTTCAACAGGTACGCCCCGGGCAGGCAACGTCCAGCACCCACCAATCTGTGTTACCAACATGTCACTGTTATCATGATATCAGCCTGTAGACGTCCACTGCTGGACAAAGGCCTTTCAGGGATCTCCACGACGACCGTTCCCGCGCTAACCTCATCCAGCCGGGTCCTGCGACCTTCACCAGATCGTCGGTCCGCCTTGTGGCAGGCCTGCCTACGCTGCGTCTTCCGGTACGCGGTCGCTAGTTAAATGGTTACTTGAATGAAAACATTCCATGGGCTCGTCACATCTGTCGGCAAAGCGATAACCGCCGGGGTAGAAAAGTTCGAGTGGAGACCGCGACTGGGCAAGCGTAGTGTGGTACGCCGCCCGGGTAGATGCAGCGACGATCTGCGTGAGGCGGCTGGCAGTGACTGGATGCGGAGAACCGGAGATTGGGCTCAGCACCTTGGGAGTCTGTGTCCAGCAGTGGACTAGTGCAGGCTGATGATGATGGTACACGTGCTCCATTGGGTTCCGTGGGAGAGCCTGGAGACTCCCAATATGCGACGGTGGCCACCGAGGGGGTTTTAGTGGGTAGAAATCCCACTGTATGTCAGGAAGATTCCCCGTGAACACAAAAGGCCTGTGTCCAGCAGTGAACTTGTGAAGGCTGATCATGATGATTTGATAAGCCTAGTCCATAGCTGGGTGTATGCTAAAGATCTACTTCGAAGTATTCCGTTGATTTTGTGCATACGTGGTTGCAGAGAGTTCCAGACCAAGGCTGGCGCCGCGGCGGCCGCGTCGCGCATGCGCGCCCTGCCGCCCGCGCCCGCGCCGCACCGCCGCTCCCCCCCGCCGCGCCTCGCGCTCCCGCCCGCGCCCTCCAAGTGAGTACCCACCCACCCACACACTGTAGTACGGACGACCGCACGTCAGTAGAAAGAAAACCAGTATAAACTGGTCTCTCATTGTATTGGAACTCCTTAACTAGACCAGCTCAATGTCAAAATGTTTCCACTGACGTGCGGTCGACTGTACATGTGTGCGCTGAACTGAAGAAAATAAGGGGTGTCGCTTTTGGTTGAGTAAGCTCGGCTGATGCGATATGAGTAAAATTATGTATCAAACCTGTTCATGGAAAACATCACAAGCGACAAATATGAAATACGCAATAATGAGCCTTAACGAGCTTGACTTTAGATATGAAATTGAATATAAATTATCCGGCGGATAACAAAAATATACCCTCTGGCTCGACCGGCGGCGGGGTTTCTTGAGACTCAAATCAAATGTTTAATACTTAGATTATTTTATTTTGAGGTAAGTTGGACTACTGTTATTATTTACACTTAACTCTTTGACTATCAACCCGCTATATGTAGCAGGATGACAGCTAGCTATTTATTCCGCCGGGTGATATGTCTTATTATTCAGTTCGCAGTCACTCTGACACCTGTCATTGTCATACTTTTGTCTTGACCAATTGAATCGCTGTTACGTTTCAAAATGGCAGTATTTTTGAGTGACAATGTCAGGGTGTCTTACTGACGTGAACCACGCACGAGTTACAAAGGTTGCGCTCTGAATCCTGCGAGCCAAAGGGCTTAACCCTTTTATTACCGCTTAAGCTGCCTTTCCTGTCACGCGTGTTTGCGCCCGCGTCCTGGCCCGGCGCGCATGCGTGCCGCCAATTTCATACAAGTGGCGCGCGGGCGGCGCGCATAACAGGAAAGGCTTGTATGAAAGCACTATTGCGGGCGCAGAACGCGGGCGCAAATACGCGTAACAGGAAAGGGGTCCTTAATGTATCTGAGATGTGTAGAATTATTTAATTATACACAGCTTTTAATTGCCTGTAGTAATAAAATCGTGTAGCGGCTGGCATGTTTGTATATTTAAATGTAGTATCTCTATGTCCTATTTAAGTGTTTTATTATTATTGGCCTATTTTACTATGTGCTATAATATTTATGTTTATTTTTTAGGGGATGGGTATATGGATCTGGTTTTGTGAAATGTTGATTTTCGTTTGGTTCACATATGCTTTTGTCTTGTTTTTAGGAGTATGCTTTTGTCCAACAGTGGGACGTGTTATAGTTTGGACTATTTGGTTATGGCTTCATTAATGTCGCTATAATAAATACAAATGTTTTCATGAGATTATTGAACTTATTTATTTTAATCTGATCTGAGAATAAGGAATTTCAGATTTTCTAGTATTTTCTACCATTCATCAGCCTAAAAAAAATTACAGGTATCATTGTACCAAGTGTACTATTGGCCCGTACCAATGAGTTTTTTTGGAACTTGAGTAGGAATTCTGTTTTTTTTTAAACGGGCTTTACGGCTCTGGAATAGGAACTCTGTAGGATCAAAGTGTTGCCAGGTATTCCTGGCCCCCTGACAAGATAAAGATGTTGCGCTCCCGATGTTTCATCGACATGTGATGAACAAAACGAATTTAATATTATGTCATCAAACATTAAATTATCTGCCATGACGGATGACCAATCGACTACAATGAGGACGGACTGAATAGTAGTAGTATAGTTTATTTTCTCATGGTAACACTGGGTGTACTTTGAAAACGGGGATTCCCCTTCGGAACAAGCAAGAATCAACGGATCCATGCGCCCTCCCACGCCGGTGTAGAGTAGTTAGCGGCACGGTATATGTATGTATTGCAGTGCAAGTAGCGACACGAGCCCCAGGCGGCAGTCGACCTACCGTCCCGCGGCGCGCAGGCCCTTGCGTACCACCTCCAGCCCGCTTACCTCCAGGTAATATAATACCCAATGATATTATAGTCCCCGTAAATCTTTTTGGCGGTTCAGTGAATATAGTCACAGATGACAGTGTTTACAGTCTATGTGTGTATAATTGACTTGACATAATCTGATGCGTAGAGATGTCCAAAAACTTGAAAAGTTTGATTCTGTTGATCGAATCAATGAACGATTTTTTGAAATTGAATGAGCGTGTTTAGTGAACGCGCACAGCTCCTCTTTGACAACTAAAATTTGTCACTGCGTAAGACGCAGCCAACTTCATGTATTGATTGACAAAAGGTTTTACGGGGGCTATACCATCACCGCAATAGGTGGGAGTTTTATCTTCATAATTTTCACACTGGGCCACGTGGCAAATAATGTTTTCTTACGAGGCTGGCTTTGACTTTTTTGAGTCACAACTTCACAAGCCTCAAAAAAAGATAAAAAATTATAACAAACAATTCACTTCAATTCCAGATACTGGAGAAGGCGTCACTTCTATTAGAGAATTCACTCTCGTAATATAAAATATTTATTTATGCATATCTATTTATATTGCTGTTCTGTACATACGTTTTGCTATTGATGTTTAAAAAATAGACGTTGGTCTAAAGTTTTGTAAATATTTTCAGTAATTATTGCTACATTTCGTAATTTTGTTGTTTCAGCATGTTTTTTTTATTAATTGGGCATGAAATGTGTTTCTGAATATTGTTTTTTTGCAAACTTGTAAATAGAAATTTCTTTGTCGCCTTTTTTAGCTCGAGTTGTGCGGTTTTTTTGCCGTGCTGTAACCGCCGGTTTAATAAATAAAAAATACGACTATATTTTGAGGCTTAAAGCCAAAAACCAAGCCAAAACCTACTTTTAAAAACTCGCTCGAATGTTCGAAGCTCCCTGTGTGTCGCACCGAATTGCGAGCTGTTGGTCAAATACGCTTTTCGTCATAGTAGGATCTAGGTCAAAGATGCCGTTAGTCTCAATAACGTAAAAATCGTACAGCGTGTCAGATAATTCATAATCTATGCTACTAAAAAGTACTAGTTGTGCCTAATTGATACTCTTTAGGGAAACTCTAGGTGATAGCAAATCAAGTTTGACGAAACACATCTTTGGCTAAACAAACTTTGACTATGTGGGGGCACAAAACTCATGACACGACAATAAACAGCCGGCCGCGCGAGAGAGCCGAGCCAGTCGTTCCCCATCAGTCGCCCCTCACACTCACTTGGACAGTAAAGCGGAACACAGACAGGGCGGCGGCGGTGCGAAAGCGTTGCGGTAATTTTTTGTAATGTTTGAAATAGTATGAAGCCTTTTACATCAAAGCGGCGCGGCGGCGGTGCGGCGCGGAGGCGGTGCGACGGCGAAAGCGACAAAACCGCGCGCACAGATTTGACAGATTTGCGCAGACAGGCGTTGCGGAGCGGCGGCGGCGCGTTGTATTCCTTTGTAGTGTATGAGAACTCCTACACAGAGCGGCGGCGGCGCGGCGGCGGTTTGTATGAAGAACGCTCCGCACCGCGCCAGCGGTATTCCTGTCTGAAGGGCTCCGCTTTTTATTCGCTTTCCGCAGATTCGCCGCCGCAACGCTTTCGCAACGCCGCCGCCCTGTCTGTGTTCCGCTTAATTAAATGCAGTTTATTCTAAATAGTCTATTTAGAATAAACTGCATTTAATTACTGTCCAAATACTTTCATACGAGTATTCGAGTGTGAGGGGCGAGTGATGGGGAACGACTGGCTCTGCAGCGGGGAGCGCCCGCGCGGCCGGCTGCTTCATTGTCGTGTCATGAGTTTTGTGGCCCCCACAACGTATCGCAACCTTGACAAAACGCGTCTTTGACAAACAGCTCCCAATTCGTCTCGCCTTGATACATAATGTTTCTCATTGCAGCCCTAGCGTGCGCGAGGTGTACGGCGGGCCGCACCCGCAGCCGCGCCACCGGCACAAGCACCACAAGGCGCACGCGCCGCACCCCGCGCACACCGCGCGCCCCTCGCCCGCAGACGACCACCAATGAACCCACCATCCACCACCACTCAGACACACCACTGACCCCCATTACACCACCCACTGCGCTGGACAGGCTTTCGTACGGTCGACCGCACGTCAGTGGAAACCAAACCTGTAATAGTCCCCGTAAATCTTCTTGGCGGTTGAGTGAATATAGTCACAGATCGCTGACAGTGTTTATAGTCTATGTGTGCGTAATTGATATAATGTTATGCGGAGAGATGTTCAAAAATGAGGCGGTTGATCGAATCAATGAACTATTTCTTGAAAATTGACACCTAAAATTAGTCGCGAAGAAATCAGCCGACTTCACATAACTGCCAAAAACATTTAGGGTGACATTACTAGTATAAACTGATCTCTCATGATATTGAATCTTCCTAATAGCTAGCCAGCTCAAGGTCAGCCACTGATGTGGGGTCGACTGTCGTTTTGTGCCAAAATGGTCTCGGCCGTTTGGACTATAATGAATTCATCTTGGCTTCATTAGAATTATCGTGGTTGAAATAACTATAAATCCGTAACTTGGTTGCCAACTGGAACGAACATGGGAAACTTCGTAGCTGGTTACAAAACTCATTTACTTATTGGGCCTCAAGGAAATTTCCAATTTTGTAAACATTCTCAGTAAAGTTTTCACATTTCACAATGTTTCAAATCAAGCTGTTTTTCTAACCAAGCTAAGATATTTCATTATAGTAACAGGTATCCATTGGCATTAAGCGTATCCCAGACACACGGCGACCTACCGCAGGCCGCAGCTTCAATATGCAAACGCACGTGTCTGATGTCTCACATACATACAACAGGCCGCCACTGCAGGTGTGTGTCTGGGATCCCCTTTAAGCTTCAATTTGGATCACAAAACTACCTGTCACAAGGAGGCTTCAGCCTGTCCGGCGTATGTAATATAATTATAGGTCAGTGAGCGATAGCGACCAGGTACCACTGTATTGACATTTCAGTTTTAGTGAATAACATTTAAGTTAAGGTCTCTTTCATTACACGTTTCCAACGAGGTGAACAACTGCATGGACTGAAAGTAACATCTCTCATGAAAACATCCAATTGATGTATTTCACGTCTCGATGTCCTAAAAAACAATGTTAAGGTGGATATAATCAACCAACTTCGATTGTAAATGATCGAGTGATTACCAAGTGCTTTGTTTACTTAATTGGGATCTTCTAATGAGGACGACCTTACTCTCATAGCATTATGATTATTTGCTGTTTACTAGAATATGTTGTTGTGCAATTAACTGAAATTGAACACGATTGTGCTTCGAAGAAGCATTACTATTGGAACATAAAGATGTAACACTTAGAGCCTCTTTCACCGCTTGCTGATATTGTTTCAGATAGGAAGTTGACAGATAAACTAATCAGTCAGATAAATCTGTCTGATATTTTCGTGGTTCTCCAAATCTCTAATACAATATGTGACAGATAAAAAAATAATAGCATCTTGATCTTGCTGTTAGTTTAACAGGCGGTTTATCTAACAGATAATGTAATCCTGTAACCTGTGAAACAAACGAAATAGGCTACCTGTCAGATAATATGCAGATAGGGTATTGGGACTTTATCAGCAAGTGGTGAAAGAAGCCCTTAGTAATTCGATTTATTTTATACAATTTCGTCGCTCAAATCAGTATCGGTAACTTTTATTTCTCTCGTGGCCTTTACGGTCGAACGATTGTATACAACTAGATTCTTACCACGATGTATACAAAAAAATTCACTTCTGTTTCCGCTCAGTAGCATGCTCATGGCTACGGGTAGTACTCGATATTCGGCACAGTTTCTGGCGGCCATTATTTAAGTACTACTTCATACTACCCGGTGTTTCGGCAATGTTTCTGTCGGTCATCCCCACTGCCGTGCAATTTATAAACGCAGTAAGGACAATTTGACAGTTTTGAGTAAAACGCGTTTGAAAATTTGATTGTACGTTGTGTTGTATGGTGGTTTGGTGTTTATAGTTTTTGTTTCTCTCACTTCTATTACACGTAGCGAAAAACGGGTCTTTGTTTCTGAAAGATCTCATCACAACGATGTCAAATATGTAATAAAATTATAAACGCAGTAAAGTGTCTTACTGCGTACAGTAAGGACAATTTGACAGTTTTGAGTAAAACGCGTTTGAAAATTTGATTGTACGTTGTGTTGTATGGTGGTTTGGTGTTAATAGTTTTTGTTTCTCTCACTTCTATTACACGTAGCGAAAAACGGGTCTTTGTTTCTGAAAGATCTCATCACAACGATGTCAAATATGTAATAAAATTATAAACGCAGTAAAGTGTCTTACTGCGTACAGTAAGGACAATTTGACAGTTTTGAGTAAAACGCGTTTGAAAATTTGATTGTACGTTGTGTTGTATGGTGGTTTGGTGTTTATAGTTTTTGTTTCTCTCACTTCTATTACACGTAGCGAAAAACGGGTCTTTGTTTCTGAAAGATCTCATCACAACGATGTCAAATATGTAATAAAATTATAAACGCAGTAAAGTGTCTTACTGCGTTCATAAATTGCTGGGCAGCCCAGTGGTCAGACTAGTTTGACTAGGGCCATGGTTATACGTATTACCCACTACCCAGTGTTTCGGCGCAGTTTCTTGCGCCATGGTTATTAGTACCCGGTGTTTCTGCACAGTTTCTTGTGCCATGGTCATTTGAAATGCCCAACATGTTGACAAAATAGTAATATTGGAAGCGTCGAAGTCAAAATAGAGCGTCATTGGCGTAGGGGATAAGACGCGGCCTATCATATGGAAAGGTCCGGAGTTCGATCCCCAGCTGGGCCATGTACCAATGGGTTTTTTTCTCGAAACTTAAGTACATTTACTGACTGCTCTCAAACGGTGAAGGAAAACATCGTGAGGAAACCTACATATGCCGATGAAGAAATTCTTAGGCGCATGTGAAGTCCACCGACCCGCACTGGGCTAGCGTGGTGAACTATTAGCCCTAACGCCCTCGTTGAGAGGGTAGGCCTGAGCCCCAGCAGTGGGGACATATTAATAGGCTGTTGATGATGAAAGTCAAAATATTTTATTGCATTGAGTACACTGGGCACATTTACACACGTCAATTTTTTATCTACAGATACATCGTTGTGAGAATCCCGCTCAAATGCTTTCATAGAACTGTATGAGTACAGCATTGCACTTCAATATAGTCTAGTAATTGGCTGTAGACTTATTTAAAACAATATAAGGTCTTCAAATTTATGCTTTAGTCGTAATTTTGATGTCTAGTGTTTGTCGTGTATATAAATGAATATTCATTATTGTATTTGTCCTGTAAAGTGGTCCCTACACGATCATGCTGCATGACATGCATTACGTGCTGTCACTCATGCATGACCGTCTAGTTTTAGTGATTGACGTGCATGACATGCAAACTACGTACTGGCCGTTGCGTCACTGTACTATGTGATTGATAGCAAGCTTGAGGGTCTATCATGCAGCATGATAATTCACGTATCGTTTACGTGAATTATCATGCCGCATGATCGTTTAGGGAGCCCATAACAGTTATCCGTACGTCATTGTAGCGAGTGTTTTAGGGTTTGACGGATTATAATACTATAATAAGTTTGAAATTATTTTATTGTTGTCAAATGTATGAGAATCGGAAATTAATAAATCGTGAGAACAATGTCTAAATCAATATTATTCGTATTTATTATCAATGAAATTTATCAGTCATTTTAAAGTTGGTTATTTAGCTTTTTAATGTATACTCTTTCATTCAATGGTTGTTTCAAGCTTTACTATCTGACAACGAATCTTCAAACTGTACTGGATTTTATGAAATTGTCCCCAATATACATTATATTTGCTGATTTTTTTAATGATAGGTATGTAACATGTAAGTTATTTAAGACGTGAGATTTTGCGAGTGCAAAATGGATTGTAATTTATTTTTATGCTGACAGGACCCTGGTCAATTCACAACCGGGCTGTTTATTCTAAAATGTATGAAATATGTAATGTCTTTGTAAAATATTTGAATGAAATTAATAGGTTTTTGGTCCGCGCCGGGGAGTTTAGGGTGGATCTAGCTGGGTTTCGTGGTTGTGGTAGCATGCAACGTGTATAACTAAGTTTATTCAGCAGATATCATTGATCAATAAGCCAATAGAATCGACCGCATTCTGGCAACTGACTAAGATGACCAATCATGACATGGGGCGACCTTGGTCGAACCAATCAGCGCGCTGTTCCCTCCGCCCGCACACCCCATCGCTTTTTTTACAATTGTTTGTAGAATTAGTAGCAATTTAGCTATTTATTAAGTTTTTTGGTCCTGCGTACCTAAAGACACTTAAATAAGCCTTATAAAATAACTATATGAATTACTAGCTTTTTCCCGCGTCTTCGCCCGCGTAGAAAAGTTTTTCCCGTGTACATTGTGAAACAGCGCCCTCTATGTAGGTGTTTTGTTAATTTGGAGGTATTAGCGGACGCCCCGCGACTTTGCCCGCGTTAAAAAGTAGCTTATATGTTATTCCAGGATTAAGCTGTCACTGTACCAAGTTTCATCAAAATCTGTTCGGTAGTTTTTGCGTGAAAGAGTAACAAACATCCTCACATTCTTACAAAGTTTCGCCTTTATAATATTAGTAGGATACTAGGACTAGGATAAATGTATGTCGCTATCGCTTACGAACAGAACGTAAACAGTTCGTGATAGAACAACTTTGTTCATGGCATGGCATCTGTAATTCTGTAGACATTAGTTCGTATGATATTATTTATACTTTAACCCTGTAGTAAGCCAGAACAAAAGAATGAAATAGATTCTAAGGGGAGCGGATTTAGACGACGTTCATTGCCAGGTCATAAACTTAGAACTAGCGTAGCGTATAGACGTCCAATGTGTGCAAGTGAGAAAATAATATGGCAGTAGTGTCAGAAGTAAGGAGAAAACGGAAACAACGCCATTTTGTAACCTGTGTTTTGAATGACAGGTCGTCACGCGTAGTATGAACTCGCTAGTGTGACGTCTCGCATGCACACTTTGACGTGAATCATCACATGTTCGTCTGTACGCTAGTATATCGATGCTTGAATATTCGTTTGTACTAAGTCTTATTTGAAAAAGACAGATATTCGTGTTTTTTCGGTTGGTGCACACTTTGACCACACTGTAGTCTTTTTAAAAATAAGAAAGGGATGGCTTGAACTTTAGAACTGTCAAATTAAGTAAGGAAATTTTAATCGCCATGTTTTATATAGGTTTTTTATATAGTTTTACGGCCAATTGGAAACAAGTCCATAAAGGCCAAATCTTAGTTTATAATCAAGAATACATAAAATCGCAGCACGGCCTCCAGGGCACAACTAGTGCCATTCGGTGATCCACACTGCAGCTCTGTAATGGAAACCGTAGAAAAACACGGATTTTTCGTCTGACAGAACTAAACTATTTGACGGTTCTAGAATTCGTGCCAACCTTTTCTTAATTTTAAAGCGACTACAATTTAGTTAAGGCGTGTTTCGAATCGACGCAAGGAAACAATCGGCACAAAATTCACGGTGCTTTAACCTACTAAGGAAAATAGCTCATTCCTCTAATAAAATAATTTGTATCTCCAATTATTTCGTGTTTTTTTTAAATGTACTACATAAGAATATTTATTGACAGTTGTATGATTTTAATTATTCTATCAAAGAATTTCCCAACTCAGGGAGTCATGAATTCTTGACCCCCTCGGAATTGATCTAATATTAACTTAGTAACGGTGCCCATAATTAAAATCATAGAACTGTACTGTTCAGACTGGAAGGTTGGTTTTGGATAGTTATTGGATGTTTTAGAGATAGGACTTGATGTTAGCGTTAAATGATCCAATTCTTATCATTCGTGTGATCCTTAATAAATTAGCCGATTATGATTCTGTTTTTCATTCAGACTATTCAAACTACTTAATTTTAATTTAAAATAATGACTAGATTCGCTGGTGTAGCATGGCCGCACCACTGAAGTAAGCCGAATAACGTTTAAAACCAGCCTACTGGCGCGGTGTCGACCAGTTGTGGTATATGGCATAGTATATTGAGTACCACACACTGATGCGAGCATGGCACGGCGAATTTGTCCAATAATAAAGTAGGATCATGACAAGAATGGAATATTTCTTATTGCACCATATTTCAGTGAATTAAGAAATTTAATTGTTTGAAATTAAACAAATAGGTTCAGTTTTGTCAAATAATTCTGTATTATGAAAATTATAGTCAGTGCATAAAAATTACGTGATAAAAATTATAGCTTCCCAAATTAAATTATTCATTCTAAGAATTGAAAATAAAATATAACAATTATCTATTATAATAGCCAATGATCTTATCAACTACAAAAATAATAATAAAATGAATATTTTAAATCCCATAACCCAAGTAAAACAAGATAAAAGAATGAGCGAACTTATACAAAAAATAACGTACAAAAAGTATACGAGAACTGACTTAAAAATTAAGAGACAAAAAATAAAAAAGTTAGTCTATGGAACAGCGCTTGTTCCGGCGGCGGCGTCGGCCATATTGTTGCGAGCGCCATCTTGCGCCGGATGTCAGAGGCACAGGCGGCAGATGTCGTCGTTGATTTGGAGCATCTGATCGATGAAGGCCTGGTCCGCGAGGACCCTCGCGAGCTTGCAGATGATGGACAGCAGCTCGCCTTCCTTGTAGTTCATTTGCGCGTTGCACAGCTCTAACTCTTCCGAAATTAACGCTGGTATCTGCCAACAAAACGGTTTTATATGAATGGAGAGAGCTATAACCGTCAGAATTGACTGTCGTGGCTGAAATTGCCGTTGGACAGACGAGGTGTGGGTAGGGGAGACCGCGTGGGACGCCGACGATATAAGAAATCTCCGAGATAAGTTCGTACTTTGTATCTAAGTTTCAAAACATCCGTACTACGTAATACTTATCGATTTATTGTATGGCTTGTTTTTGTCTCTGTAAGTGTAATAAATAAAATGTGAAATAGCATCCTGTACTAGGGACCTACAACCTGAACTGTTAGTTGGCTACTGGGAACAGGAAAACAATATGGGGTAAGATAAACCATTCAGTGATTCTGCAAAAATTATGAGAATTCACCATAAAGTCACTTTTAGATTACACGATTTGATAAACTGCTAATGTCATGCAGTAAACCGAAATTACAACAAAATAATGGTAAAATGACTGGAGATAATTTAATACTATTCAGTAAACTGAATAAATGATGCCATGAATTCACAAATTACAGACAAATGGAACGACAAAATGGGGCCTAATTACAGGCTTGTATTGTAGTATTCACGATCGCCGATTGTAACTTTAGAAATGCCAGTTCACGGTCCGAACGTTCGCGTTTGAATTGTACTGTCGGAATCTTGTTATTTCCTGTCACTGGCACTTCAACCACATTCAACGTAGCTACTCTATGAGATGAAGGCGTTGCTTCTCTGACGGATCACCTCGGTTCGGATCCTGTCTCTCAGAGAAACAGCATGGCTCTTTCGAGGCAGTCCCACTGTCAGTAGTCCACGTTTCGGCGCCGTAGCTCATTACGGGTAGGACGCACTTAAAGACGAAGACGGTAGGTGGTGCCTACCTATAGGTATGTGACAAGAAGATATGACGTACGATGTAACTTCCCAAATGCTGCCCAACCCAGCCTAATTATGTCAGGTTATTTAATTCTCGAAGTTGTTTCTACCTAACTGCAGATTCGAGTTTGCCCGAGGACTCTATAAATATAGGTACAGTCGACCGCACGTCAGTGGAAACACTTTGACCTAGCCTATTAAGGAATTTCAATACTACGAGAGACCAGTTTATACGAGTTTCGTTTCCACTGACGTGCGGTCGACCCTTGCCCGTATCTTAGTGGGTTTGAATTGAAAACAATAAAGAAAGTTGAGAAATGTACATAACATTGTTACAAACGTACAAAGACCCGTTGACCTTTATAGCAGGAACAAAAGAAAGAATTAAAAACATGGCCATTGTTGATATAACAGCAGCTGGCGACAATGCTAACATAATATTATGTAAGAGTGCTAGGGTTTTGATTTAATATCAGTATTACACATCTCACAAATCCAACATGATATAGTCACTATACTGTTGCGCAATGTAATGTAATATAATAAGTAATATGAAACCGTTTTAATTCGAATAGAATCGTTTTAATTAACTATAATCGCATGAAGCTAAAACGTAATTTTTGAGCGCGGCCGCCCCTATGGAGAAAACATAGGTGTGGTAGATAACGCCGCACTAAAGCGTGACACACACTGGGCGGCGGCGTTGCGAAAGCGTTGCGGCGGCGAAGGTTTGTATGAAGAACGCGCCGTGCCGCCGCCGCTTTGATGTAAAGGGCTTCATACTATTTCGAACATTACAAAAAAAAAAGCAACGCTTTCGCAACGCCGCCGCTCAGTGTGTGTCACGCTTTATATATCGTGTTATAATATAAACTGAAATTAAAATTAGGCTTATTGAAATTCCCCTCCAAAATTGAATTGGCACTCCAAATGCACTGATGCAAAACAAGCGTGATACTGTCTCCAACTCATGTTTACCTTCATGGTATTTAGGTATAATCAAAGATGGTCCGAGTGAAGTTTATCTTTCCTGAACTTACCTACGTATGTTTCAAGATTTTCTTGTAAAATATTCTTATACTTATTTGATGTAAGTAAATACTCACGTTATTTGGATCTGTGAAGGCGCTAAACTTGTACTTTGTTTTCCGCTTCTCGGCGCCGCTGTCGAAGAAAAGAGTGAACTGGGCGTCCTTTCCCCTTCCCCCCACGGGGAAGTACAGACCGGCCACCAGGTGACCTTTCTGGTCACGGGAGAGAAGACTCCTGCACAAAACACACTCAATAAATAAACCAGAATGGAATCAACAATAAACCAGCCACGAGATTCCTTCTCTGAGTGACGTTTACATTCCTTCCAGATGAAGGCGCGCAGCGTACGCTGAGTCTGACTGGTCACGCTGATGTCGCTGGCCAAGCAGGGGCATTAGCAACAAGTAGGGTTTTACAAAAGGTAAGGCCTATTTTTCACCTATCATCAATTAACCTGAAGTTGTACCTAAAGAGATTCCTTCTGTGACGTTTACGTTCCTTCTAAATATGGGCGCGCAGCGTACTCTTGAGAAGACTACTGGTCACGCTAACGCCGCCGGCCAAGCACGGCATTAGCAAGCACTCGGTTTATTATAGGTTTTCCACCCGTCTTGAACTAACCTGAAGTTGTAAACGAGATTCCTTCTCTCAGTGACGTTGACGCCGTCCTGGTAGGGCCGCGCGGCGAACACCAGAGAGGTCTGGGTCTTGACGGCGCCGCCGCGGGTCTCCTTCTCGTGCCACTCGAGGTACGCGCTGTTCTGCGGATTGTACGTGTAGTTGTACTCCTTGCGGCAATGCGGCTCGTCCGACTGCGTGAACCAACCTGGGGTAACAAATCAAAGGTTTGTTGGGAGTCATAATATGAATGAAATATCTGGAGAATTCGGACGAATGCCCTATGTCACCCTAATCTATGGTAACCCTAATACAATGAATATAATGTGACCTATACAGCCACATCGATGTTTTTCTAAGAGGTCAACTTTGCCAGCCTATTAGTGAGAAAAATAAAGAAAGACGTTGCATTTGTTAAATATGTACTTACCAGTATGTGGATAAGCTCGATCGGCCATAACGGTGACAATCCTGGGCACGTGGTAGCCAGGGTCGGCCAGCATCAGCCCCGGGCGGCCGTCGATCTTGATCTGCACGCCCACCATGACGTGCTCCTTCTCTGCGGCGACCACCGCCGCGGGGGTGTCCCCCCCGCAGGTGACGTACTCCCGCACGTCGACGACCGCCTCCTCGCACGACAGCAGCGCGGTGGCGGTCACGAACCCCGGGAACTGCTTCTCGAGGCCGCGCCACCTGCGCATCAGCTCGAGCCCGAGGCCGACGCACGTGTGCTTGCTGGGGGTGATGGGCGGCGCGTACCGGCGGTACACGTCGTACAGCGGCTCCCCGGCGCGCTGGAACGCGTCGAACAGCGAGATGAAGTTGCTGACGGAGTCGTAGTTGTCGGTGACGAGCAGCCGGCGCAGCGCGGCCTCGGCGCGCGTGGCCAGCTCCTCGTGCGCGGGCGGCGACAGGCGCAGCGCGCGCCGCGGGGGGCCCCACCGCGCGGGCGGCAGGGGCAGGCGGGTCAGCCCGCGGGCGGCGTCGGGCGCCCGCGCTCCCGGAGCGAGTCAACTCGGCCACTCGGCGCCCCAGCGGCCCACCGCCGGCGCCGCCGGCTCGGCCTCCGCCCCGACGCCCTCTCGCCGCGCGCACTCCGCGCCATGCTCCGCGACGTCGGCGCCCTGCGCGAGCGCCTCACGCTGCCTCTCTAACACCAATGATGTCGGTTTTTCACGCTCTGCAACAATGTTACGTCGAAACTAATAAGTAGATCGCTAGGACACAGAAGCCTTAATGCTTTGAACATAAACTTCTCCCAGAAATTCAGAATTCAGTGACGCTCTTACCTATAGTTATTGTTATTAGTCTAATTACTTACATAATAATCTTAATTATTTAGTTAAGTCGTTATGTGCCAATTTATTAATAACCTTGCGTTACGCCAAAAGAATTATAATTTATGTTGCCGAAGTTAATTTGCCATTTTAATTGACGTGGTTACCGAACCAGTCTCCAAATTCACACAACTTTCGTTTATTTTTAAAAGCCCACTTCCTACGATGAACGGTCGACCGCACGTCAGTGGAAACAAAAACAGTATAAACTGGTCTCTCCTAGTATTGAAACTCCCTAATAGACTAGGCCAGCTCAAGGTCAAAGTGTTACCACTGACGTGCGGTCGACAACCAGTTAAATAGCATGACAATGTAATAAGTATTTAATATAGTTAAATCCATATAATTATAGTGACGAAGAAACAGATACTTCTAAAGATAATAGCGGTACACTCCCGATAAGTGTTTCAGAGAATTATGACATCATAGAGATATGATAATACTGCGCAGGAACTGTTGACGGTAGAGTCTATGATCTGACGAAGAACTAACATAACATTTCAGAGATTACAAGGAACGATCAATATAACTCAGATAAAAGAACTAAACTCAGCTACAATGAATCCGAGTCACGGGACCTTTTTCGTACAAGCGAGGTCTTTTTGTGCCCTTAGATCTCCGTCAGATTAGATTAGATTAGATTAGATGGACCTCCTCTATCCGTACTCCGGATCCCACCATCCACCAGCCACCATTAGATCTCACGCACATCGTTCCCTGATGGGGATCTTAGGGCACAAAATAAGCTTGCTTGTACGAAAATGGTCCCCTGAACCGGATTCATTGATCGTTCCTTGCAATGTTCATTTGTCTGAGAAGTTATTTATGTTAGTTCTTCGTCAGATCATAGACTTACAGTCGACAGTTCCAGCGCGATCAGGCAAGCCGTTTTCACAATAAACGACCTAGTCATAATCCTGCGTTTGCGGTTTTCCATACATTTTGATGCAAATTTTATTTAGATCTTTTTATTCTGACTATACTCTATGGTGAAAACACCACTGATCAGATAAGTGTGTATGGCTCTCTGGATATGGCTCTCTGGAACTCCTAGAGTGTAGGTACTCCGGAAAGCCACCAGCAGATCTAACGCTGACGGGAAAAAATCTACCCAAGGGCACAAAGTGACCTTGTTTAAATGAAAAATGCTAATTGTATAGATATTAACTATCATAGGTCACCTCTGAAATACCTTAAGCTCATCTTTCGTTACAAAATATGCTTTTCGTTACAAGCATAGATCGTTAGCGGTACATCTTTCGTTACAAATTATGGTTTTCCATTACAAGTTATGGTTTTCGTTACAAGCATAGATCGTTAGCGTTACATCTTTTGTTACAAATTATGGTTTTCGTTACAAGCATAGTTCGTAAGCGTTACATATTTCGTTACCAGATATGGTTTTCGTTACAAGCATAGCTCGTTAGCGTTACATTTTTCGTTACAAGTTATGGTTTTCTATAAACCCCATGACCATCAGCTGATGAGTGAAAGATCAGAAGTTATTTTTAATACGCATTTCGTACTGGCATTTGTATAATTTGTTGCCTACCTATCGTTTTTGGCTCGTCATATTGCGTTTCTTTGTGCAGTATTGGCAGCTATCATAATGTTTACCCTTCACAACTCGCTATACTGTCGATTTCATGCCCATTCGGGCTCGTAAATATTGTTTATTTACTACTCACAATCTCCCCCCCCCCCTCTCCCTGACCCCCTCACCCCGCCTCTCCCAGCCCCTCCCCCCCCCCTCCCCCCCTCCCCTTCTCCTCCTATGCCCTCCACCTACTATGCCGTAACTCGAACTATGTATGTAAATTTGAGGATTTTCCTCGATTTCCATGGGATCCCTTCATCAGATCCTAATTTGGTGCCAATGGGACCACCTCGGGATCTGACCCTCACAAACAAACAAAAAAATTGCTCGCTACTGTCGATTTCATGCCCATTCGGGCTGGTATATATTGTTTATTTACTACTCACAATCTCATATTGTGAACTTATTTTTATGCATTTAGTAATTGGACAAATCTTGCATATGTCTTACAGTAAAATGTACCTACATATTGTTAAGTGCTTCTGTTTTACGTTTTCCGATAAGACCATCTGGTCAGTCTCTAAATATAATGCACATAGCAGGGTTGTGACGTCATTCAGTCAGTTACTCATTCGTTTCGCGGAAAACGGTTACATGAACAAAGCTCTTTGTTTTATTGTGCGGTTGGTAGGTACACTCTATAGTCATGACTAGCTAACTACCAGTACCTAGTAGGAACGTACATATAGACCTACTTAAAATATACATAGGTCATGGATGGGTACAAACTTAAGGGCTCCCTAAACGATCATGCGGCATGACATGCAATACGTGCTGTCACTCATGCATGATCGTCTAGCTGTAGTGATTGACGTGCATGACATGCAAACTACGTGCTGGCCGTTGCTGCACTGTATTAATTGATAGCAAGCATGATGGTCCATCATGAAGCATGACATTCACGTAAACGTTGCATGTCATGCAAGCATGATCGTTTAGGGACACTTTTACATCAGCAAGGAATTTGACCGGAATAAGGCCCGGTTGCCAATAAGGCCAAACCAAGAAGTGTTATGATAGTTGCTAACTGAAAAATCAAAAATATTTTATTGCGTGTAACTGGGTACATTTATACAACGTATTTTTTTATCTACCGCAACTCGATTCTACTGCATTTCGACAAACTAAGGTGTAAGAAATGAAAATAACGGTAACAGAACCCCAGGGCCGCCCAAGCCACGAAAGTAATCGGAAAGAAAGAAAAAAAAACCAACAGGTTACCTACTCGTAAATTTAGAGCTAACTTGAAATTATGTATCTACCTAGAGCTAAAATGCGAATAAATAACCTGCTACACTACTGACTATAACATACTCGCTTAGAAGGCTCCGGCCGTGTTTGTAACCGAGTTTTGTAACCAACTACTTACAAACGATTTTTTTTAGTTCATACAAATTTACTTAACCCTTTATAAGGCCCCAGTTATACAGATATGCTATGTGAAAGTTAAATACACTACCATGTTTGTAATGCACTGGGGAACACATCTACGGCAAAAAAAAAAACATTAAGAAAAAAACATGTAGTCAATATGCACTCAGCCTGTTAGTGCACTTGAGTTTTTAGATGATCTGTTTCCAATACAGTCCTATTCATTGACATTGAATGAATGATTAAAGAAAGCCTGATATATTCGCTATATAATACCATTATAGTTAAATAAAAAAGAGGATGTGCTTCTCTAAATTTTTATGCTTCCCTAAATGTTTATTAACTAAATGGTATCCAAATCGACTCTGCCTTATAAAGGGTTAATTATACTAAAATAATAAACAAACTATACAAAACATAATACATACCTACCTTAATTACTTACATAATGGGGGCGCCCTACAGCCCCTCCCTTTATTTATTTGTTTTAACAAAGAAAGGTCGACATATTATGGAAGCTTTGTCAACAGGTGTCAGGCGCAACAATGAACCGTATTTATGCCAAGCCAAACAGTATGACTTCCGCAATCATTGGTTCACTTTACACTAGAATTTCAAATACCTATTTCCTCAGCCATCACTGCATCGTAAACCTTGGATGATCTTCTAACAGGTATCCTATCAAAATTTGATCATGGATAGCGGATAGTGATCGAAAAATCCATCTCAAGATCACAGATCAAAGAAACATGAAACCAAATAAAAAACTTGTAATTAGGTAAAATTAATAAATAAAAACCTTGTAAAATGTTCTACTTTTTAAGTTTTTAATGCTTTCTGCACCAAACTTTTGTAAAAGCACTTATTCTGCGTAATGCGTAATATCTACCCATTTTCTCGAGCAATGACCTACTTGGCACCTTGATGCCCCATCAAGTCTGCCAAAAGACGCGTAGTAGGTATGTATATAGGGTCATTTGTAAAAAGTAAACGGATTCAATGGGAGGGTTGAATAATGAATGTTTTGGCCACACTAAGGTTGCTATTACCAAGCTATTTAAAGCTTAGGATAAAAATCCACTCGCTGTGAAGTGGTTTTCTTATAGTAAGGCCGGTCATGCAGTCAATGCAATCAGTCAAGACTGATGGCTGCAATCAAATTCTGCAGTTTTCGTCAGTCACCGCATTAGATCATTCATCCGTCAGTCACCGTGGTGAATCTGACAGCAAAACCTACCGTGTAATGGGGGTCAAAAGAACATTTATTTTGCTCTTGTCTTGTAATTCCACGGTTCATTACCTCGCTTCTTATCACCTTTGCTTCTTGCAATAAAACATTCAGTTTTAAGATATCACGTCACTACTTAAATCATAACTGAATGAACACTGCAGAAAAATGGGTAAAAGATTTGAATAGAAATGGTTGTATAATGTTATCAGAGCCAGTAGTGACTAGGAAGGCATTTTATTAGATATTGAAGCTCTTCATATGCAATGTAATTAACAGCCTATTGCCATCAAAATCAAAGGAAAATAAGTTTATGACATTTTATGTATGTTTTTCGTCGCTAAGTGTATTGAACCCGACTCCAATCTCATGCTGTGCATTCCAGCCTCGAGTGATCTGCTCATTGCACACTACTATTAGGTAGGTACTACACTATACAAAGGTATTACATACATAAGGCATTCCTCGTCGCCATACAAAAATACGATACTTATTGCGTCTGTAATAATAATGCACTATTGTTACACCTCGCCTGGGTCACTACATGCAATATTTTGTTACGGTACTTTTATAGCCGTAATGTAACATGTTAAAGGTGGTTAACGCTGTGTTCATTGATCATCGGGCGACTGTACCTATCCGATACTTAATTATATCAAGTTGAGTTAAGGGCAGGGCAATGATCCAAACGGAACTGTTTGATATTTAAGGTCAACAGAGCTTTGCACTTACTATAGTAGTTTAAAATTTTTTGAAAATAAAATAATTTAAGATTTCATGGTTTTTTCATTTATTTTATCAAGTTTGTTAGAGATTTCATCCTTATAATTGACCCTAACGATCGATGCAATAAAAGCACAGGGTGTAATTTTTACAGATTTTAGTCGGTTCGATTCCCGGGTGTGGCAAGCGAATTTTCAAAAATCTTTGAATGCAGTTTTCTTTCCTTTCAAAAATAAAGGAATCTTTCCTTTAAGTAAAATTTTCTATCTACAGTATTAAGAGTACTTTCCCTCCAGGTGGCATTACAAAATTCCACCCTGTTTATGTACGTTACTATTATATGGTGTCTTTACCAAGTTTCTTTTGAAAACCCAGAACTAGATTTACGGCCTAATAACTTCTGCTGTATACAGGCTGCATGAAACATTACCACTATACTAGTATTTATTAGTTATTCTCTGTCTAAACGTAATTATTCCTGTATTTATCACGTTGTTACAATCAAAGGTTACAAATTGGCGGACAATGTATCGTACTCTATTTTTAGATAAAAGTTAAACGCGATTCGGTGGCGATGGAAATAGCTTTTCCGATTAGTGATACGAGAGATAATAATATAAATTACCGCTATTTCACGCGCGGTGCGACCTCAGCAACACGTGGTGGTTGAACAAAGATTATTTATTAGGTAGGTAGGTACCGAATTCCAGGTTGATTCATCGGGATTTCTTGCTCGCTTGCTTTTTCCCCATTACTCAAGGTAATTCAATGGCGATTTCGAGAATAACTATGCTCCCGTAATACACATTGGACTTAAATCTCTTAAATTTAAGTGAAATCATAAGATATAAATAATAGTAACTTATTGTAAAAACCAGAGTCGGATGACGAAAAAAGGAATTAGAGCTATAATCAGAGTATAAATTGTAAGAGTAAGAAATTTCTAAATGCTGGGAGTAAACGTATGAGTTATCACGTTACACAAGTCACTAATTGTTATGCAACACTAAAACGTAAGCACTATTTCGCAATTATCCGACAATATCGGCAATCAGATATAATAAAATGCAATAAAATCAAGTTTTCCGAGTAATTTACGAAAATGTTAAACCGATTTTGAAAACAGCGCACTTTCGGGGTGTTTACTCGTTCTAGATCTTTCCTTAGAGTGTTAAAAAACCCTATCGGATCTCTAAATGTAGTTCAAATACTAGACTTATGTAAAGTCTAGGTATAATTTTTTCAAAAACCAAAATTTAAAATTCGTTTATTCAAAATTGGAATACAATATTATTATTCTTTTATTGACGTCTTCTGTCTAAAACTACTCTGTTTCCACCAAAGAAATTTGAATTCAAATTTCTTTGGTTTCCACCTGTACCAAAATCTGACAGCCACACTCTAAGGTATACAATAGGTGGACGGATAATTAGAAACAGGGCATGATTTTCATTCGAGGTCACTTTGAAGCCATGGTTCTCCGTTAAGGATTGATCGGGGCATGATCTGATGACGGTCATCGAGAGAGTAGATGGAGGACTCTTAGATCGCTGTAGATACCCAACTGATCAGATGAACCGTCTGGAAGCAGCATCGTCATGATTCCATGACTTTAAGATTTTCATACATTTTGATGTCATTTTGCGGGTTTTTTTCTTCATGACGATTCTGCTTGCAAACAGCTTATCTGATCATTTGGATATCTACAGCAATATAAAACTCCTCCATCTACTCTCTCGATGAGCACCATCAGATCATGCCCCGGTCAATCCTTCATGGAGAACCATGGCTTCAAAGTGACCTCGGTTGTATGAAAATCATGCCCTGTTTCTAATTATCCGTCCACCTATGTACAATCTGGGGATTTTATACTGACGGAAAGTACCGCGTTCCCACGGGAAAGTCTAGAACCGTGCGCAAATAGCAGGGCGACAATCTAATCGACTTTAAAGAAATCGACGACGTCATTTACCGGAACGACCTGTAACGTACGCTGTTAATCGATTGCATCATGAACATTACAGCAGCTGTTAACATCGTTAGCATTTTTATCAGCGGTATAGATATTGAAAGCGGAAGCGATTCGAGGCCGCACAATTACTTTTGGTGGCCGCACGTGACGCGGCCTCTGATACGAGAGCGAATGGGCCGCGCCTCTCGTCTTGAAACGAGATACCAGTCGGTAAAACGGAGCAAGAAAGCAGGTTATACGATAGGACAGTGTCAGTAGGTATCCTACCAGGCGGTGAAACGAAGCCAGAATGCAATGCTCGTATAATATTAAAGGTAATTGAATTGGGCACACACCTGAGGAAAGTGAAAACCACCGTATGAAGGTGGAATGTTAAAACCTAGCAGGAAAACGAAAAACTACTTATCTATAATACCTCTAGTGGCGTTTCTACCCGCTCCGGGACCTTCGAAAGTTAAATGAATGTAATTTAGGAATGTTTTCACCTCCACCACGAAAAGTGTGCTTTGTTGCGTAAAAACTCGCAGCAAAATCGCTTTGCTGCGAGCGAGAGACAAGTGATTCGAATTTCTATCACCACCTTTTGGAATTACGGAATTAAGAGCTTCATGGAATTATCGGCACGTCAATTAATAAGGAGTCCCATTGTGTCTCGTTGGGAGCCCGCGAAGCGTTCAGTCAGTTATTTTAAGCTAGTTTATGTTATCTGTTAATTATTTGTGAGTTTGTGTTGTCGTAAATAAATGTATATTTATCATTAGTAGGAAATAGGATAATGAAATACCTAGTAGTGACGTTATGGATCACTCAGTATTAACTATTTATTTAATTAAATATTCTGATGTAAGTTCGTTGACCGCAACACCGTGTCCTTCTCACAGCGCCTTTATATCAGTTGGTCTAACACCTAGGAGTGGACCGATAAAAAATTACGTACAGTCAACCGCACGTCAGTGAAAACACTTTGACCTTGAGCTGGCCTAGCCTAATAGTTTCAATACTATGGGAGACCAGACTGGTCCACTGACATGCGGTCGACTGTACATGAACATACCAAGTGTACCTATAATCATATGCGATGAAAGACTGGCGTTGTTTACTACCTCACTACCCAGAAATCGTAATTATTCCCGCGAGCCCTCCCACTTCAGGCAGGTGGGCGTATGCGTGACCTTTTTCCTAGACTGTGCCACAGAATATATGATACTACCTACTAGTAACCTGTGCCCTTTCTCGCCCACGGGCGGAGCGCCTGCCGACGTCACGACCGCGGGCGTGGGGAATCCACACGCGTAGGTATATGTTTTCCCCAATACCTCAATGAACACGTCATACCATATGGCCGTTATACTCATAATCATCAGCCGGAAGACTCCCACTGTTGGACAAAGGCCTCCCCCTAAGATCTCTTTGATGACCAGTCCTGCAATATATACATTGCAGGTACGCATCCAGTGTGGCCTGGGTCCATCATTAGACGCGAGAGTCAGAATAAATACGAACCAAGAGAGCTATCAAACGTAACCTATATAGTGAATTTTACAACTGGAAAGACGTTTTCATATGTCCCTAAAAATTCTCCGTATTGATACTAAAAGAAATCTGACACGAAAAAAAAAGAAATCTATATTATCATCGTCTATATCGTAAACCAGTTTACGATATAGACGATTTAGACTAGCCTACCCTATTGACTACGTACATACCAGAGCATCGATGGCGTCGGGGTAATTTTGTTAATATTGTAAGGAATCAAATAAAGCAATTTTATTTTATAAATGGTAAACTTGTAGACGTGAATAGAACTGATAACTTAGCCTATATAGAATCGAAACGATTTTATTTGCTTATCTAGACTCCTAGATTTGCCTAGGTACCTACCTACTAGACCTAGATTCTAGTGAAATGCCTGGCAAACGTGAAACTGCATTCTCTACGCCCACAGCTATTATCAACGACTGCTAACTAATGCAAACTAATTGTGCAAAACCCTCTCATTATGGTGAAAGTATAACAAGTTTGTCGTTTAAGTAAGTACCTACCTACTAAATGCTTTATACAAATTATATAGTACATACATACATATCTTCACGCTATGTCCCTGGCGGGGTAGGCAGAAAGAACGGAGCGCCAAGTATCGCGATCCTGACACACCTCTTTATATAGTAGTATATAAAATAAATAAAATATGTACAATATAAAAACCATGACGTGTCAAATGATGTAGTAAGTAATTTAGCAGTTTTAAACTTTTACGTTTTACTTAACGATCTCTTAAACTTACTTAAGCTGAGTATAGATTAAAAGAACTCATTAAAATTTTGCGTCACATATAAGTACCTACCTTTAATTGTAAAATAAGCTATAAAATACCGTTTACACAAATTAGTGTACACTTCCTAGTAAGTACGTACCTACCTAGGTATACTAATTTTCAATGTCTCAGAAGCGAATTACCTACTAAGAACACCTATGGAATTCCTAGTAATTGGAGAAATTTCTTGTTGCTTTTTCTCTATAGCACAACACAAAAATAAATAGGTAAGTAGAAATGTATCGCGCTATATTTATGTAGGTACTTAACCCACCTAGCAATTTTCAAGCTATTAAGTCAAATAAATGCCTTCCGAGAAGCGAATAATCGACTGAATTCCCAGTAGAGAAAGAGACACAGCTTTGGTTTCTTACTGTTTTTCCCTGTTTCTAATTTCCTTTGGCACAACACAAGAGTAACAAAAAAAAGGCACGATGGAAGAAAGATCTGTTTGTAAACGTTTCCCCAACCCTAAACTTCGATCGGTCGCGCGTTAAACATAAAATAAATAACGTTACAAAGATTTAACAGTATTTTTTTCCGCGTTGTAATTTCCATGTTGAATTTTCACTTCACAGCTGAGGAAAACTTCAAACCATTGTTTATTTATGTTATCAATCAAAACACCATATGCCTGTGCGAACATTCATTAACTATGCATGTACTGTCTTTGTCTACAAAATACGCTGTCTAACACCGAAATTGTTTCACTGAACACTGGATTTATGAGTAAATTGAGTGTTTAGACAAATGAAACTCACCCATACAACGGCTAGAAGCCAAATAAAAAAGAAAAGTGCTCGCTGCCTGTGGGCGCGCTCTATCCGAGACGTTTATCCCCTGCGACCACAACAGACAAACTGAACTGATCGTTGAATAGAGTTGTGCGCGCGTTATTATATTTCAGCTAACAGCTGTAGAGCTATCCTTTTGCAAATAACGTTAATAAAGTTACCGTTATATATATTCTGTGCCGTCAGTGCGTTAATAACGAGTTGAATTCGCAGCGAAGGGTTAATTTAACAGTGTAGGTACCTACTGGAGATAGGATTCTTATCCCTACATGGTTTGTGGGATTCTTCTTTTGGCGGCCATTGAAGTGTCATGTTTGTCTCTTCTATTTTAAAAAAAAATCCATTTTTTCTAGTCTTTACGTTATTTTTTTCTTATCAGCCACACGATTTATAAAGAGTTGAATTATAAAAAATTGAAGATCCGATCTTTTTTGTTTGTAAGCGAAGTCATTATAAATTCTTCAATCTCAGCTAATTACAAGAAAAGAAAATACAGCAATCAAATTATTCTTGCTTCGTAACTTGGTTACTTACTTACAAACAAAGAAAAAAAATCTTAGTTTGTAGCTGGTTACAAAACTCGGTTACAAACACGGCCGGAGCCTAAAATTCGGAAATTCCAAACAATGGCCCGAATTGTCGCAGTTTATTTATTATTTTCTTTGTTACAAATCGGACACTATGAAAAAATTGCTGGTTTGTACGTACAGTCAGATAAAAAACTGAGTTGGCAAGTTGAATCCGCTGTCACACAAGTAACGAATTATCAAAAACAAAAACGAATGCTATAACGGTTATGAATAACAGTTAAAAATAACGGTTAAAATGTAACATTGTCTCAACCCTCCGGCGCGGCGTCACGACGACTGCGCATGACAAATCGCGTGTACACCCCCCTCCCCCCTCCTTCCCTCCCCTGCCAACAGCTGACCACGCGTCCGATGTGCGTTTTACAACTCATTTACAAAAACGTTCATGCATGACTTACGCCACACACCGGGTAATGGTCATGCGACAACATCATCCGAAGATAATGTCTCATAGAGGTGTCAAACTTCGGCTATCTGTGTTACCAAATTTTCAATTTTCTAATTTCAAAAATTGTTTCTTTGTTCTTGATATATTATTTTACTCGTAGGCTGGTTTTTCTAACTTGGTTTTCTAAAGGGATTAAGCGTATTAATTAGATCTTTGTAAAAAACGGCTATTTAGTCCCAAATTAAGCCGTTGTCCTAATGGGTACTCAAAACTGATAAACATACGTAATTATATACTTTTTACATAAATACTTAAATATATACAAACACCCAGAATCCGAAACCAACCCATATGCTCATCACACAAATGTTGGTCCCGCGGGTGGGAATCGAACTCACCCATCGAATTAGTATTAATGTAGTTTGACAGTGACTTTATTGTTTTTATACGTGCAAACGAATGTCAACATTAGGGTGGTACACTACGTTATGCCCAACTTTACTTTGAATTTGCTGGTCACGTGACCAATCAATAGACTCACGAATCACAGTGTTGATAATGTAACCCTTGAAATAATGATTTCATAAAAAATAATATACTTTATTAGTTAGAGATTTTTATGCGTCTATTTTAGATGTTTGAATGCTATGGCACACTGTCGTTATGACGGATAATGCCTTAATTAGCACTTCTCGTTATGGCTCTCTCTCGTTCTGACTCTCTCTCTCGTTATGGCTCTCTCGTTCTCTCTCTCTTTATGGCTCTCCCTCGTTTTGGCTTTTAAAAAAGTTATCTGCAGTTCAGTTGCGTTTTATTCAAAGCGTGTAGTTATATCATTGAACCTTTGGATGTTGCGGGCGACAAGTTGATCATACCTGCCGCAAGTAAAACTAATTGGCTCCAGATAAACAAAATATTGATTCGTTAACCGCCTCGCGCTGGTTTGTGTCACGTTTCCAAACAACGTGACAGCACTAGAGGTTAGTGCTGTTTTATCAATTTGTTTTATTTAATGTACAGGACACGGTCACAGTACAAAGACTGTTTTAATGTTATCTTGACACGTGCTCTATATGTCGCAGGATAGTCGGAAATACGGATAATTTGAATCTAGACAGATTTTTGTAATCAACAGGATCATTGCGAAACTTCCAGTTTGTTTAGGACGATTAGAAATTTTAACGCTGATTGGCTTATTCTTCTGGTTGGTCATAACATCTAACCTAACCATATGTAGCCGTTAGCCCATCAACGCATCCAATCGGCGGTAATTTGCGATTAACCTAAAATAAGTCAGATTTTTGCATAGATCGTGAAAACATCTCGGATGTTAGCGAAATTCATTCTTACCTTTTTGCAATCGTCTTATGATTTTCGCAAAGATCCGATTTTTCCAATTATCTTACAACTATACAACTTTAATGTCAACCATTTATTGAGCTGAGAAGATTTAATGTAGGCAGCTTTATGTAACATTTCTCGGTTTTGATTGATGGAAAAAATAAGGAGAGTTCCGGACAATTTTCATCTTCCTAGGTTTTAAAAATACTTTTTAATTGACGAAACCCTCACATTTTAAAAGTATTTTTATATTTACTTTATATTTTATTGCAACATTAAATTAGTAACAAATACAACACGTCCGTTAGGTGAGGAAGCATATTGTACATACCATTGCATAAGTACCGTTAGTACCTACATAAGTAGGTAGAATGTACCACCATTTAATAGGTGTCGTATATTGCAGGTAAACAGAATTAAGAAATATACTTTCATTTCACCCTATTTATATGTTAGTTTAAACTTAATTGTGCCTTAAATATTAAGTGAAGCAATGTCTACGTGTAGGCGTACAATGATGTGGAAATATAATGAACGTAGGCGTGTTTACATGTCCCATTCATGTTTTCTTCCCACGCCAGTTTCTGAGAATTACTTATTCATCTATATAATAAGTATTGGTTTCATTTAAGTTAGTTATGTACCTACTTAAGTTACAGCTAACGTTCAGGAACGCTCAAACTACCAGCCACAAAGTTTCTGGCGTTATAAACCTGCAGTTGCCTTAGTTCACGAGCACGCTCCTTTCAGAGTTAATGATGATTGCTTTCTCAAATGGTTCCTCACTTTGTTGTAAGGTCATGAAAGGTCACTTAGAATATCATTACTAGTGACCTCTCATGACCTTACACAAACACCGTCATCCACTTGACTTGATTAAAACTTTACTATACAATACTATACATTACGCACACATACGCAATTGTACGCTGTCTGTACCATTCTCTATTAAGGCGTATCCCAGACACACGCGGCCTGCGGTGGCGGCCTACCGCAGGCCGCAGCCTCAATATGCAAACGCAGGCCGCGCGTGTCTGAAGTCTCACATACATTGCGTATGGAATACAACAGGCCGCCGCCGCCACCGCAGGCCGCGTTTGTATGTGATACGCCTAAATTTTACACAACACACACGCTACCGTCCGTACAGTCAACCGCACGTTATTGGAATCACTTTGACCTTATGGAGCCTAGCCTATTAAGGAGTTTAAATACTATGCGAGATTAGTTTATACTGGTTTTGTTACCACTGACGTGCGGTCGACCGTGCACAACGATTCGGCGCATGGTCTTGCTTGTAACTTTGACAAGGGGAATGCCTGAGTATGGCGATCGTCCAGTGTTCCTTTTTGCTTAGATATCACTACATCATCTTGTTCACAACCCTCACTGTGGGAATTAGCAGGATTTTCCTCATACTTAGGGCCTCGCATCGGTGGCATTGCTGCCTGTCACATTTTCTGGTCTAGCATTTATAAGTAGGTAGTTTAGTTAGGTACCAGAGCATTGTTTATTATCAGGGTATATACGCCGCTTGGTGTGAGGTTATCATCATCATCATCTCAGCCTGTAGACGTCCACTGCTGGACAAAGGCTTCCCCCAAGGATCTCCACGACGACCGGTCCTGCGCTAACCTCATCCCGCGACCTTCACCAGATCGGTGAGGTTATCATTTCGACTAAATAAACGGTGTTTTTGAAAAAAAAGAACAAATACTTTGTGAATATTTTTATTTTCCCGAATGAACTGTATTCTCGTCTTACGTCTCAGAAAGTTTGTTAAAATCTAGAAACTATCGACTCAAACTAGGAACAAAAGGTAGCTAAACTATGATGGTCTCTAAGCGAAGATATCAGCATGCATGGAAACTAATGAAGATTATAATTGGAATAAAGAAACAAAGAAACTGAAACAGCACTCTAAGAGTACTTAGAAAGCTTTCTTTAGACAAAAATGACTCCTATGTTTACGAAATCAAACAAAGTCCTGAACTAAGCGACGACGCATTATTCTTTTCAGATCTTAAAGAGCTGGATCCTTCAGTTTTGCTGCTTATGTTCCAGCAGATAGCTGCACGACCTTGTCGTTGACTCCCAGCAGCTCTGCCATGTACTCCTCGTCGGCCACGATGGAAGCCAGACGCTTCAGGATGGACAGGAGCTCACCATCTCTTAGTCGGAGCTGGTCGTTGCACTGTTCCACTTCGTCTACCACTACGTCAGGTATCTGGAATAGATGAATTCGTTAGATAAGTTTGATGATTTATATGTTTGTAGCACTAAGCAGTAAAATTTAATTTGTTAGAAAGGTCACAACTTATATTAAACAGGCAATAGAAATAACCACTGTTACGTGGTGAACTTGTTGATGACGTATTTAAGCACAGAAGAGATAATAGTTGATAAAAGACCCACCAGTTAAATAAAACAGTGAAGTGAAACAGTGTCTAAGTAATGTATTTTTTATGTAATTGCACAGAGTAAGTAATGGTAATTGCGGAAACTCTTCCACAAACATTAATTAAACTAATGAGGCAAGGTGTAACATTTCAACGGGAGAGAGAAGCAAAAATGATGTTTTGTCTAAAATACCCACTTGAGGACAAGTGGCAACAGATTTTCCCAAGAAATTAGAGTACGATTACATTTCTAGAGCCCATTTATTTTGAATTATGTGTCTGAGATCATCTATTTTGGCATGTAGCCTATAAATCCATTGATGTTTCGACCAGTGAGTAGCGTAGAATCTACCATTTTATATGCCTAACCGAGTTCAACATCTGGAATAAGTTTATTTCGATCTTGTACATTCCATATTTTGCAAATTGGCAAGAGACCAAAACCATGACGCCGATATGCAAAAAAAAACCATATTTTGGTAGGTACCTACATGAAATTCTTTTCGTCTTTCCTGTTATTATTTGAAATGGTGAAAATGTTGAATGCAGTGTGTTATAATTACCTTCTGCAGTTCCAAGAATGTGTCGAACTTAATCTTCTTCCTTTGCTTGCCGTTGTTGCCTTCAAAGAACATGGTGAACTCCTGGGTCTTGGGCTTGAGAGGGAAGTAGATGCCGGCAGTCAGGCGACCTTTGGGGTCTCTAGCCAGGAGACTCCTGTAAAAAAAGACAATCATCTTTTAAAATTTGGTTAGATGTTTTTGTACAGTTGCTACTGCAGATAATGTCAAAGATATTACGCTGTAATCTTTTCCAGATAATCTGTAAAGTGTCCTAAAGGCGTCCGATGTATAAAGACAAGATAAAATTGTAATATCTGTGACTACAATAGATATAATGTGTAGTACCTACAATAATCCTTCATCAATCACTTGCGAACGATTTATAGATAGCAACATTATCAATGAAGAGGAATCTCAGAATGAAATAAACAACTTCACATACCTCAGGTCCCAAACCAGGTTTCTCTTCTCCGTCACACTTATAGCAGTCAGATAGGCCTTGGCGACGTAAACGAGGGACAGGCGTTCCTTGACGTTGGTCCCTCGGGTCTCCCTCTCGTGCCACTCCACGTAGTTGTTGTTCTGGAGGTTGAACTGGTAGTTGTACTCCTTACGGCAGTGGGGCTCGTCGCTTTGGGTGAACCAACCTGGAAAGATAAAATGGCTCATGAACATGTTGTCGAAAACGTTACGAGTTTTAGTTGGGAAGATGTAGGAAATAGTACTAGTCGTCGCGGGTAAAACGTAGATAGAAATAACTAGAGCAGAGAATTATGTGGAAGTTGAACTTACCAGTATGAGGGTAGCATCGATCGGTCATGACGGTGACTACCCTGGAGATGTGGTAACCCAAGTCCGATAAGAACACACCAGGTCTGCCACCAATCTTCACATGGATCGCCACCATGACGTGATCCTTCTCAGTCTCGATCAGGAACCCTTGTGGCCCAGGACTAGATGCAGTGTAGTCGACTAAGTCTTGAATATTCTCGTCGCAGGAGACCAGCATCATTGACTTTGTTATACCAGGATAGTCCGTTTCTAAGACCTTCAGGCGCTTCATGACTTCCATGCCGAGGCCCACGCAGGTGTTCTTGCGAGGGCGAATCGGTGGGTTGTACTTAGGGAAGAATTGATCCAGGCTCTCATCGGGGGCTGCCATATAAGCGTCGTGCAGCGTCAGGAAGTTGTTGACAGAGTCATAGTTTTCTGAGACGACGAGACGGCTCAACAGCGCCTCGGCTTTAGCGACCAGCTCCTCGTACTCTTGCAAGGAGAGGTGCAGAGCCGGGCGGGGGGCCCCCCATCGCGGCGGCGGCAGGGGGTGGTCGGCTGGCCACTGGGGGCCGGCGGGTTTCTGGTGCCCGGAGCCGAGTCAGCTCAACCACTCGGCTCCCCAGCGGCCCATGACGCGGCGGATGGCGCGCTCCTCGCTCGACGTCGACGGCATGTTCGAGGCGGGGCCCTGGACGTACGATCCCGCGACCCCAGTGGCCCCCGCGCCCGAGAGCGCCTCCGGAGACCACTTCAAGTCCTCACTTAACGGTTTTATATTTAACGTGTCTGGAACGAAGAAAATCAAAGTTAGCCATGATGACTCAGACTCAGAATAATTTGGTTCTCATAATTGGGTAGTCGTGCATGATTTATTTATAGTAAATGTACTTAATAGGAAGAGTCAACAGTTAGTAAGAGTACATAGTGCCTTAGTGATTCAAGCCTTTGCATATAGCCTAATAGCCTATACGTATGTATATAACCTACTCGCTACGTAGATAAGAGACCCGAGCGCCGATTATGGCAAAGTGCCAACTAAATATACGAACGAGCCAAGCTCTAAGAGGCCATGTTTTATGTTTGTCCTTATTTGCCGACATGTATCTGGAGTGCTTTGAATTTGGGAATTTCCACTGCGATAGGTGATAGGTGCAGGTCGCAATAAAACATATTCTGGCCGATGCCCACATTTTCTATCGACGTTGGTCTTTTCAGCAAATAAGTTTGTGGTGTGGACAATTTGGGCAAGAATAGAGAATAACATAATATTTAAGACAGTAATTTTGCGAAGACTGAATTCTGAGAATGAGGCATTTCGATATGGACTCTATTGTAATGATGATACAAACGACAACTTTGGATAATGCAATAAGTTTATTCATAGCATATAATCATCATTGGATGAATAATACGATCAGTTACTGTGTCAAAATTCTGTTAAAGATCCTAGCACAATTGGAAGCAAGACATCAAATTGTAAAGAAATGTTTTTTCTCTTTTCCACCCATTGAAATCATTCGCATATATATGAAAACCAGACGTTAGGGTTATATGGGCGGGATATATCTAGATCTAAACCAGTCTACCTATAACAGTACGTGAGTAACAGCTGCGCAATACCATGCAAATTGCAATACTATGCTATGGCATATAAAGTATGTTTTCATTACTCATACTCTGAAAGTAGGTCTGAAGTTGCCTGAGGAGCGGGTTGAAAGTAATACATCTCAGCCCTAGGGAGAATCGCTTTCAACTGACAGCTGTCAAATTATATATAAAAAAACTAGTACTATTTTGACATTTCTATTGGACCATGTTCCAACTGTCTATACAGCCACTCAATTACAGCGCGATGTTAAATTGAAATAACATAAAGTTATGTAATAATTAAATAATATATATATTTTAAATGAATTTATTATAATTATTACTGTCAACTATTTCTTTAAAATAACATAGATTTGGGCAAAATATTTACCATTTTTTCAATGATGGAAATGAAAAATAATGGCAGAATAGCTGGCCGGCCACAGGAAAAAAACAAAGTAGACGGGAAAGCGGCAATCCGATCTTCATTTGTTTTTTCGAGTTGTAGAGTTTTGTTTATACTTCCGTATAGCAGAGATTTGTATTAACACTCATTTTATGTACCTATTTGTTTTTACTTTCAGTGTATTCTTAATAAAAAGCACAGTGTTTCCCTCGGGTTCAAGACTTATTTAGAGGTCCCTCGCTACGCGTCGGGCGCCAAACCCCGTCTCGGGACTTAAATAAGTTACTTTAACACCTAGGTTAACAATGTACTATTAAAGGTTTGCCATTAGGGCGAGGGGAAAACGACACGACCTCTATTCGCAGACCTCCCCTTCCCCCTGAGTTGAGGGTTATTAGGAAGTCATAGGGGGAAAACCGAGCGAAATGGACTAGCATTACATTCTGGTATTTCTGATGGTGAGGCGATGACGCATTAGGTCGCTATGGCCTTGCGTAATGCAATATCGATTGCGACATACCATGGTAACATTGGCCTTGACAGAAAAAAAAGTAAAAATCTGATCACGAAAGAAAAATAAACTGTGTTTATTTTGCTTAGGTCATACATTTCACGTAAAATGGTGAAAATATGACAAGTACAGATAGGTACCTAGTTTATTTATTTTTATTTAGAGAGTAAATAAAGAATTGATTTAAAAAAAAGTACATATTCTAATTTAAAATGCTTGGAAAAACACGAAAGTACTAAGTACATGAGCCCTAATTGAATATTCAAAAAAATTGCAAACAATAATCTTCAGATGAGACCCGACGTCAATAATCACGTGTGTAATTTGGAGTGATTCTCAATTCATACTATCAGCTGTTTGAATCATAGACCAAGGAAGCGTAGTTTGTTTACAAACGTCATTGTTTTGGGTCTAATTTTAAATCCATCTCCATGAGTCTGTTTTGGACATGAAGCAATTTGGTTCATGGTTTCGGAACACAGATTTTAACGAAAAGGATTTAGTCACATTGTTTTTAGCATCTCTCATGTAAATATACATGGCTGTTCATCTATTTATAAGTACGCTTCTTGTTGTATTTATGAGAAAATGAGAAATGGAGCGTTTACAACGCTGCGTCATTTTCGAATCTGAGGTTTTTATGGGTCTGAAATCAACTTTTGGGGTGTTTATTTGAACCATACCACATAAAGGGATAAAAGTATAAATTAGGGAACTTTTGGTTTATGATAAATACAGAAGGCTTGAATATATAGACACTCAATTAACCTCTTATTCCTTGTAGAAAACCAAGAGATAACCAGCTATATTCAATAACTCCTCCTAGATAACCAGTTATCTAGCATCTACACCCTCTCCACTTATGATCGATTAAGAATGACCGAGCGCCACCAATCACAATCTAAATCAGTTGCTACGCTGCGTCATAAGCCGACAACAACGTATGCGCTGTCCTAAAGCAAAGTTTAATACCCTATTAAGATTTAAAAGCAAAATAATGCAGGTCAACGTACCCATTTTGTGGCTGTAAGCCGGCAGAAGATCCTACGATGTCCTCTTGGAGGTCTCTCTGTGTTTACTTCTAGAAGGAAACTGGTTCGTGCTGCGTCCGCGCGGTCTATATAAACCGTCCACTCCGAGCCGCCCCCCCTCCCCCTGGCGGCCCTCTTCCCCCCTCATGCGTCATTCAAACGTCAGAGTTGGGCGACGTCCACATGTGTGCCAAATGCCAATGATTCATAAAAATACAGCATACAGATTTAAAAATAACTAGCTGTTGCCCGCGGAATTGCCGGCGTGGAATAATTTTTCCCGCGGGAAAAGTTTACCGCAGTCACAGAATACATACGCAGTGAAAAGTAGCCTTTAATATAGGCTACTTTACACAGTAACATATTATGTTACTCCTGGATATAAGGTCTCTTTGTACGAAGTTTCATCAAAATCAAGGTTTTTTCCCGCGGGAACAGTTTACCGCGGTAAGAAGTAGCCTATATTTACTCCTGGATTTAGGCCATCACTGTACCAAGTTTCATCAAAATCCGTTCAGCCGTTACAGCGTGAAAGAGTGACAAACATCCTCACTCACACACATCCATACAAACATTCGCCTTTATAATATTAGAAGGATGGACTATTATATTAGTAGGATGGACTATTATGTAAGTCATCAACAGCCTATTAACATGTCCCCACTGTTGGGGCTCAGGCCTACCCTCTCAACGAGGGTGTTCGGGCTATAGTCCACCACGCTAGCCCAGTGCGGGTTGGTGGACGTCATATGCGCCTAAGAATTTCTTCTTCGGCGTATGCAGGTTTCCTCACGATGTAGTCCTTCACCGTTTGAGAGCAGTCAGTAAATGTACTTAAGTTTCGAGAAAAAACCCATTGGTACATGGTCCAGCCGGGGATCGAACTCCGGACCTTTCGATATGATCGGCCGCATCTTATCCCCGACGCCACTGACACTCTTATGTAAGTACCTACTTATTTTATATCATCATCAACATCTCAGCCTGTAGACGTCCACTGCTGGACAAAGGCCTCCCCAAGGATCTCCACGACGACCGGGCAGTGGGCTGGTGCAGAAAAAAAAAGGTAGACGAGTTCTCGAGTGGAGACCACGACTGGCCAAGCGTAGTGTGGGACGCCCCCGGCTAGTCCAGCAGCGGACGTCGAAAGGCAGGAAGGTAAACAAAACTTTGTGGAAGCGTCCTTAGAGTACTATGTGCATGTGTGCCATAGTGATACACTTCATACAGTGTCGGTGTGCGACGTACGCTGGTGTGGGTGACCGCGTCAAAACAAAACCCATACACACACATTGTCGCATTACTTACGATTATTACATGTGTGTGAGTGTGTTTATGCCTCGTTTTCAACACGTGCGTCGTGTATGGCATGTCAATAATAAAACGTGTATGGAAGATATAGGACACGTGAGGCGACGGGATTATATAGATACCTTCCTGCTCCGATACGGATGTTACAGATCCCTGAACGGTACACATTCATTCATTCATTCATTAAAATGTATTGAATGAAATGGGATATTATATCACACTGAATCTGTGGTTAACCAATCCCATTCACCCATTTGGCCATTTTCTACTATAAAAAAAGAGAATCAAAGTGTGAACTATTTCGTAAATGCCTACGATCGTAATTTTTTTTATTCAACATTCGAAATAGATGCCTTATTTATTATTTAATTAAAGAGCCTACATGTAGGTACCATGTAGTTACATTCAGAAAATCTGATTACCATACATTAATTTAGTAACCTACCCCCTTAAATTATTTTAAGACCTTTTCCTAGGCCACACCTGTGATACGCTTAAGTTCCTATAGTAAAGTGTAAGCCCTGCGGAGTCTTTCGTTTCCCCGCAGTGTTTCATCACTTCCAAGAATAGCTCCGATCAATAGTTTTCGTGTAAATGAACATTCTGATGACCTCTATACTATACCAACCCTCTATACTATGTCGATTGTAGAAAATTCAGATGTTGTAACATATTGTTGTAAGTACCATAGAAGTACATCTGGAGCTCTATTTTTGATTCGCTCGTAGGACATTGTATCGTCGCATGCGACTTATGTCATACTCGACTTCCAAGTCGCACGACGCTGTTTTTCTGCATTTTTGATTCGCTCGCGTTCGGTGTTGCCAATAATATTAGAAATGTAGAATTTTATCCGTTTCACGCAGAAAAAATAAAAACCGGTAATTACCGAAACGTAAAGCGGAACGTAAAATGCTCAGTAATGGTCGAAACCATAGAGACTGTATATGATATTATCTTTGCCTTATGTTAGAAAAAAGTGAACTGAAGTGAAGCGTCAGTGATAGTTCTCTTTTCTTTTGTCATATGGCATTTGACGTTTATTCTACCGCTCGGCTCGTCCCAAGCGACGATTGGTCGATACCACTCGTTGCCGTTCGAGCGGTTCAAAAACGCGGAGTTGAGGGAAAATCAGTAGAATCGAACGCTAGAAGCGAGGAGAGCGAATCAAAAATAGAGCGCCTGAACGTAGATTTTTTCTCTATCGATATGTATAGTTAAAATTGTGGTATCTCTTCAAATGAAGGAGTTATGAAGTCAAATAAAATAGTCATACATAATGTCGCTTAGGTCAAGTTTTTAGTTTTAACAATTTATTAGTTTTGTGCAACGTCGTAAGTCTCTCTGTCAGATTTATTTCGCAACGGGTGTTTGAGAATTTTTTACATCAAAATGATTTGTATTAGATTTATGGTGCTATGAATTTTTTTAATCAATTTTTTTTCTGTTTAAGCACTTAAAATTGACGTAGTCCAGCTACAGCACCCGTCTGAATAGCACCTGCGCGAATAGCACCTATACAGGGTGATCACCGATCAATATTTTTGGCTGGTGCTATTCGTGGATTGAATTTTATTTTTACATTTTTGCCCACGACCAGCACCTACGACTCAGCAGCCTAGTGCTGGGATGTATTTGTTTTTCAGGACATTATTAAATGAAAGATATCGATAAAAATCACTAGAACGACAAACGGTAACGGTAGAGTTGACAGCTGTTTCTATTCTACCTGTTTACTTATCACTATACAAACTACATACCTAACCTAACCTAGGTATACTTAATGTTATTTCCGAGGAATGTGACTCATAGTGACGTATTCGTGATTCCAATGACTATTATATAACTACCAGTAACCTGGTGATACTTATGACATAGCTAACTGTGAATTAAACAAACACGAGTGTTCCAATGCTAACCTCCATTGACCTTCGATTTGCGAAGTCAGACCAATAAAATGCGAAATTGTGAATGTTTGTTTGTTACTCTATCATGCCTTAACGGCTGAACGGATTTTGATAAAACTTGGTGCATTAATGACATATTTTATCTTGGAATAACACTTAAATTTAACGATACTTCTTCACGCGGACGAAGTCGGGGGCATCGTCTAGTCTAGGAAAATCCAGTGGATTTTAATGTAGTTTTTACTTTGTAGGTTATGGGCCTGCCTTATTCCTGTCATCTTCAGCCTATCGACGTCTGCTGCTGGGCATAGACCCTCCCCACCGCGCGACTGCGACACCACTCCTGGTCATCCACCTGTTTTAGGTCGTCGGTCCATACTCGCCTGCCCCAATCCTGCCGGCCGTTGGTCCTGCGGCATATGTGGCTTGTGCTCACTGCTACTTCAGCCTACTCAATCTCTCGGCTATATCAGCCTGCCCCTGCTAATTCAGGCAGATCATGAGCTTTATTTTTGAATCGCTCTCCTCGCTTCGAGCGGTCGACTCTAATAATTTTTCAAAAAATTCATAATTCAATTTTTTTTTTTTAAAACCTTGCTTTTCACAAAACTAGATTTATGATAAGGTCCTCTTGTTAAGCATAAAATATACCTGTGTTGGAGGACCTCGCTCTTCCCCGAGTGGAGTTTTGTATCGGATGTCGAAGGAAAATTAGTAGAATCGACCGCTCGAAGCGAGGAGAGCGATTCAAAAATAGAGCTCCAGATCTTTCAAAGAAACTCCGAGCGTCCCTCTCCAGAGCTCGCTGAGCGACCTTAAGCGGTCCACAAGGACCAGGCCCACCGTCAGTGTCCACGTTTCTTTGACGATGCAATGTATCATCATCATATCAGCCTGAAGGTCGCGGGACCCGGCTGTATGAGTTTAGCGCAGGACCGGTCGTCGTGGAGATCCTTGGGGGAGGCCTTTGTCCAGTGGACGTCTACAGGCTGATATGATGCAATGTATAGTGAAAAAATCTTTAAAGAAAGCCGCCAGGTATTTAGATAGCTTTGATTTTATGATAGATAAATATATCATAATGATTAATGGAAAAATACCAGGCAAACATAAACAATGATGATAAAGGATATTATGGATTTATAAATATCGCACGAATGGCACACGTTTCATTAATTAATTTACAGATAAGATAATTAAGTTTAATTACCTACTGATCAAGTGATGTTAGTTAGTAGAATATTTAGTTATTTTGAGGTCGTATTGTTTATATGCGAGGTAGGAGATGAGCTACTTACATAGTAAGCATATCAACGTGGGCGTTCGGGCTATAGTCCACCACGCTAGACCAGTGCGGGTTGGTAGACTTCACATTCGCCTAAGAATTTCTTCTTCGGCGTATGCAGGTTTCCTCGCGATGTTTTCCTTCACCGTTTGAGAGCAGTCAGTAAATGTACTTAAGTTTCGAGAAAAATCTATTGGTACATGGCCCAGCCGGGGATCGAACTTCGGACCTTTCGATATGATAGGACGCCTCTCCCTAGAGATATTTTTGAAAAATTGGAACAGACCGGTTTTAGTTTTAGTTATCTTAAAAAATTAAATGTTAAATTAAAAATAAAATAAATGTGAACTACAGTATAAAAAAAACTGACCATAATTACTAACAATAATAATAATCAACTTTACACACGGCTGTTTAGTCCCAAATTAAGCCGAAGCTTGTCCTATGGATACTAAATAACTGATAAACAAACATACGTAAAAAGTATACCTATACTTTTAAATAAATACTTAAATACATACAAACACCCAAAATCCGAAATCAACCGATATGCTCATCACTCAATTAAAGTTAGTCCCGGATGAGAATCGAACCCTCGGCCTTTGGCGTAGAAGGCAGGGTCATTACCAACTAAGCGAACAGACCAGTCAAGTGGCCGAAAGATGTAAGATAATAAACAAAAATTCCCTACAGTACTTAGCTATAAATAAATAACCAAAAACTTCTCCAAAAATTATTTCAGGAATCCGGAATCGTATCACAAGTTGTCATTCTGTTTTGCCTTCACATGTGCGTGTGTGAGTTTACTCTTAATTTCTAATGTGTGCGTGCATATTATGCGTGTGTTGAATTACAAAAATAACTTGCGGCTGTAATACAATTTTTTCGGCTTTATTTCGACTATAGATGTAGTTACTAAGCTGTTTATATAAGTTTGCCTTGTCAATTGGATAGATAAGATGCGCTATTCGGTACTTATATATGTCAATCTGGTACTCTGGTAGTTTTCCAATGATATTCATGTTTACATATCATTGGAGTACTGCGCAGTTGTTGCCAGTTCCATGGTTACATTTTGTAAACAATACCAACAGTTCCGCAAACGTAATGTAAGTAAATGTCGCAGACAACTGGTTAAGTTAGCCAGTTGGTTGGGTGACTTGGGTGGCTAGCCCGTTCATTAAAACAACAATTCGACCGCACGTCAGTGGAAACAAAACCAGGTCTCTCATATAGTATTGAAACTCCCTAATAGGCTAGGCCAGCTCAAGGTCGAAGTGATTCCACTGACGTGCGGTCGACTGTCCATATCTTCATGCTATGTCCCTGACGGGTAAGGCAGAGAGAAGAGCGCCAAGTATCGCGATCCGGACACACCTCTGTCGCTTCAATTCAAATTTCAAGAACCAGTTCATTGATTCGATCAACCGAATCAAACTTTCAAGTTTTTGGACACCTCTATGTGGCACACTAATTCGCTTACGCCCACATAGACTATAAACACTGTCAGCGATGTCCAAACAATTTGTGACTATACTCATTCAGCCGTCAATAAATTCCGCGTAGACTATACACTGGGTACAGTACAGTACACTGGCTCTACAACCGCTTCTCAACTGGCGCAACAAACTTCCGCGAAACATCTTTTAAAATTAATTAATTCAATTAAGTTTGTTTAGCAATTGTTTGTAAGGACTGCGAGGCTGTCTGTAGTAATAAACACCAAGCATCTTTGTCATTCCAATATTCGTTTATTTTGTAATAAACTTTATTGAAAAAGTTGTTGCTATGCTTAAATTTTCTGTCATTCATATTTAAGATTTTTCTGGTAATTTGTTGTAGAAGCGTATACATTGCCCCGTGAACGATTTACTGACCTTACTAATCCTTAACCGTGGTGGTACACGTTTGTTTTTGTTTCTTCTATCATAAGCTATGTTTATGGTATGTCACAGTGCCTGAAAAAGAGAGATGTATTTGCGGTCGTACAATATATTCTCAAATATGTATTGACTGACTGGCAACGGTTATTTATTATATTTATTTCTGTAAACTTTTCTCATAATGACTCTCTACAACGCAGATTACTTAGTTAAAATTGATTCTCTGTGCTCCTATACGTATTTTTATAAAATAACTTTCGCAGAAGAACAACAAAACCTTCCCCAGACCCCAGCCAGACGCATACATTACTTTCAGACCACCCTAACCTGATATATACTAGACTAGTCACATGGTTCTGTCTGAAACTGAACATATTGGTTACGAGATAAGGTTAAAATTTCAACACACGTAATAACTGCAGGGTGGGAACCATGTGGCGATTTCGTCTGGATGGAGTCTAGACTAGGAAATAGACCGAGAACACCGCATGCGAAGTATGGTTAATTTTTAAAAATGTTTTGTCTGGGTATACATAAATAATAAAATACCGGACAAGTACGAGTAAGACTCGCGTCCTGAGGGTTCCGTACAAACTTAATAAAGAAATAATTAGATAATCGTTAATAAAATTTGTAGACTTGTAGTTATATCACATGGTACTAACTTATAAGGATAACTTGCTCATACCTACGCAAAGTTAAGTTTGTTGGTACAAGAAAAACATTTTTTTTGTGATGTACGTAACTACCTACAAATTTACGTGGTTATCGAACGAAGTGATTCTTTAAGGGTTCCTTTTTTCCTCTTTTGAGGTACGGAACCCTAAAAATAGCCAAATGTCTTGAATGATTATAGTACATTGTTAACCTAGGGGTGAAAGTAACTTATTTAAGTCCCGAGACGGGGTTTGGCGCCCGACGCGTGGCGAGGGCGCCAATAGTTCGAGGGACCTCTAAATAAGTCTTGAACCCGAGGGAAACACTGTGCTTTTCATTAAGAATACACTGAAAGTGAAAATAAATACATAAAATACAAAAAGTTAATACAAATCTCTGCTATACGGAAGTATAAACAAAACTCTACAACTCGAAAAAACAAATGAAGATCGGATTGCCGCTTTCCCGTCTACTTTGTTTTTTTTTCTGTGGCCGGCCAGCTATTCTGCCATTATTTTTCATTTCCATCATTGAAAAAATGGTAAATATTTTGCTCAAATCTAAGTTATTTTAAAGAAATAGTTGACAGCTGTGTGATTCTGTAAAGTACGAATTAAAACTCCACCATCACATCGCAAGTCACTTACTTCACTTCGCATCAGATCATGAAAGACCTCGACGTCGCATTGTGTAAACAAATACAAGCTACACAATAAACACCTCACTTGCGAAATAAAGTGAGTATTGACTGTGAATCATTGAGTTAGAGACCGATCTCACTGCGGATTCAGGATCGAGTTGCACAAATACGCTTACAGAATAGCAGGGCAGTAATAATTATAATAAAGTCATTTAAAAAAATATATTCTTTAATTATTACAAAACTTTATGTTATTTCAATTTTACATCGCGCTGTAATTGAGTGGCTGTATAGACAGTTGGAACATGGTCCAATAGAAATGTCAAAATAGTACTAGTTTTTTAATATAATTTGACAGCTGTCAGTTGAAAGCGATTCTCCCTAGGGCTGAGATGTATTACTTTCAACCCGCTCCTCAGGCAACTTCAGACCTACTTTCAGAGTATGAGTAATGAAAACATACTTTCTTCATACACTCATTAGGAATTTCTACAAAATTGTATGGAAGAAAAATTCGTTGTCAAAAAATTGAAAGTGACTATATTTGGAGGTTCTGTCACCAAAATTTTCCACAAGTGAAATTTTTGTAAAAACTACCGTTTTTTTAAATATTTACGCGAAAATCTCATAAAAGTAATAGTGCTTGTCTTAAAAAAGCAGAAATATTTCTTATTTTGTTCGATGTCATTGTTGTGTATAGGTATATCAAAAGTTATTATTTATGAACGAGTACAACAACCCAAACTAGATTCCTCCCGCAAAAAAGTTTTAAAAAAGGGAATGGTTTGTCAGGTGTGGGGTTCGAACCCACGCTCCCTCTCGGGAACCAGAGCTTAAATCTGGCGCCTTAGACCACTCGGCCAACCTGACTTATCCATAGGCGCCGAATTATAGAATGTGTTTTATACCACTTGGCAAATCGCCTGTTTGTTTTCGTAATAAACATTGATTTTAAACAATTATGCCAATTTTAAAGTAGAATTGTATATTGTTCTAATATTGGTTATTATTTACATACCGTTCTTAACGTTGGACTCTTCCAAAGCGAGTTTTATTAACACGTATAAGGAAATATTAAGGACTTCTACCATTTAAATTAGCTGTAAAAGTATGACAAGTCAAACGTTTTAATTTAAACCGCCAAAAACCAAAAAAAAAAAAAAAAAATTGACGAAATCTTTTTACACTTTTCTATACAGCGCCATCTACCCAATTTATTAGGAAGCTCGGAAAATGCTTGTTGTATTACGTCGTTCTTTATAGCGTTCAGAGATGTCGCTGTTATAAATATTTGTACAATGGTCCAGTAAGCCGTAAACCACAGATACAGTATTCAAACCTGGATTTCCCTAAGAAGCTGTTATAGATAGGTTTAAATAATGTGTTGTCTTTGTACTAAATTTATTTCCAAAAGAAATATTTTTAACCACTTTCAAGTTACAGCTGTCAAAGTTTGAGATGTTTCATGTAAAAATGTCAACTCTAACCAGCTGATCGGTGTCAATGAAACCCAGTGTAACGATTAGATCAAGGGCGGAGCTTCATCATCATCATATCAGCCTGTAGACGTCCACTGCTGGACAAAGGCCTCCCCCAAGGATCTCCACGACGACCGGTCCCGCGCTAACCTCATCCAGCCGGGTCCCGCGACCTTCACCAGATCGTCGGTCCACCTTGTGGCAGGCCTGCCTATGCTGCGTCTTCCGATACGTGGTCGCCACTCGAGAACCTTGCGGACCATATACATAGGTGGACGGATATTTAGAAACAGGGCAAGATTTTCATACAATCGAGGTCACTTTGAAGCCATGGTTCTCCGTGAATGATGGACCGGTGCATGATCTGATGGCGGTCATCGAGAGAGTAGATGGCGGAGATATATCACTACAGATATGCAACTGATCAGATGAACCGTCTGGAAGCAGCATCGTCATGATTCCATAACTTTAAGATTTTCATACATTTTGATGCCATTTTGCACGTGTTTTTCTTCATTTGCTGCTTCCAAAAGGCTTATCTGATCAGTTGGATATCTATAGCGATTAAAAGTCCTCCATTTACTCTCTGGATGACCGTCATCAGATCATGCGCCGATCAAACCATCACGGTTACCCATTGGCTTCAAAGTGACCTCGATTGTATGAAAATCTAGCCATGTGTCTAATTATCTGTCCACCTATGTATACCTAAAAGATACTTCAGAGCGTCGGTGGCCTCGGGGATAAGACGCGACCTATCATATCGAAAGGTCCGAGGTTCGATCCCCGGTTGGGCCGTGTACCAATGGGTTTTTTCTCGAAACTTAAGTACATTTACTGACTGCTCTCAAACGGTGAAGGAAAACATCGTGAGGAAACCTGCATACGCCGAAGAAGAAATTCTTAGGTGCATGTGAAGTCCACCAACCCGCACTGGGCTAGCGTGGTGGACTATAGCCCGCACGCCCTCGTTGAGAGGGTAGGCCTGAGCCCCAGCAGTGGGGAGACTAATAGGCTGTTTGATGAAGATACTTTATAAATAAAATAGTCGATCAAACATGGTAGACCCTCGGTCGTAGCGCCATTATTAATTCGTCTGTGGTATATAGCGCCTCGCTACAAATTACTTACTCTGTGGCTACAATATGTGCGTTGAATGAACACTCAAATGACAGGTGTGCGAATGTATTTCCGCTCCGATTTCAATTCATTTGTTCAGTTGCCGATTGTTCAGTCAACGCACAATTGGAGTTCGACTCAACTGAAGCCCTATTTCACATTACGAAGTAAACTTGTAGTATGCCAGTAGGTAGTATAATCTATAGGCAAGTTTCAAATCTCTTTGGCCGCGCGCGCGCTCCCTGTGGAGATCGCATCTTGCATATTTAGTATCGGAACCTATGGTGCCATTTACAGGGGGGGGTGCGGACAAAGGAAGCGGAGTAGCGGGAGGAGGTTGCTAATACAAATTTATATGGAGTTTGAAAATGAGAATGTGTGAGTGAGTCATAATTTTGTGATTAGTTTGACACGATTTTGACACCCATAGACTGCTTTTATTACTCATCCATATGGGAGTGGGTAAATTTTTTGATTCATGTCCTATAGTGGACCGGTCACACCTGTGTGACACTGGTGCGTTCATGGTCACGCCTCGTGCGACCCGGCCGTAGATGTGACATACTCTTTGGATGTGACGAAAATTAAACGTAGTTTTTTTTTAAAATAACTTGAGACCGGAAACCGGTCTTTGTGTGAGACTGGTGCCTGGATAGGTCCTTCACAGGTCACATAGTGGTAGGTAAACACCGGAGAACGAATGGAATTTAGATGTCAAAAATATTACAGGTAATGAAACAAGATAATATTTTACTTTTGTTTGGTTTTGTTTTACTAAACTCCTGTAATACTATTTCACCTATACTAGTACTACTACTGCTTAATATAAGGTGGGTGACCCAAATAAAGCCTATGTCCTAATACGGTGTGATGTGTTTTGTTTATAGGATAATTAATAAGTACATAAGTAGGCAAATAAGTATTTATAAGTATAGTAATTAAGTAAGTAAGTATAGTAACTTTATAAGTATTTATATTTATCGAAAGGCTTTATTAAGACACAGGGTTCTCAATAAGGCCAAAGTGACATCCTAGTTATTTGTGTTCACAAAAGTGTGATTTTTGTTTCTAAAGCAATTTTGTTTCATTTATTACAAAGTTTAATAACTAAATATAAGTATTTCAAATTACCAGTGCATTTTTATTATAAACCTGCTAGTTATAAGTAATAAAAAAATTAAGGTAGGCCTTATTTGGGTCACTTACCTTATAAGCGAATTTTCGATCGACTTTCGTAACAGTTACGATCGAATCCGACTTTTTTAAAAATTTCACGGTTTTGTTACCTGTTTCAAAACTTCAAACAAACCGGAATTAAATTGCATTGGTGGGGTTGGGTAGGTACTCGTAGTTGAAGACTTCACCTGGAGTATCAACTACAAATACATGGAGTATCAACAACGCTAAAGCATTAGCAGACGGGGCGCCAGCCAGCTAGCTAGCATTTGTGCACCTTGTAGCAGACAAACTGAAACATTTGGTCCAAGTCTAATTATTTAATGTCCACAAAACAGCGAGCGGTACAAGGGCGATCAACGTCCAGTGCGGGAGGCGGGCGCGCGGCGCGGCGTTGCAGCCGTCGGTGAAGCACTGGCAGACGGTCTCCAGGTGGTCGTCGTTGTCCGCCTTGTAGCAGTCACGGTGGTGGCGCCGCCAGCCGCAGCCGCGCGTCACGCGCACCTCCGACTCGTGGTTCTTGCGTAGAACTACACAATGAATATAGAGTAGAGCGTCAGTGGCGTAGAGCGTCAGTGGCATATAGAGTGTCAGTGGCATACAGCGTCAGTGGCGTAGAACGTCAGTGGCATATAGATCGTCAGTGGCGTAAACCTCGTCAGTTCAGTGGCACAGAGGGTCATTGACGTAGATCGTCAGTGGCGCAAAACGTCAGTGGCGTAAAGCGTCAGTGGCGTAAAACGTCAGTGACATAGTTCGCGCGTCAGTGGCATATAGAGCGTCAGTGGCGTATACCTCGTCAGTTCAGTGGCGTATACCTTCAGTGTGGCGTAGCTGGAAAGATTTTTTCCAAATTATCATTTTTCGATGTTTAGTCAGTAGGTATGTATTTACAGGCTAATGTAATAAAACAGACAGACTAAAACTCTTCGTTAGGGCGACAGATTCTTTTTCAAACAAAAGCATACATTTGCATGATAGAGACCGTGTATGACCTCGTTTGCATCTGATCGACACGGGAGTTGAACCCGTACCTGCCTACCCACTGGCAACTAATCTGAAACAGACTTCTAGCAAACAAAAACAAGGTTAAATTATTTATTAACTTGTCAAAGTCAAACCAAACTACGACCGGGGATCGAACTTGGACCTCTCGACTTAACCACAGTGTAACTGTGACTTAACAGACCTCCGCGTTCTCCCCATTACGCCACTGACGCTCTCAAGATGACGTGACGCTCTCTGAGAAGATGCTAAAGGTATCTTGATGACTGAGAAGATGCTGAACAAATGCGTCAGCCCAACATGCAAGATGCAAACAATAAACGATTATCGTATCTTATCGATCGGTCCAGTAGTTGTCCCTTAGAGAAACTGACAAAAATACTTCAAGTATTGACGGATTCTCTAAAACGACACTAAGCAGCAGTTTGAACCACCCACTGGTCTGAACGATTTTCCTGCAGAAGAAATCGTAGTTCCCGTCGGGCGCGAGGGCGTGGACGCCCTGGCGGCAGTCGGTGGCGCCGAGGAACCTGGCCAGGGTCTCCGGGTCGTACTCGGCCGGCTCCAGGCACATGGAGTTGTTGGCGCTGCTGCACTCGTAGCAGCGGATACTTGCGCCTGCGCAGACAGATCACAGTGAGTAGATAAAAAGGCATCTGTATGAGATAAGTACGTGCTCGAAGTTGCTTTGAAAGGATCTAAAAAGAAGAAAAAAAGGAAAGAAAGAAAAGGATCAGACAAAGAACTCAATAATAATCAAAATACAATATTATTATAACTAGACGGTGTCTGTGCATAGGAGATATTTGAGAAAAAATGATATTTGACGTCTTAAAAGTCCCCAACGGGCTCGTCTTAAAAGTCCCCAACCCAAAAAGGCTCCCAACAAGTTTGTTTTGAAGAAACAAGTACGCGAGCATTTTCTAGATAAGAAATAGATACCCCCTAATCCCTATGCCATTCTATGCATTGCCTGACATAATACTGTATTCTATGTAGTTTATTTCAACTGCCTTTTTGATGTTACTGTCTTCGCACCTACCACAATCTATCAGCACTGCCCAAAAGGTTAACTGGTAGAGAATGCCTCCGGCATTAAGTTCGCCTCTTGTACAATACATGTGCAATAAAGTTTAAATAAATAAATAAAATAAATAAAAGAGCAATGGAACCCAAAACAAAACTTTTTAGTCTTTCAAATGATCTTTGTATATTTGTCTGTCTGTATGTTTGTTCCGGTATCACGCAAAAACTACTGCACCAAATTGGATGCGGTGTTCCTGAAAATCTAACTTAAAATCTGGTGTATGTTTTTCTCGTAGGAAAAAATTGTTACCTACTTCCGAAATCCATCGCCTATGTCAACGGATTGTAATGATTGCGGATTGTAATGATTGGAATAAAGGGAAGCTTTCATACCTGAACTCTCCGAAACGGACGAAACTTTGTAGTAATGTAGATCGGGTAATTCTGAGCACAATGTATTTTTTTTAAACACTGTAGAGTAATAGTTACTCACCAAATCGAACATATCCAAATAACACCACTAAAATTACTGCCTTGAACATTTTAAAATAAATTTTATGTGTGTTTTAACGTTCTAAACTATATAAATGTATTATCATTTGCAAACCGAGTCAAATGTCAGAGCTGCACGGAGCGGAGGCACGGCCACTGTACTGGCCGCCGTCGATCAGTGCCGATCACAACATGATCACAAAACGGGGGCGTATTCTGTGACGGATTGTTAGAAACGGGCTAAAACGAACGGATTTTAAAATTCTATTTAACGATCGATAGAATTTTAGATATTATCATTCTTGGCAAAAATCGTATACAAATTTCTAAAATTTTCTAACCATTTATTTTATACACATACCTTTTGTACATTAATAGGAATTAATACCAATTTATTGGAATGATTTTTAATTAAAACCAACACAATTTTATTATACAATTTTTGCAATTAAACAACAATATTGAGATTATTCTTTGTAAAAAAATTACTTACAAATAAATAAAAAATGCGTCAAAAGTAGGTTAAGGTGAACCTATTTGCAATATGAATCGCTCAAAGTGTATAGGTACCTACCTAGTTAATTTTGGATGACGTTATGCACTAACTTTTATTAAGTGGGTATTTAGGTAGGTACCTCGTTCTATGAACGTGGCGTATAGGTACGTAGTATGTAGTACTTTAGTATATCTAGTTTATATCGATACCTAGTCAGTATTTCCCTGACCCGTCCGACTTTTGCGATATGAAGACGCAGACTTATCTCTAAAGGATAGGAACAATAAAACCAAGTGAAATCACTATTCATTTACGTATTTTTTTTTAAAGTAGTAACGTCAATTTATTTCATTAAATAACTTTATTAAAAAACTAAAACTTTTGTGTATTGTATTATTATTGTATTTACGTATTGTATGTTTTTCCTTATTTTTTTAACAAACGGACGGAATGGCACAAGCAGCAAGAACACGTTTGCACTTTGCAGTTGACTTCGGAACACCATCTATTGTTTTTTTTATTCCGAGAGGCAAAATATGCTTTTGGTGTCAAGCCAGTTTTGTGTTGGATCTTGGTTCGATCAGATGGGTTTAAGCTAGATACTATACGTCTTCAACGCTGGGAAGTAGGGTTTTGAGTATTAGTTAACTATTGCATAGCACTGATAAACAACTAAAAGCATATTTTTCATTTCTCATGCAAGAAATCTAAAATAGAACAAAAAAAAGTATAGCTCTAAATTTTTATTGTTCAATTTGAGGCGGACGAGTGATAAATCTTTTTATTTTCTCGCAATCGAAGTGCAAAGTCGAGTGTTTCACTCGAGACTAAAAGCCATTTAGGTAGGTATATATGGCACTGCTGATCTTATCGTGTCTTAATAGTTTTAGTCTCATGTTCGGCGTCACTCGGTCCCCCGCCATGTTGCAAGCGCAACCAAGACGGCGGCGGCGGCGGCGGCGGCTGGCCCGAGGAGGGCGGTGGCGCTGCGCGGTGCCGCGTTGCACATGTCCCCGAAGCACTGGCAGACGGTCTCCAGGTGGTCCTGGTTGTCTGCCGTGTAGCACTCCCGCCGGTGCCGCACCCAGCCGCAGCCGCGGGTCACGCGCAGCTCAGGCGACCGGTCCGAGTCCAGGACTGGAACAACGAAACTCATTAATGGGATATAATAAACCGAGCAGCTAACAGTGGCAGCTAAAATATTGAACTGGGTAGGTTAGGTTAGCTGCTTGAATTTGAGTTTTTAGATGCCAAGCTTATTATTTCAGTCGGTCGGTTTCTTTCTGCAGCCTTTTATACTTTTTCTTTTAGCTCGGCTCCCAAGGGTTGTAGCGTGATGTTAAATAGCCTTTAACCTTCCTCAACAATTGGGCCATCAAATGTATTATGAATTTTTCATTAGTCCCAGAGTTCAAACAAAAAAAAATTCTTTAGCATTTTAACTAGTATTGATACATCATCACATCAACCTTTCTACCACTGCTGGGCATAGGGCTTCCCTAGTGACGCAGTGCTTCCAAAACGGTTCAACCGCTCGCTCTTTGAGCGACGCACGGCATCATAAATTATAGATCATCATCATATCAGCCTGTAGACGTCCACTGCTGGACAAAGGCCTCCCCCAAGGATCTCCACGACGACCGATCCTGCGCTAACCTCATCCAGCTGGATCCCGCGACCTTTAAAGTATGAAAATTATAGATACCTATATCTATTTAAAATGCCGTGCGTCGCTTCGGAAAAAACAACTTTTCAATGCGAAATAGCAAATTTTGTCCGGAATAAGTATAGTTTGTCACGCACTGGTAACTGAGAACTGCCTTTGTGAAGTACGTCACCTATAGATAGACGGATGATTATGCGGCTATACAGTATGAATCATGATGACGTGAAGCATCCAGGAGTGGACGGGAAAGCAAGATACACCCTACCTATCTTCAGACCGGCGGCGGTCATGAAATGCAGAGCTATTTATTGGCCAACTTAAAAAGTTTTAGCAATAAAACTCAAATACAAGTAACTTTCCAAAAGATATGGTGGATTTTTAAAGGTAGGTATTATTTAGAAAAATATAGGTTTAATTTCCATGAATTTGTTTAAATTGAAGGTTTAATTTCATGTTCTTCTTATAATTTATATGTTACAAGAAAATAGGACTTGATTCCTATGATGGACTGTTTCGATTGCTATCATTTAAACACAGAATGATTTTGTTTCATATTTTTGTCCGGTCCGAGTTAAAATAAAAAAATTTGAAAAAAAAGTTTTTTTTCTAAATTTTTTGTAAGTATAGTTCTACTTACTTACCACAACTTTTTATAGAAAAAGAATTCTTTAAGTAAAATTTACTATCTTCCATATTTAAATCACTTTCCCTCCGAGACCCATAGCCACAGTCAGTATATACTTACTGGTCTATGTAATCACTCCCTCCGAGACCCACAGCCAGTAAACTTACTGGTCTGTGTAATCACTTTCCCTCCGAAACCCATAGTTATAACCAGTATACTTACTGGTCTGTGTAATCACTCCCTCCGAGACCCATAGCCATAACCAGTATACTTACTGGTCTGTGTAATCTTCCTGCAGAAGAACTCCTTGCTGTTGGCGCCAGGATCGGTTCTGGAGCAGTCCACGACGGGGACGATCGCGTGCATCTTGTGCATATGCATGTCGAGGCACGCGGAGTTGTTGGCGCTATTGCACTGGAAGCATTTTATGCCTTCACCTAAAAAAATATAAAATTATCAAGAAACCCGACTGCGTAAAGATCAGATAGTTCAATTTAGGCTCTCGCGATTTCTTCAGTCATTTCTATAACATTCATTCATTAACTCACGATAACGGATCACGACACGTAGTACGCCCTAGCATACTCTGTGGCCCTATATCGAAACTAACTGAAAAACGAATTATAGATAGATACTTGCTTGTATTGTAAAAGGAAACCGTCAGCAAAATACTGAGAAAGATGTTGTTTTTGCCTGATAAGGACATTATAATTTTTATATCGATAAAACAACGCAAAAACAAATGCACTAAGCGCCTACTACTTTACAAAGATTTGATATTGCAAATTTATTAACTCAGGCGCTTTAAAATTAAATTATATTTATTCTAACACAATAAGGGCCTCTTACACCGCTTGCTGATAAAGTCCCAGATACCCTATCTGCAGGTTATCTGACAGGTAGCCTGTTTTTTTGGTTTCACAGGTATCTGATTGCCTATATCTTATATATTTTATATAGTCTATCACACAGATTTATCTGATAGATTAGTTTATCACTAAGATTACTATCTGTAACAATATCAGGAAGTGGTGAAAGAAGCCCTAAACATTTCAAGTTTACGTTTTTACTAGTCAGGTACGAAAACATAAGCCAAAAAATGCGTTTGCTTCAACTAGAGTCGGTTATGAACTGTGCGTAAGCCGATTTGAGTGGAGTTTTTATCTCGGCGACACATGTGAGTCATTTGGGGGACACAAAGGGAGAAACTGGATTCGTTCGGATCAAATCCTTGGTAAAAAGTAAGGAGGAAATATTAATAAAGGTCTCAATTTAAATGAGTAATAAGTGGCCAAATGTTGTAACTGGTAGGACGATAGAGTAGGGTTTATCTGGATTTTGTTGGTGTCAGAGTTATACTTTACCGTACCTTTACAACTATTTATGAGAAGGCTCAGCATTGAGCAAAATAAATAATAAAATATGTTAAAATATATATTCTAAAAATTATACGATGATTATGTTGTTTTGTACCAGGAGCTGGCCTAGCCTATTAGGGAGTTTCAACACTATGTAAGACCAGCTTATACTGGTTTTTTCTAATGACGTGCGGTGGACCGTACCAATGGGCTTTCTCAGAACACTTCATTGACTTCTCCTGAACGGTGAAGAAATACATCGTGAGGAAACCTGCAGACGCTCAAGACGGAATCCTGGCGTATGTCCACCAACCCGCACTGGGCTAGCGTGGTGGAGCCCGTATGCCCTTGTCGAGAGGGAAGGCTGTGCACCAACAGTTGCGACATATCAACAAAGGTTTATTATTTGATTAACATAAAGGTTATTATCCTTCACGATTGATATCAACGTGTAACCGTGAGGTATGTTGATAGTGTTAAAGGAAGCCTGGAGCGTGTCCGTCCATACGTCCGCGGACCGTCCGGCCGGCGCCAGATTGGGCGGAAGTCCTCAGTTCTGACAATTGTGGCTTGTTCTACAAGTGTGTGGGTACACCTACGCGATATATTGTACCTATACTTATTGATTGATACCTTCCGGACGAATTCGTCCATTTCCTTACTTTACCACTGCCTAACTCGTCTAGACGTACGTTTCCTAACTCTTCCACTTACTGACTCGTCCACTTCCTAACTCATCACACTTCCTAACTCGTCCACTTCCTAGCTCTAACTCGTCCACTTCCTGACTCGTCCACTTCCTAACTCTTTCACTTACTGACTCGTCCACTTCCTAACTCGTCCACTTCCTAACTCTAACTCGTCCACTTCCTGACTCGTCCATTTCCTAACTCTTTCACTTACTGACTCGTCCACTTCCTAACTCGTCCGCTTCCTACCTCTAACTCGTCCACTTCCTGACTCGTCCACTTCCTAACTCTTTCACTTACTGACTCGTCCACTTCCTAACTCGTCCACTTCCTACCTCTAACTCGTCCACTTCCTGACTCGTCCACTTCCTAACTCTTTCACTTACTGACTCGTCCACTTCCTGACTAGTCCACTCCCTAGCTCTTCCACTTACTGACTCGTCCACTTCCTAACTAGTCCGCTTCCTAACTCGTCCACTTCCTAACTCATCCCACTTCCTAACTCGTCCACTTCCTAACTCATCCCACTTCCTAACTCGTCCACTTTCTAACTCCTCCACTTTCCTTTCGTTACAAAATGATGGACTATTATAGACTTACTAAAATTTGAAATTGACTTTGTTATAATATCATTGTATAACATTTTACATCCTATTGTAAACTATAGGAACACTTACCCATACAAAGAAATAATAAGAGATCCGGACTATCGAATCAGTTGAGAAGTACAAAATGCCCTGCAGGTGTACACAGGAGCCGCAAGAACAAGCAGCGAGGTGCAGGTTGAAGGGGGGGGGGGGGGGGACAACCACATCAATTGAATGGCCTTACTAACCTACATTATAATTGGCAAGTAGGTATATTGTATGGAATACTAAGTACTCGTACTTAAATGCATACATGAACTAGGGACAGTCGACCGCAGGTCAGTGGAAATACTTTGACCTTGAGCTGGCCTAGCCTATTAGGGAGTTTCAATACTATGAGAGACCAGTATATATTGGTTTTGTTTCCACTGACGTGCGGTCGACCGTGTCTACTAAAGATAATAATTATTCTCTTGACTTCACCGTAGCCGTGTAAAAATGGTCTGCCTGTGTCCGTTCAGCTAGCGTACACATATGGATATCATCAGGGTTAGTTTTAGTGCCAAAAATAGTACCTAAATAGTGCTTCAAATAGTGCCTCTGAGTACAAATATTCTATGTGGATTCACACGGGAACCATATAAACAATCTGTGTAAAGTTATATTCATATTAGCAAACGCCCCGCGACTTCATTCGCGTTAAAATACTACCCCCCTTACCCTTACCCTCCCCCCTGCCCTTCCCCCTTCCCCTCCCGTTCCCGTTCCCCTTCCCTTCCCCAAATAGCCTAATTTCACACAGAGAGTATTAACTATCCAACAGCGAAAGAATTCTGTAGTTACAAAGATTACTTCTAACACACATCCATCCAAACAAACTTTACTTCTTTATTATTAGTTTAGTACAGTCATAATTATATAATTATTTACGGGTCTTACACACGAAATAGTTTTATTTACGTTGCCCGACGTTTCGACCCAGGTTACACTGGCCGTGGTCAGTGTAACCTGGTTTTCGTGTGTAAGACCCGTAAATAATTATATAATTATGAATACAAAGCGCGAAAGTCTAAAATGTACTAGTACAGTCATGTTTAAAAGTGACTTACTTTGATCTAGGTACTATTTAATGACTAACCCTGAAATCCATATGTGTACGCTAGCTGAACGGACACGTCTACCTTTACCACAAATCGCAGTCACTTACCATACACGACACCTCATTCGAGTTCGTCCGGCAGACCATCTATCAGGGAATTACCACAATTGAATAATCTGCCGTCACCCCTAGATCATAGATACAGCGATGTACATGGTATGGTCCATACGACCTAGTTTGAGATCGCAGTCCGTTCAGTTGGTCGGGGGAAGCATACGCGCGCGGTTTACAGCGGTCGTGCCGGTCTCAGCTAGTTCCCGTCAAATAATACAAAATGGCGCTGGTGATATACTTTTTTTTGGCGGTAATTTGCAGTTTGCTGCATGAAGGTTTGTGATTTGTTTTTTGGCTGTGGCTTTATGGTGTCTCCCATTGCCTGTATTTTAGGATTCCGTACCTCGAAACTACTCGAAGGAAAAGGAACCCTTTTAGGATCACTTCGTTGTCCGTCTCACTGTCTGTCTGTCCATACCCTTTTTCTCAGGAACGCGTGGAGGTACCAAGTTGAAATTAATATCAAATACTCAGGTCTGCAGTCCCTTGGAAACGTGAAAATTTAAATATACACAAACTTTTAGGCATTTCATGTCTTTAGTTTGTACAGCACATTAGACTAGTCTATAACGTTGCATATAAAAAAGTTTTACTTTGGTAATTTTTTTTTCTAAATTTTGTTGTAAGTATTATTTTAAAACTATTTTTACTATGATACGTTTTTTTGTTTAATGCTTACCTACCGTAATTAGGCCATCTCATTAATTTATTGTATTTACATTAATAAGAAACATTTTTAACTTAATACTCACAGCTATACGGTTTTACGTTTTTCATGGGGTTTCGTACCTCAAAAAAAATTGAAACCATAAGGATGCACACCTGGTGCTCAGTCTGTCAGTCAGCGGTCAGTCTCTCTGTCTGTTATTCTTATATCAGTAATCTTTTTTTCCGAAAATATTAGGTACTAGCTTTTGCCCGCGGCTTCGCCCGCGTAAAAAAGGTTTTCCCGCAAGTTTTCCCGCGGTAAAAATACATTTCGTAGTAGACATCACAGAGGAACCTTTCTGCAAAATTTCAAGTCTCTAGGCTCAGCGGTTTAGGCTGTGCGCGTTTCTTCCCCTATTTTACATACTTAGGGGTGGAATTTTCCGCGGTAAAAAGTTGCATAAATGTTATCCCAGGATATAAACTATCACTGTTAGGTTAGGTTAGGTTTGGTTAGGTTAGGTTAGCCAAGTTTCATCAAAATTTAATAATTTTTCCCGCGGGAAAATTGTACTGCGGTAAAAAGTAGCCTATATGTTATCCCAGGATATAAGCTGTCACTGTGCCAAGTTTTATCAAAATTAAATATTTTTCCCGCGGGAAAACTATCACTGATGGTTAGGTTAGGTTTGGTTAGGTTAGGTTAGCCAAGTTTCATCAAAATTAAATATTTTTCCCGCGGGAATAGTTTACCGCGGTAAAAAGTTACCTATATATTATCCCAGGATATAAACTATCACTGTTAGGTTAGGTTGGTTTTGGTTAGGTTAGGTTAGCCAAGTTTCATCAAAATTAAATATTTTTCCCGCGGGAAAAGTGTACTGCGGTGAAAAGTAGCATAAATGTTATCCCAGGATATAAGCTATCACTGTGCCAAGTTTCATCAAAATTAAATATTTTTCCCGCGGGAAAACTATCACTGTTAGTAAGGTTTGCTAAGGTTAGGTTAGGTTTGGTTAGCCAAGTTTCATCAATTTTTCGCGTGGGAAAACTATCACTATTAGGTTAGGTTAGCCAAGTTTCATCAAAATTAAATATTTTTCCCGCGGGAAAAGTTTACTGCGGTGAAAAGTAGCCTATATTTTATCCCAGGATATAAGCTATCACTGTGCCAAGTTTCATCATAATTAAATATTTTTCCCGCGGGAAACCTATCACTGTTAGGTTAGGTTTGGTTAGGTTAAGTTCAAATATTTTTATAATATTTTATAATATTTTTCTCGCGGGAAAAGTTTACCGCGGTAAAAAGTTGCCCATATGTCATCCCAAGATATAAGCTGTCACTGTACCAAGTTTCATCCGAATCCGTTCAGCCGTTATCGAGTTTCCCGCGGGAACAATTTACAGCGGTAAAAAGTAGCCTACATGTTATTCCAGGATATAAGCTATAACTGTACCGAGTTTCATCAAAATCCGTCGATCCGTTCTTGAGTTATAAATTATATATGAGAATCTTTGCACCCCTACTTCACCCACTTAGGGGATGATTTGAAAAATCCTTTCTTAGTGGACGTCAGTGCTATAAAGAGGAACCTCTGTGCTAAATTTCAAGTCCCTAGGCTCAGCGGTTTGGTTGTGCGTTTCATCCCCTATTTTTCATACTTAGGGGTGAAATTTTCAAAATTCGCGAAACACGTCATTATTGTTTTTAAACTAAAAGCCTAAATATAAATTTTTACGATTTTATGCTCAGCGGTTTGGGCTGTATGCGTTTCATCCCCCATTTTACATACTTAGGGGTGGAATTTTCAAAATTGTCGAAACACGTCATTTTTATTTTTTAACTAAAAGCCTAAATATACATTTTCACGATTCCATTTTCAGCGGTTTGAGCTGTACGGCGGAACTCACACACGAACTTTCATCCCCCATTTTACATACGTAGGGGTGGAATTTTCAAAATCGCTGAAACACGTCAACAATGTTTTTTAACTGAAAGCCTAAATATAAAATTTCACGTGTCTATGCTCAGCGGTTTGGGCTGTGCGCGTTTCATCCCCCATTTTACATACTTAGGGGTGGAATTTTCAAAATTGCTGAAACACGTCGACAATGTTTTTTAACTGAAAGCCTATATATAAAATTTCACGTTTCTATGCTCAGCGGTTTGGGCTGTATGCGTTTCATCCCCCATTTTACATACTTAGGGGTGGAATTTTCAAAATTGTCGAAACACGTCATTTTTATTTTTTAACTAAAAGCCTAAATATAAATTTTCACGATTCCATTTTCAGCGGTTTGAGCTGTACGGCGGAACTCACACACGAACTTTCATCCCCCATTTTACATACGTAGGGGTGGAATTTTCAAAATCGCTGAAACACGTCAACAATGTTTTTTAATTGAAAGCCTAAGTATAAAATTTCACGTTTCTATGGTCAGCTGTTTGGGCTGTGCGCGTTTCATCCCCATTTTACATACTTAGGGGTGGAATTTTCAAAATTGCTGAAACACTTCAACAATGTTTTTTAACTGAAAGCCTAAATATAAAATTTCACGTTTCTATGCTCAGCGGTTTGTGCTGTGCGCGTTTCATTCCTTATTTTACATACTTAGGGGTGGAATTTTCAAAATCGCTGAAACACGTGTTCATTGGTTTTTAACGAATAGCCTAAATTCAAATTTTCAGGTTTCCAACTTTAAAAATGAGGGACTTTCATACAATCTTTGCACCCCTATTTCACCCACTTAGGGGATGATTTTTGAAAAATCCTTTCTTGGTGGACGTCAGTGCTATAAGAGGAACCTTTGTGCCAAATTTCAAGTCTCTAGGCTCAGCGGTTTGGGGTGTGCGTTTCATCCCCTATTTTTCATACTTAGGGGTGGAATTTTCAAAATTCGCGAAACACGTCATTATTGTTTTTAAACTAAAAGCCTAAATATAAATTTTCACGATTATAGCTTCAGCGGTTTGGGCTGTGCGCGTTTCATCCCTTATTTTACATACTTAGGGGTGGAATTTTCAAAATCGCTGAAACACGTGTTCATTGGTTTTTAACGAATAGCTTAAATACAAATTTTCAGGTTTCCAACTTTAAAAATGAAGGACTTTCATACAATCTTTGCACCCCTATTTCACCCACTTAGGGGATGATTTTTGAAAAATCCTTTCTTGGTGGACGTCAGTGCTATAAGAGGAACCTTTGTGCCAAATTTCAAGTCTCTAGGCTCAGCGGTTTGGGGTGTGCGTTTCATCCCCTATTTTTCATACTTAGGGGTGGAATTTTCAAAATTCGCGAAAGACGTCATTATTGTTTTTAAACTAAAAGCCTGAATATAAATTTTCACGATTCTAGCTTCAGCGGTTTGGGCTGTGCGCGTTTCATCCCTTATTTTACATACTCAGGGGTGGAATTTTCAAAATCGCTGAAACACGTGTTCATTCTTTTTGAACTGGTAGCCTGAATACAAAATTTCAGGTTTCTAACTTTAAAAATGAGGGACTTTCATACAATCTTTGCACCCCTATTTCACCCACTTAGGGGTTGATTTTTGAAAAATCCTTTCTTAGTGGACGTCAGTGCTATATGAGGTACCTCTGTGCCAAATTTCAAGTCTCTAGGTTCAGCGGTTTGGGCTGTGCGTTGATCAGTCAGTCAGTTTCGCCTTTTATATATGAGATCAAAAATAAACAAAAATAAAATTAAAATATAAGGTATTTTAAAATATTGATAATATTCAGATCTCCTAGTTAATTATTGCCATGTGTCTTCCTATTCTACTGAGATTTGCGTAGGTATAAGTGCCTTCCGAATTCTTCCGTCGATACGTCCAATTCGGCGCGGACAAGTGTGCGAAGTTTCATAGGAGCACCATTGATATGGGAGTTCGACGGATTCTATTAACTGTGCACCTTCCACCAGGTGCTGCGATCAACTGCTACCAGTGCAACAGCCACAACGACTCGCGGTGTCTGGAGACCGCGCTGCCGGACTCGCTGCGGCTGCCGTGCGGGCCCAAGGACACCATGTGCCGGAAGATCACCCAGGTGGTGGAGTTCGAGATGAACGGCATGCCGCCCGACAGCAGGGTCATCCGCGGCTGTGGCTGGGACGAGTCCAACTACAAGGTGACACTGACAGACGCACCGGAACTGTTGTGCCGGCACATGTCGCGACACTTGTTCTGCAGTGCGATTCTGTAAGGCTTAGAGTCTAAGCGCACAACCTAGACTTCATCATTGATACATCCGTGAGACGTCAATTCTCATTGACAATTCATTGATTTGTTTCATTGAAAATGGACGTCTCACGGATGTGTTATTGAGACATCCATGGGACGTCCGTTTTCATTGAGAAATCTCAATGCATTGTCGGACGTATCAACGATAAAGTCTAGGTTGGGCGCTTAGAGAATCGTACTGCAGAATCGTATCGAGCATACCTGTTGCGATCTGGCTGCGATACATGTTGCGGCCGACACATATTGTGATACTTACCTGTTGTGCCGGCACATGTTGCGATTCACGTTCACACCAAAAACATGGGCTTACCCCTTCTGCTCTGCCCCCCTGGAACCTGTGTCACCCCTGGTCGTTTCTTACCACATATACATTTAGCTGATTAACATTACATACATTTACTGTTATTTATGAAATTAAAGATGAAGTAACTATATAGGCTTTAAAATTTTCATTCGCAACTCATTATTTGAGTGATGTTGAATTATTCTTGAAATTCCTGTATTGCCCCGCTTTATCCCAAACACTGGGTACGCCCATGCCAAAAATATATATATACTTACATGTCGCGACCGACGCACACATATTCAGGGCCAGATTGGGCCATGTAGAGGCCCCTAGAGGCTAGAGGATTGCTTTCAAACGATGAAGGAAAACAACGCGAGGAAACCTGCATACGCCGAAGAACGAATTCTCAGATAGCTTAGAAAGTCTTTAAACCAGAAGACTGATATCAACGTCACAATCTCTCCCTCAGGGCCGATGCTACCAGCGTTCAGGGTTTGGTGGCAGACAGGAGGTGTGCTCATGTCTAGAAGACGGCTGCAACTCCGCTTCCATCCCTGTCGGAGCGACCCTGCTCATGCTGCTCACAGCCGCCGCGCTGAGGTTCTAGGCCACCAGCTCTTGACACGTGGTGAGACTTACTGCAGTCCTCGAAGAAAACAGTACCAAATTTATCAATCAAAAGTCAACAAAGAGGGAATTGAGACTTCTGTCGAAGTGGCTTCAGCTGCAAAAGCTGCGAAATAAATTTATGAAATTGAGGCTATAACTCTACAACACACCAAACATAGACTAAATAGTCATTTTTTGAATGATGTACTAAAACAATTAGTGAACCAATGTACGGTATAAAGTATTAAATTAAAAATAAATGTAGAATAGAGGAGTATGTATGAATAATGTTTGCATGTAAACCCTTCTGTGTTCGCTAATGTTATAGATAGATAGCTAAATAATTATGGAAGTGGGAAATATAGAGTCAATATGTTAAATGAATTAGCTCCAACACGTGTAAATAGATGATAAGTACTGTACACTCGTCCACACAGCTGTGCTGTGCATCCGAATATGTTGACGAAGTCCTTACAACACTGACCTAGTCTTCAAATAATTTTACAATTTGGTATGACGGTAACACGTGTGCTGATATCAATATCATGATCAGTTGTAAATTTTGTAGTAAAATATATTGTTGTGTGTGAAATTTGCGGATGTACCTATTTATAAAATATTTTATAAGATCCAGTCTTTCATTCTCTTTTATAGTTACTTCATCATTTTCAGATTCTCCTACACTTACATATTTATTTGCGAATTCCTTAATGATACTCGGTAATCCGGTTTAGATATATTCACAATGTCAATTGTGTCAACCTGTGAATCTCCTAACAAATCTCAATTGTGTGTTTCCTCTTCGCCGTTCAATGAGATGCATCCTGTACAATCGTTGATGACACAATACTTTAGGTATCTAGTAGGACCTTGGCGCTTAGATGTGGCCACTGGTGGGCTTAGACCGGATGGGCGAGGCACCCAGTTGCCAGGGCGTCGTGAACTCATGAGGAGCATCACTGTCCTCCATGGACTAGGCAATTTTGGATTTCGTTGCATTTTTCTGTTATCGGAAATTCATAAAAAATCTCTCTCACACAATCATAAGTACACAATAACACATTTGCAGATGGACCGAAGTGGACCGATCGCTGGATGGGGGAGGACCGGAGAGGGTGGATGTGGTAGGTATCGCGAATTAGGGAAATCATAACATACTGTTGACAATTGACCAATGTCAAACTAAGATATTCCCTGTTTTATGGAAATGAACAAGTTAAAATTAAGAACAGTTAAGATATGATTTATGAATAAACAGCCGATATTATAGTATAGTATTTGCCGGTTTCAGAAAACTACTAGAGTTCATAGAATACAAAAACATTTAAAAAAAGAAATCAAAATAAAAGAAAAGCTAAAAAAAGCATAGAAATGAATTAAAAAGACTTGGAGAGAAAGTGAGGACTGCGGAAGGTAAGGTTATACTGTATATTGGATGAAACCTATGTCCAGCAGTGGACTAGTGCAGATAGTAGGTAGGTTCTTGTGCAAATTATACAAAGTGCTTGTCACTATGCGAATCGAACCCCCACTAACATACATTTCTACATGCCCAACCCACTAAGCCGACAACAAATATATTGTAGCACACAAAAAAAAAGGAAAACTAAAGTTATCAAAACAAAACTCTATGCAGTTTCACGGAGATGGCAAGCTCAAAAAAACTAGGCTGCATATTGTGCGCGGCTGAAAAGCAAAAATCGAATGACAGAAACAATTGAAAATCAATCATATGGTTGGCCTCAATTATTTGGCAAGTCTCACACTGTTCACATCGGAGTGGAAATATCATGAAAAAAACTTCCAGCATACAGAAATTCAGTTAGAGATTAAGATTAGTGCCCGAAGATCATCCAAATCGAGTGAAATCATATCGACTACTTCGTAAGAATAACAGTAGGACAAGAATATTGTTGCCAGGCCACGTAACTGTTAAGATGTTTAAATTTTTTTTAATACGTTGGTTCTGAACGCGTAAGCACCTCCTGGGACGAGCCACGGGGAAAAAACACCTGTAAGTTTCGAGAAAAAAAATGTAGCAGACTTCTAGTCGTTTAAGTAGGTAATGCCTAGTTAGCAAGTAAACGCAAAGTAGATCGTAATTAACGTTGCTAGATCGCGAAAAGAGAAAAATTTATAAGAAAATTGCGTCTTTTCCGATGTAATCTAGAATGGTTGACGTTGTTTGAAGCGAAGACACCATCTAGATCTACACGTTCATCCCCGTTACGTCATGATAGGAAAAATATTAAACGTCTTAAATTTTCACGATTTTTACGCATTTGCTGAAGAAATTAGGAAGATAAACTCCAAATTACCTGAACCGCTAGCGATTTTATCAAAACTACTAATATATTCTTAAAAAATCGTCGTAATTTTGTCATCAGCAAAGAAATTGGTAAGATTATACTTGATTTAAGATTGTAATGAAAGGTCCCGAACTTAATAAAAAAAAAACGCAGTGGTCAGACTGATGAAAATGATTTGGTAAATTACTTTACACAGGTATTATAAATAGCTGTTAATAGTAAATTGGTTTGCGAAGAAGGCGTTTTGTTTCAAAAAGGGTACCTAATCAATTAAGTCCTTTAAGTCAGCTAGACTTGTGAGGCGTACTTTTATGCAGCAGTGGAAGTTTACGTGATAATGATGATGAACACGAGTGTTTATAACTCCTTTCTTAGACGATCGCAAGCCAAATGCAAGAATATGGCGGCGTGTCGAGTAAGACCGGGGAGAGCCGCGAAGGGGGATCGGAAGGGGGGAGGAACATGCCACATCAGGGCGATGGGTACCAGTCCTCGCAGCATCAGTACGCCGTGATACAACAGAAGAACTATGGTAAGTCCTGGTCATATAAGTCAAAGTCAGAAACTTGTTTGACAAACTCGTTTGGCTTTTTCAGGATGCTCCAACAAAGATTTGTCTGATCCAAATATGGCAACGTACTGCAGAGTTGCAACCGGTATCTACGAAGCGACTGCCTCCAGCCAACAGTACCAGAATCCAAGGTACTAATCTCTTAAATAATCATAACATAACTAATATTATTCGACCGAGGTTGCATTGTCTTATGTTCACAATCTTTTCAGATACAACAACCCATCGGCTCCTACGTTCAGTTCCCCGCCGAATTCTCCTCTTGTGGGTCTTGTGTTTGATCCGTCTTCATCCAGCTACAGCGGACCGGGCATGATAGGAGACCGGAACCTGAATCCTGATAGACGCTCACATAGTTCCTGGTCCATTTCCAACCAGGAGCCGATAGGCACGGGAGCTAAGAAGAAGATAGTGAAGAGCCAGGACAAACGTAATGCCTATAGTGCTGATCCACGATACCACGAGAGATATAAGGATAGCAGCATCGAAACTGACCGTCAACGGAAACAAGACAGAAACTTAACCTCAGAATCTAATTCCAGTCTTGACTTTTTCGCTGAAGGAGAACGAATGGTATCGGAACTTTGCAACATATCCGATTCTAACTCTAGGAATGACTCAAATAACCAAAAACAAAACCAAAGGACTATTAATCAAGACGAAGACAAGAATAAACCATCGGTATCTTCAGAGGTTCTATTAACTGCTTTGGATAAAATCATAATCCATGATCAGATTCCAAATCAAATTGTACAACTAGCGATAGAAGCATGCACTGACGCTGAAAACATAGCAATTGCTCATCACAATAGACCTTGCTTTAAGAACATACATTCAATTTGCGCTAAAACTAGGTCAAATGTGCAAAAGCCTGATAGTGCTGTTGCTAATCTTCACTCTCAAGGCATACCTTGGGTTATAAAGAACTTTATATTCTCTTTCGTGAGGATTCTTGACGGATGGAAGGGTGTGAAGGAACTGCTTAGCGAGAAACATGACACGTTTTCTAGAATCGAAAACAAATACTATAGCCCAAATATAAGAGAGTGCTTTGTGCAGTGGCAAGCTGTTACCAAAGAGATGTTGACACATATTTACAAAACTTTCAACTGTCTCGATCACGGGTTCACCATGGAGCAGAAGAGTTTCACTCACAATTACTACTCTACCAACTCAGCGGCACCAAGACACCAAAACCAAAATAAATTTCAGCCAGTAAAGCCACACGCCAGCACTCCAAGGCCTGTGAATGCGTCCCCGCAGCCATTCAACGCAGTACAACCTCCATGGGCGCAAAATCAAGGACAAGGTACTGCTCAAAGTTTCAATGAGGGCCAGTGGCCAGCCAGATCTGCAGTCACTTATAAGAAATTTCCTGTAGTACCGCCGCCAAACTCACACAATTTCTATCCTGTGAACGATCAAAGCGATATGGATAGTTTTCAGAAAGCGCAGTATAAATGTGACCCTTGCAGTGTTCGTGAAGCAAAGCCTCGTCAATCTTGGACCATCACTAACGTACCTGACTTTCGAGTCCTTGAAGGCATGTGCCATGCGGACCAAAGAGAGCTGTACACTCAATTAAAACATAAAATGGATGCTGAATTGGGTAAAGCACCAGGTCAGCCTCTTATAGGGAACATACCGTGCGATTTGATGCAACGCAGAGACATGGAATTGAAAGCCAAAATGATTCCTTTAAGCCATGTCGAGAAAACCTTGATACCAAGCATGGCTGCAGCTGCGGATGTGCGTGGCTGCTATGTGCAGAAGAACAATAGTTGCGGCGATACAAAGGAAGAGACTGATTTTTTTGCGGCGTGGGGTCAGATGGTCCAAAAAGAACCTAGCGATTTTATAACTCATCACTCTCACAACATTCAAGTTCCATCGAATGTAGTGACGATTTCTAATAATATCTCTGGCCCCGTACAATTCATTGATCCTGAAAATGATGAGTTTCATGAGCTGTCTAAAGTTTATATGAAGCCTGGCAGCTACAAAGTACCTATAAAACCTGCAGATCCTATATCACCTTTCGTACAAGGCACTTCTCAAGATGTGGTGTACGACAGTTCAGCGGTAGATGATATGACTTCACTGAAAATGAAGGTGCCCTTTCCTCCTGTGACGTTGGCACCACAGCCGAAATACAGCATGGAGTCGTGGCCTTGCTTGATGTCTAAGCGTGCTGATGATATCTTCGGTGACGACCAAAAAAATATTTCAAGACATGGAATGCCTTGTTTGGACATGAGAACTATAGATTCTCTGGATATTCTCAGTTCAATGACGTCAGACCGAGCTTGGGAAGCTGCCAAAGAGTCTGCTCCGAAGTTGATGGATTTTATTCATGAAGGGGGGTCCAAGTCTGATAAGGCGCGACTGTACGATGCTTTAGGTCTGAGCGCTGGTGATGAGTTCTCTGATGATTTGAAGCAAGTCAAGCTCGGCATGGAACAGAGCAACGCTTGGTCGAGAGGACTACCTTTAAACCATTTCATGCCAAAGGAAATGCATAATCTCTGGGATCAGCAGGCTTTAAAACATGATTATGGATTGACTAAGAGTGAAAAGCTGACAAATTTCTCTGACGACACGACAATATTTATCGATTCCGTACCTAAATCGGTGGAATTTGATGAACACGTTGAAGCTTCTGATAGCAAAAATGAAGAATCGAAGGAAAATACGCGTTGTCCCAACTTTGATTATACTGGTAATTACGTAAGAGACGAAAATCGGAAGAAAGCCAGTGGAAAGTGTAAGGTGGGTGTGTCGGGCATGTGGTATCACCCAAAGAAAAAGAAGCCACTTCCAGCGGCCACTGTGAAGAAGTTTGATGCAATCCTAACGAGTTTGTCTCAAGTAACTGAGACTGCCTTCATCCAGCACGATATGGATATAAAAGTGGTAAGACTCCAAACATTTGAGGTACTACACATGATGCCTCGTAAATATTCAGAATAATAATGTAGGTATAGTATGCCATAGATCTTGAGTCCCCAATTCAGTCACGCCTATTTTTTTCTAAACTAAAAACTAATATACGTTTTATTAATGTTCCAGGCGCCGAGGTTTTATGAAATTGTAAAATATCCAATGTGCCTCAACGACATATCAACAAAGCTGAAGAACTCCTCCTACACTGACTATGAGCAGGTCGTACAGGATTTTAGACGTATATTTAATAACGTCCGACTCTATCTTAAGGTATAAAACCTTGTTGAGTAGGTATACCAATCGTATCAGTAATAAGTCATATAAGTTTAACATAGTAGAATAATAGTTTTTATTGATCCTGTAGAGCTACCCGGACCCAAGTATGAAGATGAATGTAAAGAAAGTGTCTTGCGACTTCGAGAAGTTGTTAAATGATGAGTTTCAGAATAAGTGGGAGAGTAAGCCCCAAGCACAAGACAATGCGGAATCCCAGGAAGTTGTCAAAAATAAAAAAGATGAAAAGGAAGGTGAAATAAATAATACTGAAACGAAGCAAGATGACGTAAGTAAAATAGTCGATACCAAAAATAGCGGAGATGACAAAAAATAGGGAGAACCTTGAACTTTATATAAATTTAAGCTTGTTTCGGTGACTGTTAATTATTGAAAATTCAGGGGTGTTGTTAAAATATGGCGAGTAAGTGACGTATCACATAATTTTTGAAATCCTATTTATTTTGTTTAAAAGGTTTTATTTATATTTATTCTTTCTATTGTATAGAGGGGAAACCAATAACAATTAAAATCTAAGATGACAGCATAAAATACGTCTAAAGATATAGTCTTAGTAAACACAGCTGTAACTAAGAATTAGTAGAGAAATATTTGCATCGATCAACAGGTTAAAAATAAGAAAAACATGTTGTCGACAGAATGATAATTTTTAAAACAAATGTCAGTGAAGTTATCAGAACTTATAATACATAAGATTTATCAATTTAATGTGTAAGTGCTTGCCAGTTTTTTTGATGAGACTTTATTTAAATGCGCCACCTGCCCGGGGCGTTGACTTTTTCTCTATTTAATTGATGTTTCTTTCCACGATTAGTTTGTAATTTCATTTGTGCACTTCACTTTTCTTCATGTTTCTTCTTTCATTGGTTGCCCGTGTTGCTTTTGTGTGCAGAAAAACGAATTTATGTTTTGATGTGAAAAATGAGAAGTGCGCTTGCTTAGACACACGATTCGATTCACGATCAGTCGCAAAATGTCCCGCGTGCTCGAAACGGCCCGTTATCAAAACGGCCACGTTCTCAAAACGGCTTGTTAATTGCCCTTTCTCGGATTATCAGCTCTCCTACATTCCCTATCTTCCTCTTTATTCAATTCTATTCTCCCTTTAATTCTCTTTTCACCCCTTATTCCCATACCTTCACGTTCTCCTCAATATATATAACACCTTTCCCTTCATCTTCCTGGGACATTTCGCGACTGATTTCGTTGGTTTCCTAAAACATGCCTGTCTCCTATCGCCTATGACTACAACCACGCGGAATAGATGTTAGTTTTTTTTATATTCTCGATCTGTGATGTATGTTTAGGTAAAAGTTGATAATTTGAATCGTTTTATTCACGCTTAATAACTAGTTGTACGATTCGTTTAAAGTCTGTAAATACAGGGAATAAATGTATAAAAATTTGAACATAAAGATTTAAGTTGATGGAAATCCCGCGGATTCCCGCGCCTTGTAAGTTTTGCATCGAATGTATCACGTAACTTCCTGCATCTTGAGGAGCTCTGGTATCATTTACTTGCTTAGTTATTGAATTATCGTTAATAACATTTATAAATCCAATTTTTAATTTAACATCCTTTTTGTTACATTCCTCATGATTCAGAATGTCATATCTAGGTACCCATTCTGAATTTATATATACGAGCAACATATTTTTTAATCTTTGGTGTCACAATTATTTTTTTTATAATTTTTGAACCCATTTTACCTGCCATAGAAAATAAGTGAATCGCACGAAGTCGACGTTTTACGTACAGTTTGGTGCAAGTTTTGGTTTTCTCATAGAATTGATGTAAAAATTCCAAATTTAAAATTTGAAACTGGTGACGTTCGAGTTAATTTTAAGTATTCATTAAGTTGTGATTTTATTATTTAACTTATTTACCTAAAATTATGGCAAGGAACTCCTATGATAATAAAAGAGTTATTTTGTATTTAGTCTTTTATTGAATAGTTCTATGCTTTGCTGGCTTCGTAGGCGCCGTTTTCTCGTGGTAATACTAGTTTGTCATATCAGTTTGTCATATCACTTTTCTGAACCTCATGTAGGGGAAAAACATGTTAAAGTTAAGTTGATATAGAAAGGAGGTAGGGTTAAGTGGGGAGAATTTTAATCACAAAGGAAATTTAAAATTCCCGCAAATTAGTACCCACAAGATTTCAGACCCACCTATGTAACTAGTAGAAAAGGTAATTCGTTAGAGGTTTCAGAGTTGATAATAGTATAACAACACATTTTACTAGGTACCTTACCTACTAACAGATAATCTTTTATTTGTTTTCTGCCTTCGCTCACTTGTATCAATACCATATAACCACGGGGGTATGACACCGCAGATTATTTTTATTCGTAACCGGGCCACTGATCTGCGAATTGGTAATTAGTTCCGTCAAAATACGTCACGCGATAAGTTACAAAGGTTAAGTTTACAATGATCAGTGAAAATTATAATTTGCTTTTGTAAATCAATCTTTGTGGGTCTGTTTACGGGACCGCTACAAGAACGTTTTAAAATGCGGAGCGTCTATTTCATGGCTTGTCATTGCGAGATACGCTCTCCCTAATTTAAGACCAGTGTCACAGTTCGGTTGACGGTTATGAAGGTTAATTATTTTACTCACATATATCTTCAGGCAACGTCCTTGGCAGAAAGAACGGTGCGCCAAGTATCGCGATCCTGACACACCTCTTTCATGATGAGACTGAGCGAAGCGAAAGAGGTGTGCCAGGATCTCATGATGAGACTGAGAGAAGCGAAAGAGATGGAGGTGGTGGAAAAAATAATCAACCTTCATAAGTCCGGTCCAGTGTCACCGTTCGGTTGACCGGACTTACGAAGGTGGATTATTTTTGGAAAGCGGTGGTAGATAACAAAATTTACGTTGTATAAATGTACCCAGTGTACTTACATGAAATAAAATAGTTTTGACTTTTTGACTTTTGGCTTTGATTATTTTACTCACATATATCTGCAGGCAACGTCCCTGGCAGAAAAAACGGTGCGAAAAATATCGCTATCCTGACCCCTCTTTCGCTTCGCTCAGTCTCATGATGAGACTGACCGAAGCGAAAGAGGTGTGTCAGGAGCGTATGTAAAGAATTATGAGACTCTCATCATTTCTCTTTAGACACGCTCGCCAAGGGACGTTGACGTACAATAGTTTATTTTTTCATCTATACTAATAATAAAGAGGTAAAGCTTTTTTAGGATAAGCCTATAATGTCCATTGCTAGATAACGCGGCTAGACATTATTATTATTATGACCATTGTTCGTAAGTCTAAATTTTTACAATATTTTTAGACAAAACTACTTACAAAAATACTATAAAAAAACCCTGCCCCGCTGCCGGTGGTTAGGGCTCTACAGCCCTACGGTGAGGAACCTCCTGACAATACGTGCCGTGTCCAGGAGTACTGCCTTCTGGATCTGGCCCTGGATCCAGCCGTCTAGCGAGAGCCTCTCAAGGTGTTGGTCGAGACACAGACGAACAACGAAGTGATCCTCTAAAGGTCCTTTTTCCTCTTTTTAGGTACGGAACCCTAAAAATCGACATAATTCAAACAAGAAGAACTAAATTGACGACTGACGTGGCTACCCTACCCTAAAGACTCTGTTACACCTGCATAACTTCTGATTTGAACGAATTTTGGAGAAAGTGTAATCGCAAATCAATTTCTTGGAATAGAATAGAAAGGGCGGCACTAATCCCATCACAATGGTTGGAAAAATTAAATTTCCTTCTAGTTGACCGAAGCCCGTGTCGCGTTAGCACCTGCCTGCTTTTTTTAAGTTTAAAAATACAGATTATTAAATTATAACGTTCCAAAATGTTTGATACGACGACGACCCGTTAACTGCGAATAGCTCGGTGAAAAGTTCAACGAATTGAAAATACAGTTATAGTAGCGAGTGAAAATATTTTAATAAAAAGTTATTATTAAAAAAAACTGTGTACGCCTCTCTGAGGTTAAGTAAATTAACTTAAAATATGCCTAAAATATATCTATATTATTATTAAGTGTGTAACAATTACTAACAAACTACGTTGTACAAAAAGTGATTTATTTAAGTTTTTTTTTCGCTTCGCTGTGATTTAGTTGTGGTGTAAAAAAAATACATGAAATGTACCTACTCGTAGATCCCGCAAAAAGAAAGTAAGTACAAAGTACTAAAAAAATAAAGTAGGTAAGTACCTAATAAGTAGAAATTCAATAATTCAAAATAAATATGGAATGGAAATTTTATGAAAAAAAATGCATGATACTTAGATAAGATTAGAATATCTGTATCTAAAACCTACTTTAAGTCGGTACTTAACCATAACTTTTTTAAATTAGGTAACCGGGTAAGGAATATCGAAATAAACATCGTAAAAATAGTAATCTATATGTACCTAAACAGGTATGCTATGTATGATGTACAATGAAATTTTTTGACTGTCCTATTCGGTTGTTACGGTACATCCGTAAACATGAAGATTTTTCGTACATCCTAGATCTATGGGTACATCATGTAAGTACAGTCGAGTTCAATAATAAATTTACAGTTTTGTACCTTCTCGCTCTAATGTAATTGACACATTCTTGACATTAGCAAATACATTAGTGACATTAATAATAAATAATATGCCTTAAACACAATACAAAAGGCAATTAATAAAAAAAAATAAAAAATAAAAATAAAAAAATATTTTGTAAAAATTCACACACGGCTGTTTAGTACCAAATTAAGCCGAAGCTTGTGTATGGGTATTCAACAACTGATAAACGTACATAAATACTTATAATTAAATACTTAAAAACATACACAAGATGCTAAACTGGTCAGATATTAATAACCTCGACTGTACCTACTAATCGGAGTCTGATGAGGTTTTCGTTTTGCGTAGCAGAGGATTTTACTTATTTTTTGATTTTTCCACCTGCTTCGCCCGCGCTGAAAATTTTTTCCCGTGTCCACTTTGAAACTAGCGCCCTCTATATATGCGTTTTATTACTTAGGGGTATTAGCGGACGCCCCGCGACTTAGTCCACGTTAAAAACTACCCTTTAAGTTCTTCCAGGTTATAAGCTATCACAGTACCGAGTTTCATCAAAATCTGTTCGGTAGTTTTTGCGTGAAAGAGTAACAAACATCCTCACATCCAAACATCCTCACAAACTTTCGCCTTTATAATATTAGTAAGGATAGGATTAGTATAATTATACTCGCTCACACTAATAAAGTGATTGATTTATTATTTCTTGGATCATAGTATAACATGTTTAACCTACATTTGGAATCAGCCCTGCTATTCTGTAAGCGTATTTGTGCAACTCGATCCTGAATCCGCAGTGAGATCGGTCTCTAACTCAATGATTCACAGTTCAATACTCACTTTACTTCGCAAGTGAAGTGTTTATTGTGTAGCTTGTATTTGTTTACACAATGCGACATCAAGGTCTTTCATGATCGGATGCGAAGTGAAGTGAGTGACTTGTGATGTGATGGTCGAGTTTTAATTCGTACTTTACAGAATCACACAGCTGAAACGGACAGCCGGAGCCGGCCTGAAATTACTGGCGACGTATGCCATATAAAAATATATCAATGAGGACACAATCAGTTGTAAATTGTTTGATAAGATCGCAATCAAATAGGTAGGTATCAGTTATTTACAAACAATAATATGTGTGATGATAGAATAATCCTTTCCTTTGGTTTTTTCCTCGGCCTTTTCCTCATTTTCTGATTTGCGGCGTAAAATGGGATTAGCTTTAATTGCAGAGTTTTATACTTCTTAAGTCTATGAAGTCTCCGTAATAAAGACAGGATTTCCAACTATGTTATCCAGGAAATAAAGCTATGACCTACCAAGTTTACCTACCACGCAGTCGGTGCCACAGAATATATATAATTCGCCGGTGCGACGCCCCCCATACAGTTTCATAGACTACAATATAGACCTCGCATGCTGCGTTCCGGCATTCGCCTCATATTAGTATGTAGGTACGGTCAACCGCACGTCAGTGGAAACAAAACCAGTAAAAACCAGTCTCTCGTACTATTGAAACTCCCTAATAGGCTAGGCCAGCTCAAGGTCAAAGTATTTCCACTGACGTGCGGTCGACTGTACCTTCTTGCTAAATTATTAGATCACATTCAATTAATTAAGAAAAAATACATAAATATCGTATGAATGTTACATTAAGTCGAGATAATACGAGCCGGGGTAGACCTAGACTGACATACGAGGATCAGATAGAACGGGTGCTTATAGACAGGGATGTGAGGAGCACTCGCGTCCCGCGGCGAGCGTGTATGAAGAGAGTGATGAGACTGAGCGAAGCGAAAGAGGTGTGTCAGGATCGCGATACTTGGCGCTCCGTTCTTTCTGCCCACCCCGCCAGGGACATAGCGTCAAAATTGTGTATGAATATCATCATATCAGCGACGTCCACTGCTGGACAAAGGCCTCCCCCAGGGATCTCCACGACGACCGTTCATGCACTAACTTCATTCAGCCGGCTCCTGCGACCTTCACCAGATCGTCGGTCCACCTACGCTGCGTCTTCCGATACGTACGTGGTCGCCACTCGAGAACCTTTCTGCCCCAACGGCCGTCATTATGAATATGTATGTACTCAATATCATATGGAACCTTGTTACGCCAGGGATATTAAACCTTGGCTCATATTCTAAAATCCACAAAAAGATACGAAACACTAAACAACCTTAAAAATAGCGTCAAAAAGATTTGCACAACGGACATCCTAAACTGTAATCAAATTAGGAAACGGTTGTTATCACTGTTTACATATATGATTATACGAATATAGATTTACTGTGTGATTTCTTTGATTTGTAAGGATTACTAATGTGACAGATTCGCTATCTCGAGCACCATATAATGTGCTGATAACATTTTACAAGGATGAGTCGCTTTTCGCGTATAAAAAGGTGGGATCGATTGTTGAACATGCACATTCTGAATTCAGACGTTTAAACTTCAATTCCATTTAAGGATACGAAGAAAAGGAGTCTCAAGAGGTAATTAAATTATTATAAATTTATATCCGCAATATTATCCGCGTAAAATTTTTATTTAGAAACATGTTGTTCTAGGACGATTCGTCGGGTAAAGTCCAAGTCGCCAAATGCCCTGGAGCTCTATTTTTGAATCGCTCTCCTCGTTTCTAGCGGTCGAATCGGATGTCGAAGGAAAATTAGTAGAGTCGATTTTTTAAAAATCTTTGAAAGCAGTTCTACTTGTTATTAAAAATAAAATGATGTCTTCATCATCAACAGCCTATTAATATGTCCTACTGCTGGGGGGCTCAGGCCTACCCTCTCAACGAGGGCGTTCGGGCTATAGTCCACCAAGCTAGCCAAGTGCGGGTTGGTGGACTTCACATGCGCCTAAGAATTTCTTCTTCGGCGTATGCAGGTTTCCTCACGATGTTTTCCTTCACCGTTTGAGAGCAGTCAGTAAATGTACTTAAGTTTCGAGAAAAAACCCATTGGTACATGGCCCAGCCGGGGATCGAACTCCGGACCTTTCGATATGATAGGCTGCGTCTTATCTCCGACGCCACTAACGCTCTAAATGATGTCTTATTTCAGTAAAATATCCTATCTTCAATATTTAATGTAAGTACTTTCTCTCCGTGTTGCATCGCCGTGGGACGCTCATATAACCACAGATTAGTGATTTATTTCTCTAGTCATGACAGTATCCACTGACGGCCCCCAGTTGATTGTCGGTCCATTCCTGACCTCGGTTGGTCCGTCCATCTTTGTTTTAAGTGGACTTGAAAAATTTCAACTGCAGTTGTTCAAATAAAAACATTGTAAATTACCCATGTATTTGGGGCATGTTCTTGGGTGTTACAGTTGTTAACAAATCATGAACAAAAGTTTCACAAGCTGTGACCTTTCCTACGCATATTGACTTCGTCATCATCAGGCTACAGACGTCTCATCATTGGCTGGTAACGACCTGTGTGGACGGACATAGACTCTAATGTCAGTGTCCTTACAAGCACTGGCATAGATTCTCAGGCTGCCAATGCACTTGTTTATTATCATCATCAGCCTGTGCAAGTCTACTGCTGGACATAGGCCTCCCTCCCATAAGGCGTGTCATTGAACCCAATCTTTGGTTCTCCAAATCCAGTCACTGCCAGCCGCCTTATGGAGAGCGCAGATTATTACCTGCAAGTTTATTAAAACATACCAATCAGATAGACAATTCGGGTGATCAGTGACTGCTTATCATCATCAAGGTTATTCCATTCCGCCTTGTTTGTTCCCAGAGCTTTACCAGTTACAGCACCTAGATTCTTGTTGTGTATATGACGTGTATTTGTTTCAGATGTGGTCCACTCTGGTAGTGCTGTCAGTGGGTGTGGCGTGCGCGTGGGGGCACGGGCGGGTCCTGGAGCCCCCATCCAGGGCGTCGGCCTGGAGGTTCGGCTTCCCCACCACCCCGGACTACGATGACGACGGAGCCAACTGTGGGGGGTTCGCCATGCAGTGGTCGGTTAATGGTGGGAGGTAAGTCCAAATAGGAGTGGCCGCTGGAAGAGACTTGTTCGCGGTTTCTTAACCGCACAGACTTTTCGGTGAAGGAAAAACCTCGTGAGGAAACCTACATACACCAAAGATGAGAATTTCTATTCTAAGGTGTGTGTGAAGTCCACCAAAGAACGCATTGGGGCATTAGGGCACCGTTGGTTTACAGGGGTTTGGTACAAAAGACCCCATAGGGTCGAAGTGTCGCCAGGTATTCCTCACACCTAACAAAATGAGACAGGTAGCGACTAGGAATGGTGAAAGGATGTAAAACCGACTCCTTTTCCAGATGCGGCATCTGTGGCGATCCCTACCACATAGCGCCCCCGCGACCCCACGAGCTCGGAGGCGTGTACGGGCAAGGCGTCATCGTCGCGCACTACCTCCCTGGCTCCGCATTCACCACCACTGTCGACCTCACCACCTCCCACCGCGGCTTCTGGGAGTTCAAGCTGTGTCCCGACCCAGAAGTAAACGAGCAAGAATGCTTCGAAAAACACGTCTTGGAACTAGAAAATGGTGACACCAAATACTACCCGAACAGAGGCAGCACGAAATATAATGTCACCTACAAACTACCAGAGGGATTGGTTTGTGACCACTGTGTGTTACAGTGGAGGTATACCGCTGGGAATAACTGGGGTGACTGCAAGAATGGAACCCAGGGTCTTGGATGTGGTAACCAGGAGCAGTTTGGCGCGTGCTCGGATATTTCGATTGGGCTGTCGAAGAATAAGCAAGCCGCGAGGGGTTTGGTGCCGGAAGGTTATGATCAGATACCGTATCCATTGTTTTACTACTTGAAGCATGGATACTTCGATGCGCAGCAAGGTGAGGTTTAAAATGATTTTTAGAGTAGACGATAAGACCAGAGTGACTCCTAGATTAAAATATAAGGATATGGCTGGAAATTCGTACCTATTATAATACAGGAATTTTAAACGTTCATTCTTTTTAACGTTACGTTCTTTTCAACGAAAATGTTGGAGAATGTTTTCGGTTTCGATACATTTTGATAAATCATTTTATTGTGCGGTACCTAGTAGGTATGTTAGAATGAACGAAGTATCAATTTCTTTGTTTATGTTAGGAAAACGTACGAAGTGTGTATTATAAAATTTTATGTATGTGTGTCTGTCATTAAATTTAAGTCATGTCCAGTGTTCGTATCTTTGTGCACTTTAGTATTTATGTACTTTTAGTAATCTACATAAGTAGGTACTTAGTTTAAGATATTTATTGTTTTGTACTTATTTGAATAAAGATTTAGTAACAGTATTGGTACCTAAATAATAACTTCTTTTAATTTATTTAATTTAACTGTTGTTATAGGTAGGTATTGTTACATAACTATTTAAATAAAAAAATACGTAGAAATGTTTGCTTCCATTTAAATAAATATAACTAGTTAGGTACTCCGATAAATACTCCAGTCATCCAGTTATTTCACATTCCAGTTAACCTTACTTAAACAAATATTTAAGTTCGACTTTAACATTGTTTAAGTTAATTCCGACCCTGTGCTGTAGTTTAAATCCTATCCTACTAATATTATAAAGGCGAAAGTTTGTAAGGATGTGAGGATGTTTGGATGTGAGGATGTTTGTTACTCTTTCACGCAAAAACTACCGAATAGATTTTGTTGAAACTTGGTACAGTGATAGCTTATATCCTGGAATAACATATAGGCTACTTTTTAACGCGCACAAAGTCGCCGGGCGTCCGCTATAATACCCCATAAGTAACAAAACACCTACTTATAGGGCGCTGTTTCACAATGTACGTACACGGGAAAAACTTTTCTAGGCGGGCGAAGCCGCGGGAAAAAGCTAGTTAGTAAATAAAGCTAACGGCAGCGTTAACAATGCGTAAGCTAACCGCAATAATCGAAATTTTTGTAGTTGAATGAGCAGCAAATAGTCGGTAGAATAGAATAGAACAGAACAGAACAGAACAGAACAGAATAGAATAGAATAAAGTTTATTTGACACACAAGACGGTAATGCGTTTAGCCACATTAGTACAAATTTGTGTTAAATTAACCACATAAGTAGTCGAAATTGTAGTTGAATGAACCGCAATAGTCGGTAGCGCATTTAACCACTCTAGTCGAAATTCAATTCAATTCAATACTCTTTATTCCACAAAAATAAAACAGAACACAATAATACATAGACTTAGGTGGACGTCTCGGCGGTGTTATCGCTAAGAGCGATTTCTTCCAGACAACCTCTGTTACCGAAATTGGTAGTCAAATTAACCTCATAGTCGACATTTGTAGTTGAATGAACCGCACTAATCGAAATTCACACACTTCCAACGAAACGTTCATATAATAATTTACTACTACTACTTACATTAAAATATTCGCACATCTGGTAAATCGCGTATAAGGTAATCTGGTAGGATGCGGATATGAACGATTCATATGACCGATGCTTTTAAAGCAAAAAATTTTTATTATTATTTTTACTTATTTTTACTTTTTATTTTTACAACACCTTTGTAACTCTACATACATGGTTGCAGATTAAATAAAATATAAATATAAATTATCTGAGATTTGGGTTATGATGGGATGTTAGTTTCTAAAAAAAGTTGTGATTATTACAAATTACATAAATAAAATCCTGGGTTCGTAACAGGCCAAGAGGAAAAATATAAAAAATACTACACATTTCATTCAACAAAAACTGTTTAACATTGTAGGTCTGCTACACCTGCTGAGGAAAGACTTCGTTCGTCCCCAGCCAGCGAGACCTGAAGCCAAGCCGCGGCCGAAACCGGTGTGGTTCAAATCCACGAGCAAGTACAAGAAACGGAGGCAGAAGAGCCTGAAGAAAGCTAAACAAAGGAAAAGGAAGAAAAAGGGCTACTACTGATTATACTCAGCGCACTTGGTCCATTGCCCACTGCCACCTCTTGCTGCTATGCGCACGGACCAAACATTACTAAACATCTCGGCCGCAATTATAATTCGGGTCAGGAGGCCTTTTTCATACAAACAAGATCACTTTGTGCCCTTAGATCTCCGTCATGGAACGGTTTGGGTGAGACGTGTTAATGGCTGTCCGTAGTACGGATGGAGAAGGTCCAGAGAGCCATACACACCTCGCTGACCAGGCAAGCCGTTTTCACCTTAAACAAATCGGAGTAAAAATGATTAAAATGGCATCAGAATGTATGGAAAACCCATAGAGTTACTAGCTATAGAGCGCGCGCATCGCTCATTGCCCATTGTGCCAAGTGTAAGCAGGTGTTCTATGGACGCTTCTATATAGATTTTTTCTACATCGTTCTTTTCCGTGAATCGTGTTTACAGCTTGGCACTGCACATTTCACCATGATTACTCCAAATCTAAATAAATACCGGCGAGAGCAACAATCAGCGCTACTGACGTGTTGTGACTAGTAGCGTCGCCCCGAACATTTCGAGACTGTTCAGACCCGTGCTTACAGTTCAGACTTGCTGACGCGCGCTCTATGTATACTAACAACTCTCTGGGAAAACCGCATACGCAGGATTCTGATTAATCTGTGGTGAAAACGGCTTGCCTGATCAGTTACGTGCATGCGGCATTCTGGACCTACTCTATCCGTACTGCGGCCAGCCAGCATCAGATCTCATGCAATCGTTCCCTGACGGATATCTGAGGGCTCAAAGTGACCTCGTTTATATGAAACCCGAATTCCTATCCTATCTATATATATATAATTATATAAATAACCTATCTATATATAATTATTTTTTTACTAATAGTTATTTTGAAGCAATACCTATTACTTCCTCTGTGGCAATACTCATCAGTTTGAATAATCGGACTTTAAGGAAGGCCGGCCGAATTACACATCCTTAAGTACTTGTAAATTAAGTTGCGATTAGATTACATAAGTAAATATCATCGTTGCCATTTCGGCCTATTTTACGCCGTCTGTAGCGGTACATAAAATAAATAGTACATTACTGCCGCGGCCCGCAACAGAGGCATTGATGGATGAACTTGTGCATGTGGGCCGAGGCGGTAGCCGAGGCACACATACGTGAGTCCATCAATGCCTGGTTGTGGCCAAGGCTGGTATAGTACTTACTTTTCTCAAAAAAATGCGCGGAAATTCAAACTATTACCTATGTACACCATTTTATTTCATACATATATGTACATTCCAAAATCAATGACGAACAACAATAAATTTCCACGCGCAAAAATGTTCATTTGTTTTTTTCTTAGAGTATACGTAGGCTAGCTTATGTATACTCTAAGGTTTTTTTACACTAAACTACTTGCAATTTGCAAGGCAATTCGAAATTAAAAAAAACTTTTGTTATTTTACCTCCGTGGTTGCCATGGTCACATGACATGTTAAGAATTAATATGGTCATTATTTGACCGCTAGGTACTACTTATTATATGGATTTTCTTTCATTCAAATTATTTGCCCGTCTGCTCTCATTTATTTGACCAGGACAGCAATGACGATTTAACTCGAAGAAGGTTGTCAAAATAATGTTCACATTTCCAAGCATGTTTGAGGAAAACAACATAGCGGACCTATTGGTCTATTTATATGTCCGCTATTAAGGATACAAATAGATAAGTTGTGTTGTGTTGTCCTCATATGCTGCACGTCGACTTGGCCGCACCGCACGCGCCGCACGCAGCGGATTGTATGGTGGAGGTCGGCGCGTGCGGTGCGGACGGGTGGACGCGCAGCTTCGAACTGTAACAATTCTCATAAGATTCGCTGGTATAGAGATACGTAAGTGATGATACCTAAGTCACAGACCACCCAAATGCTCGATGACGGAAGTCCACCATTGATAAGTACCTACCTACGAACGACCGCACGTCTGTAGAAACAAACAAAACCAGTATAAGGCGTATGAAGCGAAACCACAAGGTGGACCGACGATCAGGTGAAGGTCGCGGGACCCGGCTGGATGAGGTCAGCGCAGGACCGGTCGTCGTGGAGATCCTTGGGGGAGGCCATTGTCCAGCAGTGGACGTCTACAGGCTGATATGATGATGATGATAAGGCGTATCACAGACAGACGCGGCCTGCGGTGGCGGCCTGTTGTAGGTATTCTCGCAATGTACATAAGTGAGACTTCAGACACGCGCGGCCTGCGTTTTCATATTGAAGCTGCGGCCTGCGGTAGGCCGCCACCGCAGGCCGCGTGTGTCTGGGGTACGCCGAAACTGGTCTCTCTTGTATTGAAACTCCCTAATATGCCAGGCCAGCTAAAGGTCAAAGTGTTTCCACAGAATGACGTGCGGTCGACTGTACATCGTTTCATGTTTGTACCATTTCATATGTAATCGTGTACTAAAGGTAAGTACAAGAATAAAGAAAACGATTTGATTTAATTCAGTTAGTTTTATTTACACTATAAATACAATCACGCGCAGACTCACATTATAAGGTTCAGGGCAGACCGAGCGGTAAATTGCGCGCGCACTTTTTGACGTCATTGTCAAATAAACCATATCACTATAGCGTAAAGAACAAAATCGTATGAATGACCTCGAGCGCGAGGCGACGCCGACGTGCGGAAGTCATCATACGATTTTGTTCTATAGGTTGCAGTCATGAATTTTTTAAAAAACTGCTCCCATATGGATGAGTAACAAAAGCACTTTAGGTGGTGCCAAAATCGTGTCAAATGTACGATAATATTTATACTCACTCACACATTCTCATTTACAAACTCCATATAAATTTGTATTAGCAACTTCCTCCCGCTAATCCGCTTCCTTTGTCCGCACCCCCCCGGATTTTGACACCGAATTTTTCTTCGTTTCCCATACTAAATATGCAAGATGCGATCTCCACACGGAGCGCGCGCGCGACCAAAGAGGTTCGAATCTTCTTGGTTACAGTGATATATGGTTCATTTGACAATGACGTCAAAAAGTGCGCGGGCAAATTTCCGCTTGGTTTGCGCAGTCTCTAAAACGGACGTACACTTCCATAGCAAAGAAAGGCGCCCTCTGACGTTATTATCGTGCATACGATGATTTTTCCAAGGTTCAATGTGTACACGACAGATGGCGCACGGGTGAGCGTAGCTAGGCCGCGGAGCTAGGCCAAAAAAACTGGCGCCTGCGCCGGTCGGTTCGTGATACTACGCAACATAGGTGACGCACATAGAGCGCGCGTTAGAAAGTCTGAACTGTAAGCACGGGTCTGAACAGTCTCGAAATGTTTGGTGCGACGCTACTAGTCACAACACGTCAGTAGCGCTGATTGTTGCTCGCGCCGGTATTTATTTAGATTTGGAGTAATCATGGTGAAATGTGCAGTGCCAAGCTGTAAACACGATTCACGGAAAAGAACGATCTAGAAAAAATCTATATAGAAGCGTCCACAGAACACCTGCTTACACTTGGCACAATGGGCAATGAGCGATGCGCGCGCTCTATAGCTAGTATACTAACTCTATGTATACTAACTCTATGGTGACGCTGTTATCAAGGCTGTAGAAGATCCGCATTTCGTACTTTTTGTGTTGAAAGTAATTGGACTTGTACTCAAAGAGTTTTTTTTAAATAATGTTTGGACCAATTTACACACGGCTGTTTAGTCCCAAACTATGCCGAAGCTTGTACATGGGTACTCGACAACTGATAAACATACTTAAATACTTTTAAATAGATACTTAAATACAAACACCCAGAATCCGAAAACCAACAGTAATGCTCATCAAACAAATGTTGGTCCCGGGTGGGAATCGAACCCACGACCATTGGCGCATTACTACCACTACGCCAACAGGCCAGTAGGTATCAAGTACCTAATACGGATCTTTTAGAGACCTTTTATACTACCTACGCAATTTATTAAGATAGGTAGATGGATTTAAGTTTTACCTTGACATGGTTGCTGTACTCAGTGTTGGGTCCTGACTAGGGAACTCCTCCTCAAAGGATGCACAGGATAATCAATTCTTTCCTTTTTAGGGTTCCGTACCTCAAAAGAGGAAAAAAGGAACCCTTATAAGATCACTTCGTTGTCCGTCTGTCAAGACCATTTTTCTCAGGAACGCGTGGAGGTATCAAATTGAAATTAATATCAAATACTGAGGTCTGCAGTCCCTTAGAGCTGTGAATAAATCAAACTTCTAAGTCAACGCAGTCAGAAGATATGGGCGATTTTGCCGCATTTTTTAGTATCTTGGTCATCAAAACCAAACAAAAAATAGGGTACTTCCGGTTGACCTGGAACCTTGAAAGATGGCAAGAAGCAAGGTCTTATAGAACAAGTAAAGGAAAAAATCCGAACGCCGTAAATTTGTAGTTACATCACAAAAAAATCTTTGTTGTAAGTACCAACAAACTTAACTTTGCGGATGAAATTTTATTAAAATTTTCTAATTATTTCTTTAATTAAGTTTGTACGGAACCCTGAGGGCGCGAGTCTTACTCGTAAAATTACTACACCTAAAGTTAGTTTTTCTGACCTTACCTAATTAGCAGTCCTATCAGCTGTCGATGGATTATCGTCGGTTTCTGGGACACCTGTATTACAGATTTTCGACTACCGATACAGTTATCAGATTTTACCGTACTTTAAAAACTAAACTACAACAGAATTATAAAAAAAATACCCCCTCGAGGCCCCCCACCGCTGGGAGCGTGCCCGGAAGGCTGGCGGCATTCTTTTTTTTTTTTGGAATTTAACTCTATGTTAAAATAGAAGAAAAGAATAGAATGGATTTCACAGTTATGTACCTAAATACATTTGGAAGGATTCGTTTTAGTTTTGGTGCGTTTTTTTACTATTTGGTTGGGTACTATTGTTTTATTATGGCAACACTAACCCGTGGCGTTTTATTAAAATAAAAACCTTTGTTCTTTCATTAAACTGCTAATAATTCATTGGATTCAAAAAATCAAAATACAGATTTCAGTGGATACAGATTTTGGTTTATTTGGTCTCATACAGATTTTATATAGATTTTATGACTATCCAATACAGATTTACGTGTTTGAGATATGGCAACATAATTACATGCTATATGATAATGTTTCCAGAGCCGTAAAGCCTAGTTAAAAAAAACAAAAAACTATATGATAATGTGAAGCAGCTGCGGCAAGTAGGTACTTGTCTATTATATATACATAGGTGGACGGATAATTAGAAACAAAGCAGGATTTTCATACAATCGAGGTCACTTTGAAGCCATGGATCTCCGTGAAGGATTGATCGGGGCATGATCTGATGACGGTCATCGAGAGAGTAGATGGAGGACTTTTAGATCGCTGTAGATACCCAACTGATCAGATGAACCGTCTGGATGCAGCATCGTCATGATTCCTTAAGTTTAAGATTTTCATACATGCATTTTGATGCCATTTTGCGGGTTTTTTTCTTCATGCCGATGCTGCTTCAAAACGGCTTATCTGATCAGTTGGATGTCTATAGCGATCTAAAACTCCTCCATCTACTCTCTCGATGACCGTCATCAGATCACGCCCCGATCAATCCTTCACGGAGAACCATGGCTTCAAAGTGACCTCGATTGTATGAAAATCCTGCTCTGTTTCTAATTATCCGTCCACCTATGTATTCTGTGGTTGCGGGGCGGAAAGCGGGGCGCGGGAGGCAGCGGCGAGCGGGAGGTGTGGCGGCGGCGGGGCGGGGCGGGGGCGGGGCCTGCCGCGCTATCGTCGTGGGTTCCAACTTGGGTAGCTTATACAAGTGGTCATAAAATTACACGGCATATAAAACATACACGGTACATGGTATATTGGCATTTAAGATGTTACGTGGTTAAAATTAAAAAAAAAAAAAAAAAAAAAAAACTTGCATAAAATTGATATAATAATTTAGTTTGGCCTTTATTTACCGTTATGATGTTAAAGCATAATAATATGAAGGCATTAATATTGTTTTCTAGGCCTTTGTCCAGCAGTGGGCGTCTACAGACTGATAAATATGATGATTGTTTTCTATTGCAATAGTTTTTTCCTTAACTAAAAGTTAGCAAAAATTTAAATAAAAACCGACCAAGTGCGAGTGGAACTCGGCGCCGCGCCGCGCCTCAGCATATTACTTACTCTGTGGCCTCAGGGCGCGAGTTCCACTCGCACTTGTTGTAGTCCAATAAACTGTTCAGCTCCATACAAAAAAATTTGAAAGTTGAAAATGACAATGTTCCGAGGGTTTTCGAGATTCAAGCTTTGGTAAAAATATAGGATATATAATGCATTTTATGACACATACAGTAATCTCATATGAAAGTTTAAGAATAACGACTAAAATCCAATAAACTGTTCAGCTCCATACAAAAAAAAGAAATCGCAAATAACTTAATAAATAATAGCTTTATCAAAAAATGTTACATGACATTAAATATTGCTATTTAGTAGAGGAACACGATGGCATGTTTCTTTTTTCAAAATTAGGTACTTGATTTTTGAGCGACGCTAAGTCTATGGAGCTTCATTTTCAGCCCACTGTGCGCCGCAAGCGGTATACCTGTCTGAAGGGCTCCGCTTTATATTCGCTTCCCGCAGATTCGCCGCCGCAACGCTTTCGCACCGCCCCTCCGCGCCGCTGTGTCTGTGTTGCGGTGGCGGTGATAGATTAATTTCGACGTGATTTTGACTTTGACTTTGTAACTACTAAATACATATATTATGCAAATTAGCCAATCCAAATTCACGCTGGTCAAACCGCGGGTAATGCCCGCGGTTTGACCTTTTAATGTATATTATGGCAAAATTAATGTTTATAATATTTATTTATTCAATTCTGTCTTTTTGTTATTTATGAGAAACTAGGTGTTAACCGCGGCGTCGCCGCGTAGAAAGGTTTTTTCCCCGGAAACAGCCTTTCCAGAGGTACCTATCTATAGTCTATGCGTTATTCTGATGTATAAATCTATATAAACTATAAAGTTCCATCAAAATCTGTAGTTTGTTCGATTAGTTTATGCGTGAAAGAGTATCAAAACATGTAACATCCAAATTCACACACATCCTTACAAATTTTCACGTTTATAATATAAGGATAGGATAGGATAACCTGTAGACGAATAAATAATATGCCTATTAATAACTACATGTGACTTATAGTAGTCCAATGTCAAAGTCAACATAATATTAATATTTTAGCAGGCTACAAATTTACATTTTAGACTTTAATAATGATTTTTGTAATGTGTAGCTGGCTGTACTGAACTGGTTTATTAAATTAAGTTAAATTGAGTAGTTAACTTGACTTGACTTAACTTGACCTAACTTGATATAACTTGACCTAACTTGTCCTAACTTGACCTAATTTGACCTACTTGACCTAATTTGACCTACTTGACCTAACTTGACCTAACTTGACCTAACTTGACTTCACTTGACTTCACTTTACTGCACTTGACTTCACTTGACTTGAGTTAACTTGATATTAAGGTAATTAAATTTAACTCATAAACTTAAATAATTTCAGCAAAGTCAAAGAAAATAGATTTGTTCCCTAGTGTCGTAGGTATTAATTTCCTCGCAAAACATTGTGTGCATCACGGGTAGTAAGAGTATAACAAACTCGAGTCATTAAAATCCCTCCGCCTTCGGCGTCGGTCTTCTAACAGACTCTCGTTAGTGATATCCTACTTACTACCCTAAATGCACAATGTACTATTTTTTTTAAATAAGCTACCGCGATATCGTAACTTTAAATGTTCGCTATTCACAAAGCTCTTGCGCTAAACTATATACTTACGTGTATAAAATTTCATGTACATAATTATCCTGTGTATGATTAAAAAGATATAGCGAAAAGATTCGCGCAGTGCCGGGCGTCCCACAAGCGCGTCCGACCCAATGTATATGGACGTTCCACTGTGCGTCGTGTTATTTTTTATAATGGCCGCGCGTTGGGCGGGTTGTTGTGAGAGGATTTGCGCCGTGCGCGGCGACATGTCTCGCTGACGGATGACCTCAGTGACTGACTGTGCAATGCAGGATGCATCCTCATAGGCTGATTTCGCTTCTGATGGCCGACGACTTTCATTAAGTTCACAGCCCGCATCGATAAGCGGACACAATTGGATGACACAATTGCAGTCTTCCTCTGTAAAGACAAATAAAACCATTTTTATTTGTAGGAATTATTTACTTTGGTTTTAATTTTTTTGTTTGTGGAGTATTTAAGTAAGATTATTAAGTCAGTGTGTGTAGTATTAGTTTATTTCATTTATTAGAACATTATGATTTAATATAATAAAATAAATCATAATTTAGACTTTTAATTGTATTTAATTTTTTATTTTTACTTTTATTCGAATTAGTTTTTAAATTATTGTATATGGGTTTTTTATACCTGAAATAAAACATTTATTATTATTATTAGATGATTAACCACAAGTTATTCTGCTAACGTAGGTATCGGTATAGGTAGGGACACTAGTAGGTATACTTTGTTACCGAAACCGATATATCACCAAGCGTTATGTGGTCCCTAAACTTAGAGTATACATACTAACTAGTATGTATACTCTAAGTCCCTAAACGATCATGCATGCATGACATGCAACGTTTACGTGAATTATCATGCTGCATGATGGACATCATGCTTGCTAAGATACTGACAACTAAATCTGCCCTTTTAAAAATCGATAGGTGATATATAGGATGAAATACACAAATTATAAATGGGTTGTACTTATGTATTTAATAAACATCTAACGTAACCTACATTACATCGAAAAATACTGATTGCACACAAATGCGCATTCTGATTAGTGATTAGTACATAAATATTTGGTCTAATACAATTATTCAATTAAGCATTTACCTATACTTTAATAAAATCTTTTATTAGACGAGCTGAGCGATCCTTATTTCTGAGTGAATGTGATTTTATAAAATTGCAATTAAATAAATAAGACACGCAGGCAAGCGAGATTGTAAGAAATAGGTACCTGTCTACTTAATGTGATGAGTGGCACAAAATACCTTTATGTTAAATTTATCTGACTGTTAAAAAAAATAGCACTGGTGACATTTGGTTAGTCGTCGCGGTGACCTTTAGATGGATGTCGATGGCGGCGCGGCGCCGCGGCGTGAGCGCGCCAACAATGACATCAGCTGGAGCTCTATTTTTGATTCGCTCGTAGGGAATTGTATCGTCGCATGCGACTTAAGTCATACTCGACTTCCAAATCGCACGACGCTGATTTTCTGCATTTTTGATTCGCTCGCGTTCGGTGTTGCCAATAATATTAGAAATGTAGAACTTTATCCGTTTTACGCAGAAAAAATAAAAACCGGTAATTACCGAAACGTAAAGCGGAACGTAAAATGCTCACTAATGGTCGAAACCATAGAGACTGTATATTATATTATATTTGCCTTTTGTTAGAAAAAAGTAAACTATCATATCAGTGATAGGTTGTCTCTTTTCTTTTGTCATATGGCATTTGACGTTTATTCTACCGCTCGGCTCGTCCCAAGCGACGAGTGGTCGATACCACTCGTTGCCGTTCGAGCGATTCAAAAATGCGGAGTCGAGGGAAAATCAGTAGAATCGAACGCTCGAAGCGAGGAGAGCGAATCAAAAATAGAGCGCCTGGCCTTTTTACTACTTTCACGCACCCGAGTGCCATAAGTAGGTACCTACTACACACTTACCAAGTTGTCTGTGAACTGAAGGGTGGCTCTGCCATCGTTCCATGCCAGTCATCCTATCCTACTAATATTATAAAGGCGAAAGTTTGTAAGGATGTGAGGATGTATGTTACTCTTTCACGCAAAAACTACCGAACAGACTTTGACGAAACTTGGTACAATGATAGCTTTTATCCTGGAATAACATATAGGCTACTTTTTAACGCGAACAAAGTCGCGGGGCGTCCGCTAATACACCCTAAGTAACAAAACGCCTCCATAGAGGGCGCTATTTCACAATGTACCCGTTTCACAATTTTTTACGCGGGCGAAGCCGCGGGAAAAAACTAGTCCTATATATTTTGTGATGACGGCCGAATGGCATTGTGCGTAGTTCCTGATTCAGCCACTTGACAGATAACTTGGTACATCTATAAGGATAGAGAAAGTAATTATTATATTCTTTGCGCCACGCTTTATCTGTCTGGAGGCCAAACCTTTGGTCCGATTGATTTTTGGTTGGAGCAATTGAATTGTCATGTATCACGAATATGTCATATCTACAACATGACTTTATCACTCGTACCTACCTATGTAAGTATAATTTTTAAAAATATTGTTACGAAATGACAAGGAATATCAGTTTCCTTTTTTTTATTGGCGAGAAAGTTTAGTGCGGGCCGCCGTATACAGTTTAATGTCATTTCGGCGGTTTAAGGCCACTTTGTTTGTGCCGTTATATTTATTTGAATCTTACTAATATGGAAATAACGCCAATAAACCGTCACTTTGGTTTATTGTTTGTTTGAACGCGTTCATCTCTAGAACTACTCACCATACCAACCGGATTTGAAAAATTATTACATTTGATCGGCAATTAATTATTATTATTATTTATTTATTTAATTTCACAGCATAAATACATTATTATACTTAAAATATTTAAATAATACAAATTCAGGATGCCAATTACGAAATTAATCAATTAAGTATACATTTAAATTAAAGAATTAAAGAAACAGAAATAAAACAGACATGGTCGCAATTAATAAAATAAAAATAAAATGAAAACAGAATAATTAATGAAGGTTAAGAAAAGATGAATTAAGAAAGGTTTATAGGCATTTTTTTAATTACACATGAGCATAAGTGACGTGTTTCAGGGTTTTTCGGATTTTCATATTTTAAAAGGCATATAAAATAGGCTGTTTATTTACTAATGATGTAATAATTAAAATTTTCTCGTTTAATTGTGATTCATAATTATATTATTATTATTTGTATTTATTTAATTTCAGCAAAGATTAGATTCAATTCAAATCAATTCAATACACTTTATTGCACATTTAAAAATTACAGACAATAAAAGAGAAAAACAGATACTTACAGTAATGTACATCTAGGCGGCTAAGGTATCGCTAAGAGAGATTTCTTCCAGACAACCTTTGGGTAGAGGATTATGAGCAAATTAGAAGGTAGGTTGTGCAGTTAGCATATTTAAAAAATCTACATCTTAGAGTATACATTAGCTAGCTTATATATAATACTCTAAGATTTACATACACTAAAATACATAGGTATACAAAAAAATAAAATAAAAATACATACACATATACATACCTACATACTATATACATACATATATATATACATACATACATAACAAAGTTCTAAGCAGGTGAAAGAAAGAGGGAAGTGAAGTGATCAGACACAGTATAGCTGCACAGTAGACACTTAAAATATTAAAAAAATACATGTTTCAGGATGCCAATTACGAAATTAAATTAATTACCTATACATTTAAATTAAAGAATTAATGGAACAGAAATAAAACAGACATGGATATATAGGTATTTTGTTTAAAAATAAAGCTTGAACAATGCATTTAGAATTTCACAGGAAACACACTGTGAAATTATGACATGCGATACTTAGGTAGGTACCTGTTCGGATTTCGTTAATTCTATTCTACTAATAATTATAAAGGCGAAAGTTTGTATGGATGATTGACTTTGTGAAGATCTTTGTTAACTCTTTCACGCTGTAACGGCTGAACGGATTTTGATGAAACTTGGTACATTTAGCGTTAGGTATATCCTGGGATAATATGCTACTTTTTACCGCGGTAAACTGTTCCCGCGGGAAAAAAACTTATACCACGCGGGCAGAGCGCTGGCAACAGTCTAGTAAAAAAACATATAGGTACCTATATGCAAAATAATTTGTATGAAAAATTTACTTCATACAAATCGGCAACTTCATAGGTAAGTACCGGGTAAAAGGCCCAATGATAAAGCTCGCACAAAACAATTGGGAAAAATTTGTAATTCGACTTATTCAATTCAAAGTATTTAAATTATACACATTACCCTAAACTACCTATAATTTAAAATTTTGACCCTAATTATAAATCCTATACGTGCTTTCAGTATATTTCATAACTTTTAAGGGACAACCCATAATCCACAAATTATGTTGATGTTTTTTATCATTGCCAAAAAAAACGTAAATAATTAACAGAATAACTAGAAAAAACATGAAGCAGAGTTTGTTTTAAATCAAAATTTTTAAAATAAAAACAGGTAAATCTTGATCCCGTAAAATTTTTTGAGCAGTATTATATAAATCACTACACTTTCAATTATTTTCGATTGAGACATAGCGGAGCTTGCGTACCTAAAGGCAGCGGCCAGAGAACTAGACGAACGTTGTGCAACTCTATGGCGGCAGAGTGACACTCCGTTTATGGCTGCTGCCGATATAAATACAGGTTGATTGACTTCAAATTGGTACCTAATACAAAATCAATGTTTTACACACATCTTCCCTAAGGGCTTCTTTCACCACCTCCTGATATTGTTACAGATAGTAATCTTAGAGATAAACTAATCTATCAGATAAATCTGTGTGATAGACTATATAAAATATATAAGATATAGGCAATCAGATGCCTGTGAAACAGAAAAAATAGGCTATCTGTCAAATAACCTGCAGATAGGGTATCTGGGACTTTATCAGCAAGTTGTGAAAGAAGCCCTAAGTCTGATGCTTTTAAAATGATCGAAAGTATCTTATTTACATACATATATACATATCTTCACGCTATGTCCCTGGCGGGGTGGGCAGAAAGAACGGAGCGCCAAGTATCGCGATCCTGACACACCTCTTTCGCTTCGCTCAGTCTCATCATTCTCTTCATACACGCTCGCCGCGGGACGCGAGTGCTCTTTACGTGTCCGTCTGTGAGCACCCGCTCTATCTGATCCTCGTATGTCAGTCTTATTTAAGCTTTAAATTATCCCATTTTTTAGGCTTAAGATGGTACCTCTTTTATTGATATCGATAATAATAAACATCGAGTGACAGAGGTATTACCTCTGACAGTAAAATTACCTAAATAATTACAGCAAAAAAAAATTAACTTACAAACAAAAAAATTCGTCCAGCTCGCTGCCTCGAGGCTGGCAGCGTCTCCCCGTTGGATGGCCAGGCTGATGCAGCACAAATAAGATGTTTTTTTTTTCATTTCATTTCATTTATTTATTTAAACTTACACTTACAGTCTAGCCAAGCGTGAAAGTCATTAAATAATACAATAATTAATATCATACAAGATCTGAATACAAAATAAATTGAATAAACAGAATGTCACAATTATAGTAGTCAACGCTGCATATTTGCACCGTTTCAGGAGCTCTATTTTTGAATCGCTCTACTCGCTTTGAGCGATAGATTCTACTGATTTTCCTTCGACATCCGATACAAAAATCAGTAGAATCGAGCGCTCGAAGCGCGGAGAGCGATTCAAAAATAGAGCTTCAGGTTCTCAGCGCCGACAGCCGCCGCACTCTCCGTACGGCGCCAGCGTGTCGACACAGGTTGCGTCCCACACTAGGGGACATCCCTGTTTCCAAGGGATTAAAGTCAGTTATGACAGTTAGGTATTATGTTTATTATTATTATTAGGGTTAGGTAACCATACTTCGGAACTTTTTTTTCCATGGAAAAATTAATTTATTGTCATAACTTTCATAATATACATTTATCACTTCGGAGATTTATTTATTTATTTTTTATTAAAACCAGCTCATTTTAACAACTGAGTTATTGTAACATACCTAAGTACTATTTGTCATCATCTGAGTCACAGTCAAATGTTTTGAATTAGGCAAGAAGTTTCAAACCTCTTAGGTCGCGCGCGCGCTCCCTGTGGAGATCGCATCTTGCATATTTAGTATGGGAAACGAAGAAAAATTCGGTGTCAAAATCCGGGGGGGTGCGGACAAAGGAAGCGGATTAGCGGGAGGAGATTGCTAATACAAATTAATATGGAGTTTGAAAATGAGAATGTGTGAGTGAGTATCAATTTTGATATACATTTGACACGATTTTGGCACCCCTTATAATAGAAAGAAAGAAAGAAAGAAAGAAAAATAATTTATTCGACAATCACAACAAAATATTATTAGTAAAATTAATTTTTTTTTTTTTTTACTGTGCTCGGCGACTTTGATTTTATTTTGTAAGGATAACAATAAAAAACTTATTATATAAAACTAAAACTAAACTTAAAAATAAATTATAAATTAAATTAAATTATAATACCACCAGCACCCGATACCCACCCGCCTGTCTTGCAGGACGTTGACGTACGTTCCACCGAAGTTTATCCTGCAGGTATTTAGGCCGGTGAGTTTTCATTACTCCGAACAATAGCACCGCGAGATGCGATTCCCTGCGAGCAGTCATCTTCAACAGTTTGGCATTATTTAGAAAAGGTGTGACATGTGTACGAGGAGGAACATGAAAGCAGAAACGGGCACATGCGTTTTGCACTCTCTGTATGACTCCATGTGATTTTGCCAGAAGACATGGACCGTACACCACATCTGCATAGTTTAACTTTGACAACACCAGTGTTTCACATAAATTTATACGGATGTCAGTTTTAAGATACTTTCGGATTTTATAGAGAATTTTAAGTCGATAGAAACATGCCTTAGCTACGTTCAGCACATGATTTTCAAAACGTAACCTACTGTCCATCAAAAGTCCAAGATTGCGAGCCTCTATTACACGCTCAATTGGCACATCATAAATAAAGGGTTGAGGATTATGAGAGAGAGTTTTATCTATTTGATTATCTGTTCCGAGTAACATATATTTGGTTTTGGATGCGTTAAGTACCAGCGAATTCTTAAAAGACCATTCCGAAACAATTGAGGTCCTCCTTCAGCATCTCTATCGCCCTATCTGTGTCACATGGTTTAAACGATACGTACACCTGCAGATCATCCGCGTATATATGATAATTACAGTGCCTGATGGATTTTACTATATCTGCAGTATACAATATGAATAAGAGCGGTCCCAAAATTGAACCCTGCGGGACACCTCGAGAGAGGGGTTTTGGAAGCGATGTAATTTTAGATCCATCATTCCTCACAAGTTGCACCTGCTGGGTTCTATTGGTGAGATAACTACAGAACCAATTTACGGCTTTTATTTCTACACCGTAGTAGGCAAGTTTTGAAAGCATGAGTGAGACATTTAAGCAGTCAAATGCGCGCGAGAAATCGAGAAGGGCCAGTGCTGTACACATTCCCTCATCCCTGGCTGCAATAATGTTGTCCACCACGTCAAGCAGAGCCGTGCATGTACCAACTCCCCTTCTAAAACCGGATTGAACCGCGGGAAGTATGTTGTTTACTTCTAGGTAGTGAGAGAGCTGCTGATGGACGACCCTCTCGATTATTTTGGAGACAACAGGAAGTATACTTATTGCTCTTAGATCTTTGACGTCAGCGGGATGGGGTATCTTTGGAATTGGCTTAACTAGTGCTACCTTCCACACATTGGGGAAAACTCCAGTCATCAATGATTTATTTACAATAGCGGTAATTACACCAAGTGTTTGAGGCAGAGTCATAAGGAGCATGTCAAGCGTGATGCCATCTATACCTTTTGCATTACTTTTTAGTCCTAGAATAAATTTACCCACTTTACTCTCGTCCACCTCTCGAAAAACAAAACTGGAAGTATTAAATCTGTGGAATTCAAAGTAAGTTAAATCTGATATGGATGTACTGTCTTCCCCCGGTACGTTCAGGAAGTGATTATTAATAGCTTCCGGGTCGGAGAACTGTTCTGGCAGATCCCCATCCCTATGATCAAAAACTAACGTGTCCTTAAGATTTTTCCACATTGTTTTTGCGTCTCGAGCATTCGAATTTATATAGTTATCTTAATAAGCCTTTTTCTCGTTCTCAATACTAGTTAATTATTACTAAGTTTTTTTAAGATTTATAATAATCTTTGTGAGCCAATAGTTTGGTCCGCCGGTACCGGGCGTGTGCGTCGTCCCTAAGTTTTATCATGTGCCTGATAGTGCTAGTAAGCCAGGGGGTATTCTTATTTTTTATAATAATTTTACGTTCAGGAGCGTGTTTGTTAAAGAGATGATAAATGTGCATGTTAAATACTGCGACCATGTCATCGATGGACTCTAATGCGAGAATGTAATTCCAATCAATAGAATGTAGGCTCTCATTAAAGTGGTCCGGATCAATATCTTTAATTGGGCGATACACAATGTGTTTAGGTTTGCATTTATCCTTTTTTAAGTTAAGTGTTGCGGTTACAAATGCATGCTTACTAAGGGTCGGTATGAGAGTAACTTTTACATCACGTACCCTTGCATTAGTACATATTAGATCTATCATAGTCTGAGTGTCTGTACAATGAGTAGGTTCATTCACTAATTGAGTAAGTTCAGTGTAGTACAAGAATTCATTTAGCCTAATTGTTTTACGGTCCAAACCATCCAATAAATTTATGTTAAAATCACCCAATAATACCACCTTATCATAGTTCCCATAGGACATTAATGTTTCTGTAATTGCATCTAAGAAGGTATCCACCGCTACCCATTCAGGACGGTAGGCAGTACCAATGGCAAGACGTGTCCCATTGACATGCAATGAGAGCCACATTTGTTCCATGTCAGCCGGTGGGTGAGCTAAAATGCTTTTGTTACTCGTCCATATGGGAGTAGCTTTTTTTTAAATTCATGGAATTAGGTATCCATTTGAAGTCACCCTGTAGATCTACAAACCTGGCTGCCGATAGACGGTGACATCACCAACAATAAGTCACCTAGGTTTAACTTGTTTTGCTTGAGAAACTTTTAAGTTGTCATAATGTCATATCAAATTATAATTTTCGGGTCGTAAATCAGTTCAAATACATGTGGGTCAAGTATTGACAGAGAATTTCAATTATTAATTGGTAAAAATATTTTTACAAGATATAGCAATAACAACGAACCATAGAATTATTTATTACAATAATGCTAATGCTAGTTGGATTTATTTATGATGTTGAGTTTATTACACTTTGTCAATAAGAAATTTAGCCAAGTGCTTTTTATAGTACATTGTTAACCTAGGTGTGAAAGTAACTTATTTAAGTCCCGAGACGGGGTTTGGCGCCCGACGTGTAGCGAGGGCGCCAATAGTTCGAGGGACCTCTAAATAAGTCTTGAACCCGAGGGAAACACTGTGCTTTTCATTAAGAATACACTGAAAGTAAAAACAAAAACATAAAATGAGTGTTAATACAAATATCTGCTATACGGAAGTATAAACAAAACTCTACAGCTCGAAAAAACAAATGAAGATCGGATTGCCGCTTTCCCGTCTACTTTGTTTTTTTTTCTGTAGCCGGCCAGCTATTCTGCCATTATTTTTCATTTCCATCATTGAAAAAATGGTAAATATTTTGCCCAATTCTAAGTTATTTTAAAGAAATAGTTGACAGTAATAATTATAATAAAGTCATTTAAAAATATATATTCTTTAATTATTACATAACTTTATGTTATTAATCCCAGGAAAAAGTTGCACCTGACACCTCTTATTTACAAGCGGCCATCGCTCAGCTCCAGTCGGATCAAAATGATAGGAACCAAGCGGCGCTTCTCAACGACATAGAGATTTCGGGGATACCCGAATTCGCTGGCGAGTCAGTCTTACATATTGCTATCGCAGTTGCATCCAAATTGGGCACGACCCTCAACGAGCATGACGTGGTGAGCGCCGCTCGCGTCGGCCTCGACCCCGCGCGGCGCGGCGCCGGCGACGAGGGGCCGCCCCGGCCGCGGCCGATCGCCGTGCGGCTGGCGCGGCGCGCGCTCCGCGACCAGCTGCTGCGGAGCGCGCGAGCGCGCCGACCAGCCACGACGGCAGGCCTCGGACTCGCTCAGCACGAACCCAATATTTTCTATGTTAACGAGAGGCTCACAAAATATAATCGAGTAATATTTGGCAAAGCTCGCGAGGCCGGCCGCGCCGCGCGCTGCCGCTACGTGTGGACCAAGAACGGGCGCACGCTCACCAAGCGCGTGGATTCTGCGAGCTGCCCGGTGGAACCGATACTCACGGAGAAGGACATTGAGCGTGTTTTCCACGAATCTTGCAAATAAATCTGTCAAATTTTTAGAACACCCTTCCTTGTGTACCTATATTTGAGAAAAACGGATCTTTGTTAAATTATTGTTTAGACGAATTTGTATTATACTAAGTTTCATTGTTATCGGTTTTAAACTGTCCTTTATACTGATAAATAATACCTACTACAAATATTTTCGATTTAGTACCTACGTTTAAAATGTTTGTCTATCATTTCAGATTCTCAATATTATTATTTTCTTTGAATTCGCTACGTGGTCTAATGTGTCTGTAGTGAAGACAAGGGCAATGACTCCAGCATCGATATATTTACCTTATTATTATTTATTATTTAACATGCCTGTGCGCACTCGTAAAATGCTGTGTTGTTTGTTCGCTTGTACCTTCAGAACGCTGCATGTTACCTCTAGCAAAGGCCCTGGCAGAATACCAGCGTCGCGGCGCTTGTCTCCGCGACATAATGGTGAGTCAGGGCCCTTTCTTTAGCACAGCACGGCCCACTTATTTACACTGCCTATTAATTTTATCTCTGTGTACTTTTGTATAATAACTATGTGTATAATTGTGAGTCCTTGTGCTGTGTTTGAGAATAAATGGTTTCTTTCTTCTTTCTTTCTTTATTTCAATTTTACATCGCGCTGTAATTGAGTGGCTGTATAGACAGTTGGATCATGGTCCAATAGAAATGTCAAAATAGTACTAGTTTTTTTATATATAATTTGACAGCTGTCAGTTGAAAGCGATTCTCCCTAGGGCTGAGATGTACTACTTTCAACCCGCTCCTCAGGCAACTTCAGACCTACTTTCAGAGTATGAGTAATGAAAAAGCTATTTAAATTTCTAATCATAGTCATTGTTTCGGGTCATTTTATAGTCCGGTTCATGCGAAGCCGTGAAGGCCGTCTGCGGGTGAAGGCAATCCGGAATCCTGAACATGCTATTACGTTATACCTGTCTGTAAATTCTCTACAGGTCGCATTTTTCAACCGATTTTGACGAAAATTTGGCATGGGTTATACCCATGCCTGCATGTATAAATTAATCACGCCGACAAAGTGTGTAAATTATAATCTTGAAAAACATTTTTTTAGAGTATGTACACATACACGTAAAGAGGGAGTATTTTTTAAAAAATAGGTATCTCATTCTTATAGAAAAATAGCAATAGAAAAATGGCCGAGAAATAGCAAAAACTCATTCATTTCCTGCTTGCAGTTCATAGTAGACTGGTTGTTATTGAAAATGCTTCCAGTCCTAGAAAAGGGCTCCTCTATCTATGCATAGATTGCACGAATTGTTTGTGATTTTGGATGTCTGTTCTGCGACCATGAATTGTCTGTTGCTTTAAAAATACGTTTCTTAGTGGACATCAGAAATATTATGAGGAACCTTTGTGCAAAATTTCAAGTCTCTAGGCTCAGTGGTTTGGGCTGTGCGTTTCACCCACTATTTTAGGGTGGAATTTTCAAAATTCTCGAAATACGTCATTTTATTGTTTTTTAACTAAAAGCTTAAATATGAAATTTTACGTTTCTAACTTTAAAAATGACGGACTTTCATACAAACTTTGCACCCCTTGGTGAAACCCTTTAGGGGTTGAAAATCAAAATATCCTTTCTTATTCCTTGTCTACACCATAAAAGAAAACTTTGTGGAAAATTTCAGCTCTCTAGGTGAAAGGGTTTCGGCTGTGTACGACATATGTCAGACTTAGCCTTTCGTAATCAAAAGCTATAAATGATGTCTTGGCTGCTGCCTATGCACCATTCCGATTTAGGAAGTCTATTATGTTAGACGAAGAAAAGAAGTCTGTAAAGGTAAGTAGGTATATACCTAATTTAATTATCATAAATATCCCCGCAATATCGTGCGCGTTAAAAATCTAAATTATACAAAACAAAGTTGTGTTAGTTACACCAAGAACGTGTTCAAAATAGCTATTGTTTAATGGAAATCACATGGAAAATTAAATGATAAGTAAAAAATTATAATTTAAAAAACAAAAGTTCAAAAACTAAAACTCGACTACGGAAAAATCACGCTTTATAAAGTATAAATGAAACATTTATTTATATTTGTATATTTATTTATTTACAAACATTATCATTACAGATTACATCCAAAGCGATAAAGTTGCCGTCAAATAATTACAATTAAATTAAGATCATCTCAACTTAAAACCAAAATTTTTTTTTCTTTTTTTTCATACATCAAAATTTCATCATTCAAAAATACAAAATTGCAATATTGTAATACATAAAAACTTAGCACACAAATACACACAAAAAAAATCAGTTAAAATATTATGACGTCATAAACAGAATCGGGGTCAGGCCCGTGAATAATAAAAACCCGATATATCGGCCATCGCCTCTATGCATTTTTGCACGCTTCAATACCTATTTAGTTAAGTAACATAACATAGTTCTTGTGAATTCCGCCAAAGTACAATGGAATAAGTCAATATCTGTACAGATCTCGTTAAGTAGGTGAACAGCCACAGATAGCGGCGCGTATTTTAATATATTTGTCCTGCACTTTGGCGTAGCTAGAACTCCGCACCGTGGTCCACGTCGCAATCTAGTATTGGGCACTAGAACCCCTATTGCCTGTAGTATTATAGGGTTATGTAGCTGTCCTCGAAAAACCCTGAAGACATGTGTAGACAGAGCCAATTTTCTTCTGACTTCGATTGTGTAATATCCTATCATTCCAAGTAGGAATTTTGTGGGATATATTATTGGGTAAGATGGATAGACACCGAACTGTTTTTTATACATGTATCTTAAGAATTTGTTTTGGATCTTTTCCATCATCGATACATATTTTGCTTCATGAGGGTTCCATATGATTGAACAACTCTCCAGTTGGCTTCTAACTAATGCGTTATACAGAGACTTTACGGCTAGGATATTCTGCATATGAAAATATCCTCATCTGAAATTTTTACTATTCAATTTTTATGTGTCGTGCACTTCAATAAACTGCAATAAACTTTATGTAAATTATATTATATTTAATGTTTAGTCCTATTAGTAAATATTCATAGTTCAGAGAAGTGCCGGGGTCATAATAATATGTCACTTTGCTCTACAGTTGATCTATTTAGCGTAGGTAAGATAAGATAAAATTTATTTCAGTATAAAACTTAGCTTTAATACAATGAAAATGGGAAAACTCGATAAATGTACTGTTGCAATGAAATTATAATGCCGGGTACAAGTTCTTCATAATAATAATAATTATATTGCTGTGAATTAAGGTTAGTAGCACATTAATCTAGGGTTGATACCTAACCTAACAAGGGAGGCTTTCACAACCACATACCTATTTTATATCTGCCGGATGTCTGTTCAAAATTATGTATTCGGGGCATGAGCCATTCATGGTGGCAACGACCGCTGTGGATGGACATATGCCGTCTTAGTCCTTAGAGCCAGTGTGATTACAAGCTCTGACGTAGCTGAGAGTTAATTAACTGTCCAACCAGGACAACCCAGGCAATCGATTGGTATCGGCAGGACAGTGAGAGCTTATCATCTCAGGATGAGATATGTTCCGCCGTGCTTGGTCGCAGAGCCTCGCCATACTTAGTTGCAGCACCGTGTGTTTTCGAAGCACTACTTGTTTCCCTTGTTTACACATTAAGAGTGTATTTGTTTCAGATGTGGTTCACTCTGGTAGCGCTGTCCCTGGTCGTGGCGTGCGCGTGGGGGCACGGGCGGGTCCTGGAGCCCCCATCCAGGGCCTCAGCCTGGAGGTTCGGCTTCGCCACCGCCCCTGACTATGATGACGACGGAGCCAACTGTGGGGGGTTCGCCATGCAGTGGTCGGTTAATGGTGGGAGGTAAGTCCACAAGGGGAAGGTGGACGTCGGAGGAGGCTGGATCAGAGGTTCGGATGTAGTAGCGCTTTCGAAACCGCCTATGTCCAGCAGCGGACGACAACAGGCTGATGTGCTCGTAGGGCCCGTAGGTAAAGTGTTTCATGTTGGTGGACATGTTCTCTTTAAGGCCCTAGGACCCAATGCCATCCCACAATGATGGGAGGTTTACTTTTAATACTCAAAGGAGGTTTACAAACGCACAAAGACTACAAGTAGCCTTAAATCCATAAATCCTTTGAAGGAACGACTGGACTTTTTTCTTCAGTGGTTCCTTTACATATTGGGACTTGCTTAAACCCTAGTGGATTGCACATTAACGCACGTAAAAACCGATTCCTTTTTCAGATGCGGCATCTGTGGGGATCCCTACCACGTAGCATCACCCCGCCCCCACGAGCTAAGAGGCGAGTATGGACAAGGCGTCATCGTCGCCCACTACCTCCCTGGCTCCGCATTCACCACCACCGTCCACCTCACCTCCTCCCACCTGGGCTTCTGGGAGTTCAAGCTGTGTCCCGACCCAGAAGTAAACGAGCAAGAATGCTTCGACAAACACGTCTTGGAACTAGAAAATGGTGACACCAAATACTACCCGAACAGAGGCAGCACGAAATACAATGTCACCTACAAACTACCAGAGGGATTGGTTTGTGACCACTGTGTGTTACAGTGGAGGTATACCGCTGGGAATAACTGGGGCGACTGCAAGAATGGAACCCAGGGTCTTGGATGTGGTGAACAGGAGCAATTTGGCGCGTGCTCGGATATTTCGATTGGGCGTCAAGGGGCAAGCAAGCCGGCTTTGATCAGATACCGTATTAAATTACCTTAGTAATCTTTTTCTTCCCAGATTATTTCCCTTATACATTATTAAATTCATTGGACATATCATTATTATTTTTTGTAAAGGGGATCGTCTAACGCTTATTATTTTTAATTATTATTTAACTTTGACATACTTTTTTTTAACGTTAATTTATAATGTAAAAAATAAATTACACTGTCAAAATACAAAGTTATTAAAATTATGTCAGACAACATAACGTTAGTGTCGTTAAATGTATACATATACCTATTAATAAAATAAAAAATTACTTAATGCCAGAAACGCTTTTATTGCGCGTCTTACCCGTGTGGTATACCTATACTACCGATGGTATATTAACTACCTACATTTACCTAATGTATATAATAATATTATTAAGTAAAATAAATTCGTAGGAAAACTTTATGATAAAGTGAGATAACTTGGTCATTCATTACACTCGAAACTCGCACAAATATTTGTAAAATATGGCGCGCGGATTTTCTTGTTTTAACTCTTAGTGAGGCGGGAGAAGTATCAAATAATATATAAAAGCTCCAAAACAATCTTTTGAGACAACTGAACAGGAATTAGCTAGGTATTTGTTCCTCCAAATTGATGTTCCTTCGATTTATTACATCACAGAAATCACTGCCAAACCGGATAGACATGCAAAACGGATCGATAAACCCATTAATTATCAAAATGGGTGTTCTAACGACATTATTAAATCACAGATGGTTAGTCTCTCGTGTTGTTTTTTTAACTTTAAAAATAAGAAAGAGATGTCGTGAATTTTAGAACTGTCATATTAGTTTAGTCCTGTCAGACAGAGGGAAAGTCATGTTTAAAATTGCAATAGAAACAGAGTAAGTAAAGTACATTTTCTTGTGGCTAACACGACTAAACTAAATTGACAGTTCTAAACTTCATGCAATCTCTTTCTCATTTTTAAAGACAAATAAGTTAAAACCGGCCAAGTGCGTGTCGGGCCACGCGCAGTGTAGGATTCCGTAGTCTAGTTCAACACTCTTGACCTTTGACAGACAGACAGAGGGACAACGAAGTGAACCTTTAGGGTTACCTTTTTTTCCTCTTTTGAGGTACGGAACCCTAAAAATAATAATAATGTTTTTAGACAAATCAACACACGGCTGTTTAGTCCCAACTAAGCCGAAGCTTATAAATGGGCACTCAACAACTGATAAACGTACATAAATACTTTTAAATAAATACTTAAATACATACAAACACCCAGAATCCGAAAACCAACAGTTATGCTCATCACACAAATGTTGGTCCCGGGTGGGAATCGAACCCACGACCTTTAAAAAATTACATCTATAAAATTAAATCTATTCAGTTCAGACGTTTCGTCTCTCTCGCTCTCGTTTAAATCGTAGGTTTTGGTTTGGTAACGAGGCCTTTACGCATATCTTATATTAAAATTAAAATAACCAACTATTCAAGTAATCCTAAATATAAAATAATTCTTCCAGCGCGTCCCCGCGATTTCATCTGCATTATAACTAGGTATGTATTTGTTATAAAAAAAAATTTGACCCGTTCTTTTCATGCCAGTTTCTTAGTTTTAAAGTTTGTCAATAGATGGCGTTAGATGTATTTTACACCCCACTATCAGTTGGTTCTTCGCAACACATTAAAACCCGCAAAATACATAATTTAAGAAAATAAAATAGAAGAGACGACCACGACACTTCGCTCCCGCCAAAAGAGTCTCGCCTCTATTCGATAGTTTGTCCAGGAGCTCTACTTTCGAATCGCTCGCCTCGCTTCGAGCGATCGATTTTGCTAACTTTTGTATCGGATGTCGAAGGAAAATTAGTAGAATCGACCGCTTGAAGCGAGGCGAGCGATTCAAAAATAGGGGCTCTATTTTTGAATCACTCTCCTCGCTTCGAGCGGTCGATCCTAATGATTTTTGTATCGGATGTGTCGAAGGAAAATTAGTAGAGTCGACGTCGAGGAGAGCGATTCAACAATAGGGCTCCAGCTTCTAAGTTGAGGGCAGTATCCCCATGTAGCTGAAATAATAAATCACGGTCTGGCACCGAGTACAGGTGGGTCGTGCGGCAGCAGGTGATAAGATGAATTCAATTGTCACCATTATACGGAAACGATACCAAACACGACTATTTGCTAACTTATGCAGATATCGACGTCAGAGCGCCGCGCCGTAGATGGGACTTCCCCCCCAAACTCCCCAAAAGGGGTACCGGGCTATATCAGCTCAGATGACCACCAGGAACGCCTGTGCCAAGCGGCTTCCTTTGTTGAAGATTAGATAGGTTCATGACACGAACTACCCAGCTACGTAGCTCACTCGCTCTCGAGTCGTTCGTAGCACTCGCTCGTAGCGCGCGCGCATTTATTTGGTAGGCACTTTCTAGTCGAGTGGGCGGGCATGGGCCGGGCGGTCAGTGCAGTGGTGGGTGGGGTGGGGTGGTATTCCATGTGTGCGCGGATCGAGGCTGTTCAATGTCTACACGATAGATGGCGCGAGAATAAGCGTTAGCTAGTTCAAGACCAGTTATATTTTTGTGGTGCGCCGGCGGCGCCGGTCGGTTCGTGATAACATGATGCAGACATAGATGGCGCTGTTATCCAGGTCATAATCATATCAGCCTGCAGACGTCCACTGCTGGACAGGCCTCCCCCAAGGATCTCCACGACGACCGGTCCTGCGCTAACCTCATCCAGCTGGGTCCCATCCAGGTAATAAAACGTTTTTAACTGCTTTGACGTAGATCCATATTTGTATTTCGTAGGTACTTTGTGTTGTATTTCACAAGCTTTTATTTTATTCAATTCAAAATTCGTTTATTTAAAATTGAAATAAGTATAACTAGCCCCGCGACTTCATCTGTGTTATAAAGAATACTATTTGTTATTTAAAAATTTTTGACCAGTTCTATTCATGCCAGTTTCTTAGTTTTAAAGTTTGTCAATAGATGGCGTTAGGTGTATTTTACACCCCGCTATCATTTGTGCAAATTATCCACCAGTTTTTACTTCTTTATTATTAGTACTATAGATATAGATATTCTCTTTTATCAAACCAAATCTGTGCTCAAACAGCCTTCCGCCACATTGGTACTCCACACAATATCAGAGGATATACATATTAATATGCAGTATCCACAATACGTCGACGTCACGAACGCTTACCAGACATGGCTACCACAGAGAAACTAACAATTCTCCTCAACGTTGCCTGGTAGAAAGTCCACCTTTGTTCACTCTTTCATTTTTCACGTGTAAAGGAGTAAAAAGCATAAAGAAAACAATTTAATTTCATTCAGTTTGTTTTATTTTTATTTACACAATAAATATAACCACACTCAGCGATGATTGACCTTTACAATTGATAATATCAATAATAAAACGAGAAATAGTAATCATCAGCATTACATATACGTATCAGGTACAGTCGACCGCACGTCAGTGGAAACACTTAGACCTTGAGCTGGCCTAGCCTATTAGGGAGTTTCAATACTGTGAGAAACCAGTTTATACTGGTTTTGTTTCGACTGATGTGCGATCGACCGTACTATAATAGTATGGTTCCGTTGAATAATTTCCCATGTATTTTTTCGTAAACTTTTATTAAGGTTCAAGATTTAACGAGTAATTTTTTTATTTTTTGGGTCAATTGCGTAAAAAAAACCAGTTTAAGAAATCTCTAATCCTAACAGATCTCCTCAACACTTAAGCGGAACACAGACAGGGCGGCGGCGGTGCGAAAGCGTTGCGGTAATTTTTTGTAATGTTCGAAATAGTATGAAGCCTTTTACATCAAAGCGGCGGTGCGACGGCGAAAGCGACAAAACCGCGCGCAAAGATTTGACGTTTTGATTTGACAGATTAGCGCAGACAGGCGTTGCGGAGCGGCGGCGGCGCGTTGTATTCCTTTGTAGTGTATGAGAACCCCTACACAGAGTTCTTCATACAAACCGCCGCCGCCGCTAGCGGTATATGTTGTCTGAAGGGCTCCGCTTTTTATTCGCTTTCCGCAGATTCGCCGCCGCAACGCTTTCGCAACGCCGCCGCGCGGTCTGTGTTACGCTTTAGCAAAGAACCTCTCCCATCCCAAAACTCATTTATTTCATCACCCATAATGTAACGTTCTATCTAAATAGTTAACACCGCAATATAATACAAAATGATTATAACATTGACCGCTTCGATCATCGAGGTAATATGTACTACGTACTAGAGAAGACACCCCAAATCAACTGTTTGCAACACGAGTTGGTGTTCATTGGCACCAACTCACGTCGCGGGGCGGCTATATTTCGGTGGAATTCATTCATATTCAGACAACAGCACATCTGTGCGCATTTAATGTTATCTATGAGAACGGAGACACCCCCGCGCGCCCCGCCCGCCGTCATCTAATTATACCACAACATAGGTCTGTGTATAATTATATACCATACCTTTTGTTTGAAGTAGCTACTCTATATTACCTCAATGGTTTCGATCACCATTTACAGACAAAAATAACAACATAAAGTAAATAACAAATAATGAAGTATGTATAGGTAGTAAAATAGTACATTACTGCCGCGGCCCGCAACAGAGGCATTGATGGATGAACGTGTAGCCGAGGCACACATACGTGAGTCCATCAATGCCTGGTTGTGGCCAAGACTTGTAAAGTAGTTTTCTCAAACAAATGCGCGGAAATGCAAACTATTACCTATGTACACCATTTTATTTCATACATATACATTACAAAATCAATAAATTTCCACGCGCCAAAATGTTCATTTGTTTTTTTACACTGTTATTTTACCTCCGTGGTTGCCATGGTCACATGACATGATATGAATTAATATGGTCATTATTTGACCGCTAGGCACTACAGATATGGATTTTCATTCAAATTATTTGCCCGTCTGCTCTCATTTATTTGACCAGTACAGCAATGACGATTTAACTCGAAGAAGGTTGTCAAAATAATGTTCACATTTCCAAGCATGTTTGAGAAAAACATTTTACAAAGCGAAAAACATTTCTGGCATGTTATTGGGTACCATAGTAATGTAGATACCCATGGTAAATGGCATGTTAACAAACGTGTCTGAAACACCATTCATTGTTGTTTGTATGGCCTCATTAGGCGGTTACCTTGTCGCCGCACTGGTGACGTATAAACCACCAGTGAGTCATCATCATATCAGCCTTTCAACGCCCGCTGCTGGACGTAGGCCTTCCGAAACGAACGCCACCACACCCGGTCCTCCGCATTCAGCCGCTTCCTGTTACCTTTAGGTCGTCGGTCCACCTGGCGGGGGCGTCCCACGCATTTATAAAGGCACAAAGTAAAAATTTGACAACACTAAAACTGTTTCTATGCCTGTCGCACATTACGAAGATTTTTTTTCGTATTTTGACGAAACTAATTTAGTGCTGTTGAATTTCAACTTTTTTTTTAACGTTGTGCCCTCGGAATCGAACCTAATAGGTACAGTCGATCGCTGTCGGCGTCTTTTGTTTTCGCCGCGGCATCCTTTGACTAGAGGCGGCGCGTGCCGGGCGGCATTTTACAAAGGCGACCGTATCTAAGCGAACGGTAGTTTGTCTCCAGCTTAAATATTCGAGTACAATTTTCTCTTTCACTCTCTAGCCAGCACATGAACAAGCTATATATATACAAACGCACAATTTATTGTGTAAAGAATTTACAATAACGAAGCGTATTTACAATAGAAATGCATCCGTAACATCTAGAATTTTTTCAGGTGAGTTTTTGAAGACCTTTTCAAACATGGTTGTCGAACAACTATAACCTAATTTCATTAATTTAGTATACACTTAGGTATTTTCTGCTAAATATTTTAAATACATGATAAATCCTAGACCATTACAGCTAAGAGTCAACGAAGGCCTAACGCTGGAAAGAAATGCTCGAGCAGATTCCCGCTAGGTCTGCGCTGACTGCGGCGCCGTTATCAGGCACGAAAAGGCAAATAATAACCCGGGCACCTAATAATCCTTAAAGTGGCACCTAAAATATTGAACTGGGTAGGTTAGGTTAGATACCAAGAAGTTTCAAATCTCTTTGGTCGCGCGCGCGCTCCCTGTGGAGATCGCAACTTGCATATTTAGTATCGGAATGGTGCCATTTACAGGGGGGGTGCGGACAAAGGAATCAGAGTAGCGGGAGGAGGTGGAAATATCTTTTCACTATTGAATTTGAAAATGAGAATGTGTGAGTGAGTCATAATTTTGTGATTATTTTGACAAGATTTTCACACCCATAGAATGCTTTTATTACTGATCCATATGGGAGTGGCTAAATTTTTTGATTCATGTTAGATACCTTCAATCTGAATTATTAGGTGCCAAGTTTATTAGGCCGGTTTATTACACGCCGCACGAAAATAACAAAAAAGCGGTTCAAACTATAGGACTAAATCTACACCTAGACTCTAGGCTTAACCTGTGCACAGTCAGAAACAGTGTAGCCAAGCGTAACGTCCAGCGATCTAATTAATTAATTAATAAATGACGTTTATTACGGAAATCAGCGCCCAAATAGATCAACATTTTGAAGTTATATAGACTTACATAGACTTCCCACTAGTGACCGTAGGCATTATCCAAATATAATGCGGTTACGCGACAATCGCACGAAGAAGCATTCCTTTTTCTTAAAAGGAATGCTTCTTCTTACGCAAGGAAAAAAACAAATAATTTCTACAATAAATATAATATTAAGGGCTTCTTTCACCACTTCCTGATATTGTTACAGATAATAATCTTAGTGATAAACTAATCTATCAGATAAATCTGTGTGATAGACTATATAAAATATAGGCAATCAGATACCTGTGAAACCAAAAAAACAGGCTATCTGTCAGATAACCTACAGATAGGGGTATTATCCATTCCTATAATATTTTTGGTATTTCCATAGAAATTTCAATCCGCTTGTACGGTCGACCGCAGGTCAGTGTAAACACGTTGACCTTGAGGCTGTCTGTCCGGGAGTTTCAAATATGAGAGTCCAGCTCATTCTATTTTTGTTTCCACTGACGTGCGGTCGACCGTACAATTGCGTCACACGTGTTTCCAATGCGTACGTTTATTACCTGCATTATAAATTAAAACACAACTATACTTTCAAAAGGAACTGAAAGCAACACAAAACCTTAAACAAAGGTCGACTGCAAGTGACTCCATAGACGGGTAAGATAAGTCCGTCTCTGTATACAACTTCGGTTACCTACGCATACATAAATTCCACTTAAGAAACTCGTCAGAAAAATTACACGTCAGTCTTTTTCTGACGAAAACGGTATTGGTAAGAATTCAAGTCAAATTGAATAGAATTGAATTGGCAACGCTTCGTCAGAAAATTGATAAATAATCAACAGCCTCAATCAACAGCCTATTAACAAGTCCCCACTGCTGGGGCTCAGGCCTACCCTCTCAGAGAGGGCGTTAGGACTATAGTCCACCACAACGAGCTAGTAAATCTTAAATTCAGCTCAAAGATACTAATAACTTTTCTGACGTGTCTTAAATCATAAATTCAGCTCAAAGTATCGCAAACTTGCACTAGACTCAGTAACGGCCGGTAAGTACCTAGTCCAGCTCTATCCTGAGGGCGGGCCCCAGCGCGCCGCACTGCACCTTCGACTCCTTGAGCTTGCTGAGGGACAGCCTCAGGTCCTCCATGGTGATGGGCCGCACCGCGTCCACGAACTCCTCGTCAGAATCCTCCGTCACTTCCTTTAGGGAGGTCTTACTCTGAAACGAACGCAACACACATGTGATTTCTAAGTCTTTGGTAGGTACATGGTTTTGTAGATAAAAAATTGACGTATAAATGTACCCAGTGTACTCACATCACTCGCAATAAAATATTTTGACTTTGAATTTGTTCATAAGTGAACAAAAGTATTTAGGGCAAGATTTACCTATAAAATTGGTTAAAAGTTAGGTCAAATGTTGATTGGTTAAACGTACCATTTACGTTATATGAAACGTCTTTGTTTGTAAGTCAAACCCCTTCTGTCCATAGGGTTATTTTTTAAAGTATGTAAGTACTTAATATTTTTTCTGTATTGCTGCACTGTTTTCATTTTATTACAAGTAGTAAGTACATAATCTATGTATACATGGAAATTTCACTAAAAAGATCAGGAAAAATTTAACACTGACAAAAGAAAACACTGAGAAGTCAACATTATAGACCGGAAGGTAAATTTGTGGGTAAGTCAAAGTTTCCGAGGTACAAATCAAATACTGTTAGGCCGTGGTTAGGTCAAACAAACATTGGTCAAAAGTTGGTACTTTATCTAGATGAAAAAAAGTATAGGTTAAACTAAACATTAATATGTCTACGTTTGTATATGTCAAACAATGGTACATGTCAAATAAACTCGGTTGTAATTCATGTTTATATTTTTACTTTCCTTGTACTCGTAATGAAAAGCACAGTGTATACCTCGGGTTAAAGACTTATTTAGTCTTTAATTATCAGGCGTTACTTTGCGGAAATCCATTATATAACAATATTGTGGTTATTAATTTGCTTTTCCCGCGAATAAACTTTATGTTGTTAAATAAAATGTATAAATAAAATATAGTGAATAAACAAAATGTTTTGGTCAAACCAAAACATTTTGTTTAGAATAGTAATTTGCATGATATTATTTATAAATTTAAACTTGTAAAATTTATTTTTACTTATTATTTGAATTGTTATTTAATTTCTGTATTACTTACTATATATAACAACATAAAGTTTATTCGCGGGAAAAGCAAATTAATAACCACAATATTGTTACTTATTTAGTCCCTCGAACAGATGGCACATTAAACGCTGTTAGGTCAACCACGGATTTTTAATGTTATGTTAGATGACGAGGGTAACCGAGGAAAAACACTAGTTTCTGTTGTTGAGTGAGGCACAGGCGTAGGGTAGTTCTCAACGAGGGCTATAGTCCACCACGCTGGCCAAGTGCGGGTTGGTGGACTTCACATGCGTCTGAGTGGAACTACAGATAGACGGAACGTTGCGTTATACACAAGGGTATCTCAATTCACCGCGTCATCGTCGTCATCGCATCGTAAGAGTCCGGAGATGGACCACTGCGTTGGTCGCAGCCGTTGGAAAAAGTATGGATAGACGGTTTCATGGTCTTCCACGTCCACACGCGAACCCCAGCAGTTTACCCTCAACCATGGCGTTTGCAACTGCGTCGAAGTTAACGGAAGTAATGAATAAAAAGAAAGTTATAGTCCGTTGCGTGAAGTTGGCCGTGTGGTATAAAACCTCATCAAGACTCACGGCGAGAAGTCTCGGCGAGAAATCCTGAGTGAGTGAGTATGAGAGTTTGTATATGAGGCGAGAGCGAGTCGCCGAGAAACTATTCACATTCACGTCTCTCGGGGCTTCTCGCCGTGAGTCTGGTTTAGGCTAGGGCTATGTGGGTACAGACCTGGTCTCTGGCGATCTCCTCGCGCGCCATGTCCCGCACGCGGTACACGGCGGCCTGCCGGCACAACTCGTGCAGGTCAGACCCAGAGAAGCCCTCCGTCGACGCCGCCAGTCGGTGGTAGTCGATCTGACATACACATTACATTAACGGTTTTACATTTATTTCACACTAGCAGTTTATCGCGGCCAGTTTATACCTAATAAAGGCCGGGTCAAACCGAATGCAGCACGGCGCAGCACAGCGCAGCGCAGCACGCCTTATGACGTTGTAAATGTATGGAATATTATGGGAGAGGACACACCAACGCACGATGCTGCACAGCGCTGCGCAGCCGTGCGTCAAGCCACGCAGAGACAACCCGAGCGCGCGCGTTCTGGCAACGTCGCGCGAGCACCGTGCCGTGGTGATGTTGTAATCGTATGGCTCTCACTAGTTGACGTCACACCGCTTGCGGCGATTGCGTAGCGGCACAGCACGTCGCGACAAGTGGCCGGTGTGACATGCTATGTTGCGTATACGCAACGCTCTGCGCTGCACCGCATACGCATTCGTTTTGACCCGGCCTTAACTATTATGCGACTCAACAGTAGATAGTAATCCTATAGAACATAGCCCGATAGACAATTATGCCTAACTAAACAGTATGCCAAATGACAAATAATATTATTATGATATTAAATTAATAATAATAATAATTAAATAAATTATTTTTGCAACAAACACAGTTCAAATAAAAAAACTGCCAAACTGTATGTACAGTTTGTTAGCAGTAATGTTATGTCAAATGAAATTATGACTATTATAGTGTATCCCGACTGGTGGGACACCCCCGATCCTCGCACAGCTGGGGGTCTAGGTTGGTTGGTTGGCTGGTTGGTGGTACTCACGTCGTTGGCGACCGGCTCGGTGTGCAGTATGAGCTGCAGGATGCGCTCGCGCTGCGACTCGTTGGGCATGGGCACGTGGAACGTGGCCGGCATGCGCCGCTGGATCGCCTTGTCCAGGTCCTGCGGCCGGTTCGTCGCGCCTGCCAACAAACACCATGCACACATACTGTATCTGATATCACTCATACACTACAAAATGAAGTATATTTTAGACTTTCGCGCCTTGTATTTTTAATTATTTACGGGTCGTACACACAAACAAGTTTTATTTACCTTTGCCCGACGTTTCGAGCAGGTTACACTAGCCATGGTCACGAGCGGACAACTCACAATCAGCTCGTGACCATGGCCATAAGTAATATTATACAAAACAAAAAAAATATCCCCTATTATTCCACCTTTAGAAGTGAAATATGTTTTCCAATTGAAATAGGATAATACCACCTTCGAAATGGAGCCTATTCGATATAAAAAAGAATAATTCAACTTGGCTAACATATCTCGTATCATACTTACGCACAAAAAAAAACTGTCGAATTGAGAAGTTGCTTTTTGTGTGTATGTTACGCGATATTTTTATTCAATAGACCAAGGGTGGGTTGCACTTTGAAAAAATATTCTACCTCTAATGGTTAAAAATTAAGGGATATAGTGGTTTTTTTTTGTAAAAGTTTTGATTATTCGGCGTTTTAGACCGTAAAGGAAAGTGCAAAGCTCACCCATGATTATGACCGTGCACATGGGGTCGGTGATGAGGCCGTCCCACAGCGACATGAACTGCGTCTTCATCATGGCGGTCGCCTCGTGGTCGTGCGCGGTGCGCGTGCGCAGGAACGACTCGATCTCATCTGTCATCATCACATACACTCACTATTTAAATAGAAATAATATTTAAGGTTTCACTAACTACCTATTTAATATATATTATTATTAAATAAATATTTAAAACCTACCTATTTTAGATTAAGATTACTAAAAATATGTATAGTATGCAATGTATCGCTTTTTCCGTGGGTGGAGACCTGGTGACCTGGATCACAGACTACTATGTCTAGTTCAGGCATCAGTCTTCACAAAAGGTGACATACCACTTACTAAAACATATTGTTTGTACTTTATTTTAAGTTTGTATTTGTGAAGACTTTTGTGAAGAAACTAATAAAGATATTATTATTAGATGTATACTATAATTCTCTTTGATAATAATTGTGTCTATGAAAAGAAAATAAGGCAAAGAAAATTGTTTTCTCAATAAAAGTTCCAGTCTAACACTGATCTCAAGTTTACTTTCCAAGTTCCTGACTCCATGATAATCGTGTCAATTCAGATGGAAAGGGATGGCATGAAGTTTAGACCTGTTATAGATTATTCCTGTCAGACACAAGAAAATTACCAGGTTTGTATTGCAAAACATGGCGAATAAAAATACCTCTGTCGGACAGGACTAATTCATTTGACAGTTCTAAATCTCATGTCATCTCTTTTATTTTTAAAGATAAAGGCACAAGAGACTAAAATTTAGTTAAGGCGTGCACCATCCGAATTGCCGTACCTATGAATACGATGCACGGCTGCAGCTTGACGGCGAGGCTGAAGACGGCGGCGGCGAGCTTCTGTGTCTCGCCGTACCACTTGTCGGTGAGGCACGACACGTCCAGGTTGATGATGACGTACCTATGAACACGATGCAGGGCTGCGGCTTGACGGCGAGGCTGAAGACGGCGGCGGCGAGCTTCTGCGTCTCGCCGTACCACTTGTCGGTGAGGCACGACACGTCCAGGTTGATGATGACGTACCTATGAACACGATGCAGGGCTGCGGCTTGACGGCGAGGCTGAAGACGGCGGCGGCGAGCTTCTGCGTCTCGCCGTACCACTTGTCGGTGAGGCACGACACGTCCAGGTTGATGATGACGTACCTATGAACACGATGCAGGGCTGCGTCTTGACGGCGAGGCTGAAGACGGCGGCGGCGAACTTCTGCGTCTCGCCGTACCACTTGTCGGTGAGGCACGACACGTCCAGGTTGATGATGACGTACCTATAAACACGATGCAGGGCTGCAGCTTGACGGCGAGGCTGAAGACTGCGGCGGCGAGCTTCTGCGTCTCGCCGTACCACTTGTCGGTGAGGCACGACACGTCCAGGTTGATGATGACGTACCTATGAACACGATGCAGGGCTGCAGCTTGACGGCGAGGCTGAAGACTGCGGCGGCGAGCTTCTGCGTCTCGCCGTACCACTTGTCGGTGAGGCACGACACGTCCAGGTTGATGATGACGTACCTATGAACACGATGCAGGGCTGCAGCTTGACGGCGAGGCTGAAGACTGCGGCGGCGAGCTTCTGCGTCTCGCCGTACCACTTGTCGGTGAGGCACGACACGTCCAGGTTGATGATGACGTACCTATGAACACGATGCAGGGCTGCAGCTTGACGGCGAGGCTGAAGACGGCGGCAGCGAGTTTCTGCGTCTCGCCGTACCACTTGTCGGTGAGGCACGACACGTCCAGGTTGATGATGACGTACCTATGAACACGATGCAGGGCTGCAGCTTGACGGCGAGGCTGAAGACTGCGGCGGCGAGCTTCTGCGTCTCGCCGTACCATTTGTCGGTGAGGCACGACACGTCCAGGTTGATGATGACGTACCTATGAACACGATGCAGGGCTGCAGCTTGACGGCGAGGCTGAAGACTGCGGCGGCGAGCTTCTGCGTCTCGCCGTACCACTTGTCGGTGAGGCACGACACGTCCAGGTTGATGATGACGTACCTATGAACACGATGCAGGGCTGCAGCTTGACGGCGAGGCTGAAGACGGCGGCAGCGAGTTTCTGCGTCTCGCCGTACCACTTGTCGGTGAGGCACGACACGTCCAGGTTGATGAACGACATGTTCGCCTCCCGGGCGGTCGCCTTCGCGATCAGCGTCTTGCCGCACCCTGCACACGGAACATTGACGTCAAAAAGAGAATATTTGTATGGCAATTTTGAATGAAAATTTATAATACTATGTTACAAAGAAATAAAACCGACTTCTTTGTAAAAATTAACGATTTTTATACACCGACGACTGAATGATTCCATAATTTTTTTCTAATCTATTTAAAAAAAAATTGAAATGGGTGAGACAAATTCCAATCGAAATAGCCTATTCAATAAAATCATTTAAATTGGTTAACAATCGGCGAAGATACCGCGTAATATACACAAAATAATACAATATATGTACAGTCAAATTGAGAAACTCCTCCTTTTCCAAGCCGGTTGAAAACATCACCCTTTTTAGTTTAAGCAGTTCAGGCTATTATTTATTCTGTGGTTCAGATAAAAGGAACTAAAATCGAGAGTTTGCTTTAAGTTTTAACTAATTTCACGAATGCTGATTTTATTCGAGACACTGGGTTTCCAAAAGCTGTTTAAGCTACATACACACGCGCGGATTTGGTTGCCTGACAGGCCGGCTGACTCACCAGGTGGCCCATGCAAGAGCACCCCCTTAGGCGGCTGCGTCAGGCGACTGTCCGCGAAGAGCTCCCGCTTCTGCACCGGCAGGATCACCGTTTCCCGCAGCTCCTGGATCAGGTAGTCCAGGCCTGCTATGTCTTTCCAGTTCACCTGCGGTAGTTTGTGTTTATGAGTTATGGTCATCGATTTAAGGAAAACAAGCGGTATTGGGTTACTATCCTCTAGAGTATGGACCGCATAAATTAGCTCACTTTGTCCTAATAGGATGGTGCACTCAATAAGAAAGAGATGGCATGAATTTTAGAACTGTGAAATTAGTTTAGTCTTGTCTACCAGAGGGAATTTTATTCGCAAAGTTTTAAATTGTAATAGAAACATGGTACATTTTCTTGTGTCTGACAGGACTAATCTAATTTGACAGTTCTAAAATATATGCCATCTTGCTCTCGCGCCACCTATTTGCGTTAATCTATCTCTATCTGTTGGTATCCTCATAGACAATAAATTATATTGATGATAAATTTCTTAAGTGCGTAATGTAAGAACGTCCGATGGTTACGAATATTGATGGTTATGGCTATTTTGGTGTATTACTGGGAAAGTGGGAACAGACAATTTTAAAGTACAGTGAGACGTGTTATGTTTAATTTTTATGGAAGGGGCTTCACCACTTTAAAAATGTGATTGCGAGGTATTTCCTTAGTATATACTAGCTGTTGTCCCCGGCTTCGGCTTTAATAAGTTTCCCGCGAAACCTTGATGAAGAACTAGGTATTCATATAGGTTGTTACAATACCAGTCACACAGTATTACACAGTTATGGATGAGACTACTTTCAGTGCTGAAAATTGGACTTATTTATTAAGATATTTTCAAATTTCATTTTAAAGACATTTTTAACAAAAAGTAAAGTAAAAGTACATAATTTTCTTACACAAATGTCTTCAACTTATATGAGAACAACCTATGAGAAATCTAAAACCAAGTTGAATGAAACTGACACTCACATTAATTTCATCGGGCACGACGAGCTGCGAAGCGATGATCATCTCGTGGTCTGACAGCTTCTCCAGCTGCAGCGTGTGCCGGTTGCTCAGCCCCGCTCTGCAAGATATCCTTTACGCATGCACAAACTATTGAGTGGCCGTTTCATAGAGGTGCGCATTTTAATATTTCAACAAATGGTTTTAATGCAAACAGCCACACAAGAGGTTAAAAAATGTAATTGTTATGTAATAATTTTATATCATGCATCACATTGTTTTTAAATACGTAATGTACAGATATTTATTATTATATATATTAAGCATATAGATAGCATTAAGGACAATGAATGATGTAAGGGCTGTATTATAATGCCCTACATGAGTTTGTATGAGACAAGTTATTTAGGCAGCGGCGGCGCGGCGCCGCTCGTAGATCCCTTACAAAATTCGCCGCGGCGCTGCGCAGTTCCCGCCTTTTATAATACAGCCCTAAGGGATGCACTGAATGAAATAGCTAGAACTTCTAATTATCAACTTGTCTGGATGAATATAATTGAGCTAATTTTTAACCTATGTACCATGAGGAAATGTTTCATAAGAAAAATAAGTCTTTTATATAATTACCTACATTAGGTACTTCATTCTAAACAAAACTAACCTCACACTCAAATTTGATTACTAGAACGAGATACATAATAGTTCCAATTAGACACAGGCGTCAGAGAACACAGAGCACTACAGAATGTGCTAGGACTTTGATATCCACCATGTGAATGATGAAATATGCCGAAATTAAATTAATATACATTAACAATGTAGAGACTAGGGTCAGTGTGGACAAACGACAGCCCAATGGAAAGTTTTTTAGAGTACTGTCGCTGGCTTCGCTCGCTCCAAGGGTCACCAGTAACCTAACCTTCGGAGTGCTCCGACAGCTAACTATCACACATTATCATTTTCAAAAAAAATTTCCTCAGCGCCCCCTTTTCTCCACTCCAACCTCAAAATCGCTTGTAAAATGGTGAAAAGCTAAAAAAATAGATGGAATTTGTTGGTAAGTGACAGAAGCTATGGAACCCACGATCGATACTCACTTGCGTAACTGTTCGCGGGCCTTCTCCTCCGCCTTCTTCCGACTCTTGGACGTCGGATCTATCTGATTCACGAGCCATTTTATAGAGAAATAAGTCACTGCAGACACAAAAGCAACCCGTATTGCCATTTGAAACACATCGTTGCGAGTGAATGCCGACCCCTCTACCATCATGCCGTTAACAAAATGAAAAGGTTATCAAAACTAAAATGCGGAGCTCCTGCTCGTAAACACGTGCTCTTCTACACAATGCTAATTTTACGAAATTATTTTCCAAAAACCTCTTCGCCTCGACGTCATGCATGCCTTTTGTAATTTTTTTTTTACTGTCACACGGTCTATTGGATTGGAAACAAAGTCCTTCTAGCCCAGTTGTAGTTTTTAATAACATGACATCGTTTTACACATTCGCCTCGTCATTCGACAAACATTCGTGTAGTCACGATTGACTGCGACGTGTCGGCTCGGCTGTTCATATCGTCAAAATGGAAGTACATTTTATAGCTGCTGTCTCTTAGATTTTTTAACCACCATTCTAATCTGAGGCTGCTGTGTATCGCCGCCACAGACTACTAAGAAGATATGATCGCCGCGTCCTGTTTTATAACGGCGTAAACAACAGCAACTAAAAAAAAACATGCTTTTTGGCGGGATTTTGTCAGAGATGGTTGTCGTTTTTGTTTAATTTCCAAAAAATGTATATAGGTTTTGATGCATATTTGTGATAGTTTTATATGCAACAAGTGCCTAATAAAGTGTATATTGTGCGGGATAGTTAAATAAAAGCGTGTAACGACTTTACCGGATCGTTCCAAAATGTCCCTTGTTATTCTTCATTAAACCTACTATCAGTTTAATGCGGACATAAACCTGCAGTGTGGATCACCGAATGGCACTAGCTGTGCCCTCGTGGAGGCCGTGCTGCGGTTTTATTGAAAATCGCCGACTAACAATCGTGCCCTGTTTTTGTGGAGGCCGTGCTATGACCGCCGGTTTAAATAAATATAAGAAATAATACTTTAAATAAGACAGGGCTGTATGGACGAAGCTTCCCTTGCCCGTCCTCAATAGAGGACAAACAAATCAACAAAAAAAACAATGTCAATGTCAGACAACATGCATGACAGCTGTATGTGTAACATAACCTATAAATGGTCCTTGTTTTTATTTTATTTCTACTTATTATACTGAATAACATAGGAATACTATATTAACAATATGAAAAAAACCAAGACTGCTGGCCGTCAAAATTTTCCCAACACAAGGAAAGCTCTACGTAAGCAGAAAAGGCAGGAGAAAAAATTACACCGACAGGAACACTATTTGAAGAAGAAAAACATTCAAGAACAGCCTAAATATACTCCAGGACGGTTTGTGAAACGACCTGCTGATGCGGCGGATCCAGAACCAGAGGCAAAGGTGAGTGGAACTGGAACCCTTGTATCAGAGAGTGCTCACATCAACCTTACTACTCTAGAGTGCTAATCGTGGCTACTATAATGATGAAAACCAAGATGATGGATCATTATATAGGTACAATGTATGCTTTACTAACTTTTTCAGAGAAAAAAGCAACAGCTCCAGCCATTGGTCCAGGACATCTTGAGTAAGGAGCGCCAGAAAGAGAAAAATGAAGTTAAACGACTCAATTCCCAAATGGAGAAACAAAGAAGAAATATATTCCTCCAAGCAAATGAAGACGAGGAAAAAATCATCAAAAAGTTGGAGAAACAGTTGGGTTTAAATAAGTCAAAGAATAAGAAGAAATACTTCCAAAATGATGGACTTGATTGTATCCTTTTTTCTGTGCTCATGAATTTTCAATCCCAACTAATATTAACCCAGTTCAGGTATAGAACCATAAGCGACAAATAAAAAACAAAGGAAATACACATTTAACTTCCTATAATACACGGAGCTTTGCCGCACATACTTTTTTGTTCCATTCGCGGTTGAGACGATGGGCCCTTGGTCCAAGGACGCAACATATTTTATACAAGACTTGGCTGCAAATCTGAGGGAGGCCACGGGTGATCCTCTGTGCAAGGAATACCTTGTTCAGAGGATCAGCCTGGCCGTCCAACGAGGCAATGCAGCCAGCGTCCTTGGAACCATGGGTCCATAGCCACGAAGATTTTAGGTAATTTTAGTTTTTATATAGGTTTTAGTTTTAGGATAATTTAGTTTTTTAATTAGTTATTTAATTATTATTTTTTTTGTCAGAGGGTTTAACATTATGAAAACGAGATACTTTTAAAACCATTGATAAAATAAATATTCCTATACATTAGTTGTGAAATTGAATATTTTGTGTGTGTCACTTACAATGTTTTGGGTGAACAGAGTTGATATTACAAATGCTGAACTATGTTTATTTTAACACTTTTCTGGCTTGAATATTCAACCAATCTCTATTAAAATTAATGCATATTTGGAGATGAATATAGACTATTTATATTAAGGAAAAGTCTGTTTCCTGTGGCAAGAAAAATTGGGTCCTCATGGCCGAAGCCTTAGACAACCAACAGCTAGTATAAAATATTTTTAGCTTACAACCCTATTTTTTAGCGTATAACCCTACAATATAAAGAGATTACTAGTATCATTTTACCATATCTCAGGAGGTTCAGGTTATATATATTAAATTAAATAAAATAAAAAAATAAAAATAGCCTTTATTTGCTGTACGTACATGCAAACTTAACATATATTTAATTGCTCACCTCAAATTAATAATAATAATAGGCTTTTTTAACAATAATTAATTCATTTTTACTTTAAATAAACTGTCTAAACTAAACAGTACATAATTAATTACTACATTAAAAATAACTTTTGTTAAAAAAAGAGATATTTTCTTTGCACAAGAATTTACTCAGCGTATCTCACGACATAACTTTACTAATACAGTTGTATAATTCCTTAATAACATACCTAGATCTTTTAGAAATATGTGACAGAACAACAACAGAACAGATTGTTGCTGCGGAGAAGCATCTAGCTGATGTGGAAGGCGGATCAGACTTTGACGAAGACCTTGCAGCTGTTACTGGCAAAGACATTAGTAAAAACAAACACAAAGATGACAAACATAAAGAAAATGATGACAGTCAAAGTGAAGTTGATGATGATTCCGGCCAGGATAGTGATGATATTGGTGAGGATTCGGGTGAAGAAATGAGTGTCGAAGATGAGGAAGGCAGTGATGGATCAGATTTCGGTGAAGATAGTGATTCAGATGATGAGCCCGAAGGTAATTTAAAACTTTAATTCATCATCAACAGCCTATTAATGTCCCCACTGCTGGGGCTTAGGCCTACCCTCTCAACGAGGGCGTTCGTGCTATAGTCCACCACGCTAGCCCAGTGCGGGTTGGTGGACTTCACATGCGCCTAAGAATTTCTTCTTCGGCGTATGCAGGTTTCCTCACAATGTTTTCCTTCACCGTTTGAGAGCAGTCAGTAAATGTACTTAAGTTTCGAGAAAAAACCCATTGGTACATGGCCCAGCCGGGGATCGAACTCCGGACCTTTCGATATGATAGGCCGCGTCTTATCCCCTACGCCACTGACGCTCTGCAACTGAAACTTTCATTGCAATAAATAAATAATAACTTCAGAGGATATTTTTTTTACTGTTATATTAAAATTGATTTAATTTAATTTAATTTTTAATTTATATGGGTGAGAAAACAGATCAAAATTAAGATGGCCAAAAAGATAGTCATATATTGCACAAAACTCCCGCTTTCGTGGAGTCGGTGCAGGGACTGCCACCCCCGTCTAAGAATAAGATAACCATATAACATCTGTTAGAATAAGTAATGTATAATTTATTTTCAGAAAAACCTACGAAAAGCAAAAAAGCGTCCAACGCTAAACATAAAACTATTGAACCGGACAAACCACAGCAAAAAATTAGTAAAAAGAATCATCTAAAGACAGAACCTACTGACTATAGCAATAAGGATAAGATTATTTCAGAAAATGATTTGAGCAAAGTGTTCAGTGATGATGAGATTTCACATCTTTCTGGTGATGATGATTTAGATAGGTTGTCTGGTCATGCAATAGGCGAAGAAGACAATGATGATGAAATAAGTAAAAAGAGTAAAGAGAAACCAGATGTTTGGGAGGATATTTACGGACGGAAAAGGGATAAAGAAGGGAATGTTATCAAGGTATTAATTACTATTACTATTCATAATACTACTATTACTATTCATATTAATATTCATAAGAAGAAATTCTTAGGCGCATGTGAAGTCCACCAACACGCACTGGGCTAGCGTGGTGGACTATAGCCCGAACACCCTCGTTGAGAGGGTAGGCCTGAGCCCCAGCAGTGGGGACATCTTAATAGGCTGTTGATGATGATGACTATTCATAATATCTGAATTAATATTGTAAGTGAGAATCTATATATTTAAATCGTATTTCTGTTACCATTGCAGGAAGAAAAGGGCATCTACATTCCGCCGCATTTAAGAAACAAAGATTCAACTTCAGATAAAGAATTAGCACAACTTAACAGGCAAATCAAAAGTAAGACTGCTTAATAAAATACAATACAGTATACTTTATTGTTGGACATTGCTGCGTTTGTGCAGCGAACACTTGGGGAGGAGAACAGCAGGTAAACTCAGGGGCTGACACAATATAGGATCACATTGTCGTTGGGGGAGCCCGGCCCCCTTCTACATGATAAGATAACAGGCAAATCGAAAGTAAGACAAGCATAATAAATAATACAATACAGTATACTTTATTGTTGGACATTGCAGTTGGTCCACGGGTAATACCCCTAAACCGATACAATTTAGGCGGTCGTATCGTTGTTTATAAGCGATTTTTTTTCAGACAACCTTTGGGTCATAAGTATATTAGTTACTTGGTTATTGGACTCGAGCTACCATCAGACCAGATCTCCGCCCAAATTGTTCCCACCCATCTAATTCAAATTGACCTCGTTTGTACTTCTTTTTTTGTTTCTGTATTTGCATTGATAAAAGAAGTTCCGTTGCAGGCGTCCTGAACAAGTTGTCTGTGACGAACCTGCACTGGGCGTGCGGCAGCGTGGAGGCGCTGTACGGCGGCCACAGCCGCAACTCCGTTAACACTGCGCTGGCGCGGCGCTGGCTGGAGGCGGCGGCGGGCGCGGCCGCCACGCCCGACCGCATGGTCGCCGAGCACGCCGCGCTCGTCGCGGTTCTACACGCCAACGTCGGCACAGAGATAGGTGAGACCCGGAGTCCCTCGATTTGGCGTCGAGGTTGGCCACCGTGGGGTGTTACTGGTCCCACATGACCCGGCCTTCCCCCCCAGAAGGTCAGGTATGCATAATGCATTTCCCTTCGTGTGTGAAAAAAAAGACCATAGATTTAAGGAGGCTTTTTTGATGTTGCGGATATCTGCATCAATCAATAAGCTCATAAATAACTTAAGATGGTAATTTTTAATATTTTTATTTATTAAATAATCAAATGTTTAATAATTGAAGTTGGCTAACTGGCCTATTCACTTAGTTGGTAGTGACCCTGCCTTCTACGCCATCGATCGTGGGTACGATTCCCATCCGGGACCAACATTTGTGTGATGAGCATATCTGTTGGTTTTCGGATTCTGGGTGTTTGTATATATTTATTTAAAAGTAAATGCAACGAGCACAATCAACAGCCTATTACTATTCTATCAGTTAAAATGATGCATTACAGGTGCCCATTTCCTACAAGAGTTGACGCGAATGTTTGATGAAATGACGCAGACTCCGCAGCCGCTCGAGGACAAGAGGCTGGACAATCTGGTGTCGTGCCTGGCGCATTTGTATAGTTTTAAGGTAAGTTTCAAGAAGAGTTTGTATTTTTTCCGAACGCTCTATTCTCTAGAACTATCAGTCGGCTTTGATTCTTTTTTCTTTTTGCATTTGATAGCCTACCGTCTAATTTGCTTTAACTTCTCTACCCAAAGGTAGTCTGGAAGAAATCGCTCTTAGTGATAAGACCGCGTAGATGTACATTACTGTATCTGTTTTTGTCTGTAATTTTTTAACGTGCAATAAAGTGTATTGAATTGATAGCCCAATATAGGCTATTATTTTGACATCACGCTGCCGAGCAAAAAAAAAACGCGGACGAATCCGCGGGAAACAGCTAGTAGTAGAGCAATAAAACAAAGAGATGCAGTTAATATTCGCGTTAATAGGGCGTTAAGTGAAGTTGCGTCCAGCCCCCAGATAGGGTAAGACTGGCCGGCACTCCGCCGCGGACCACATCCGCGCCTCGTCTTGAAGCGTAACGTCAAAAGAAACCCCAGCTCAGATTTAGGCTGTAGCAAGAGGTGCAGCGCTGTTTTTCAACAAAGTAGCGACCTGTCAAACAATAATGAACTACTTTCCGAAATCTGCAGATATACCACGCGAGTCTACTGTACGACGTCCTCTCCCGGTTGCTGGAGGGGGTATGCGAGAAGCACATCGACTGCGTGCTGGTGGCGCTGCGCAGCGCGGGCGCCGCGCTCCGGAGAGAGGAGCCGGCCGCGCTCAGGGAGTTCATACACACCACGCAGGCCAGGGTCGCCCAGCTGAGCGACAGCGCCGCACACGGGTAAGTACGGGTTCCTATTACATATACCACGCTAGTCTACTGTACGACGTCCTCGGTTGCTGGAGGGGGTATGCGAGAAGCACATCGACTGCGTGCTGGTGGCGCTGCGCAGCGCAGGCGCCGCGCTCCGTAGGGAGGAGCCGGCTGCGCTCAGGGAGTTCATACACACCACGCAGGCCAGGGTCGCCCAGCTGAGCGACAGCGCCGCACACGGGTAACTATAGGTTCCTATTACATATACCACGCTAGTCTACTGTACGACGTCCTCGGTTGATGGAGGGGGTATGCGAGAAGCACATCGACTGCGCGCTGGTGGCGCTGCGCAGAGCGGGCGCCGGGCTCCGGAGGGAGGAGCCGGCCGCGCTCATTTAATTTTTTACTACTAAAATTAGTGTCGTCCTTATCTTCATAATACTATACGTGAGAGGGAAATAAATTATTTTAGTACTGTTTAAATTTAGCTTGGTACTTCAGAATCTAGAATTATAGTCTCTATTATTAAAGATAAATACTTTTATATCGTCACAGGTCCCGCATTAAGTTCCTCCTGGAGGTGCTGATGGCCGTGAAGAACAACAACCTGAACAAGATCCCCGGCTACGAGCCCGACCACGTGGAGCAGCTGAAGAAGCTCGCCCGGGGAGTCGTCCGGAAGGGAAACTACATCACTCCCCTCAACATCAGATTGGAGGACCTTTTGAAAGGTAATGGGAAGGAATATTTTCATTAGAATGTAAACGTATTTCAGTTATCCTATGACGACCGGACCAAATTGTAATGTCAACTATGATGGTAAAACAACAAGTGTTATTACCATATGTCGGGGTTCTCGGAGCGGGAATGATTTGTGAAAGAGTAGAGATAAACTGATACGTTAGCCTGCGAAAATAGCATACTATGCCTAATGAATAACTATCTCTCTGCGAAATGAATACACTCTATGACACAGTTTAATTTTATTTCACATAGTACTTAAGCTTTACTACCAAGCCTCGTAAGATAACAATAAAAATAACTTTATCTCATAGCTTGTTCATTATAACATTTATCTATATCGAGCCATCAGGCACTCCATGGAATTTTATCATTTAGGTAGTCATTTAACATTTAGTGAAGTGATACCTTGAAATAATCCTTACAACTGTAGCATAAAACCATTTCCCGTTCTGCAGCCGAGGAGCGCGGCAAGTGGTGGGTGGTGGGGTCCGCGTGGGAAGGGAACCGCCGGCCCGACGAGAAGCCCGCCGCCGCACCGCTTCCGGCCGTGGACCAGAAGCTTCTAGACCTCGCCCGGAAGCAACGCATGAACACTGACGTCAGGAGGAGCATATTCTGTGTCATTATGTCTGCTGAGGTGAGCACTACATAAAATTACAAGTTCAGGTCGTTGGTCCACATGACAGAGGTTTTCAGGTCCTTGGTCCATCTGGCAGACCTTCTTCCGGTTGATGGTCCATCTGGCAGGGACAGGCACACAGTAAATATAGCTTGAAGGACAGCAAATGCAAGAATGACACCACTTCTATTCTTCCTGTGGATGTCAGTACAAGTTATTTATTAAATTCCAACCCTGGCTAATGCTGTACGGGTGCGGCGGCATGTTACGAGCGGCGGCGCGCGGCGAATAAAGTTGAAAAGCAGTTTACTAATCGCTTAGATTTAAATAGGTACCAACCAAGTCATCATCAACAGCCTTAACATGTCCCCACTGCTTGGGCTCAGGCCTACCCTCTCAACGAGGGTGTTCGGGTGTTCGACCAACCAAGTAAAGTAATCAATTCATCATCATATCAGCCTGTAGACGTCCACTGCTGGACAAAGACCTCCCCCAAGGAAGTAATCAATTAGTATTGTATAATTTTTTGTGCCACCCATAAACGTCACATGTTAACGGTGGGTGTCTACAAAGTGTGACAGGCAGAATAGTCATATGATTCGTGACATCTATAAAAGTAACAAAAATCTTAACTTCAACTCTAGCGATAATTTTAATTTATAAATTCAAAATTGCAAAATATAAATTTATATATACATATATTTAAAGTTACATCAGAACGGGTCACACAAATGTGATTTGTAAATTTTCCTCTTCGTTCCAGGACTACATGGACGCGTTCGAGAAGCTGCAGCACCTGGGGCTGCGCGGGCAGCAGGAGCGCGAGGTGGTGCACGTGCTGCTGGCGTGCTGCCTCAACGAGCGCGCTTACAACCCCTACTACGCGGTGCTAGCGCAGAAGCTCTGCGACACCGACAGGAAGCACCAGGTGATGGAAGTCTCCAGGTCTTGCGGAAGCTTTGACACGTGATCCTGAGAAGTGTCAGACGTTATTTGGTTTTATTGGGATGCAAAGGTGTAGCGCGTGGGGTTCAGGTTGTCGGTCCATCTAGCAGAAGGGGCTCAAGACCTATGTCCAGCAGTGTAGTGCAGGCTGATGATGATGATGATGAAAAGAATGTAAATGCACGAATAAACCATTACGAAAACCATTTATTATTCATCAACAAGTTAATAATTTTATTGGCACGCTGTTTCAATTTGGACTAAAAATGTATGAAACCTGAATGATGTCCTGATGTCCTTTATGTTTTGTCGCAGCTGTCGATCCAGTACTCCGTGTGGGACAAGATCAAAGACCTTGAGACTCTTCCGAAGCAAAGCGTTGCGAATCTGGCGCAGCTCCTCATACACCTCATCATGGGGAAAGGGCTCCCGCTTTCCGTTCTGAAGGTAAATGAATCCAAGCTGTCAACTGAGCTGGGTGACTAAGCTGTGAACCATCCGGAAGAAATTATCTGAATGATTGTGAAAACCGCATCAAAATCCGTTGCGTAGTTTAAAAGATCTAAGCGAACAGACAGACAGACAGAAGAAAAACTGACTGACTGATCAACACAGTCCAAAGCGCTGAGCCTATAGACTTGAAATTTTTTTACAACGGCTCTGACGTCCACTAAGGAAGGGTTTTTTACCGCGGGAAAATCATTCTACGCGAGCGAAAATTCCTGGGCCGGGGACCACCTCAATCTCTTGAAATCCGCATTTTTATGGCATCAATCGATCGAGTCAATCATAACAGGATCAAATCTCTCATAGTCTCAGGGGTGGGAACCTTTTTTATGGTGGTTTTGGCTTGGTTACTAGACCTTCAAGCCATTTTGACTTTTATCTCCACAGATAATACAGTTCTCCGACCTGAACAAGCACTCGGTCCGGTTCATGCGCCAGATCCTCCTCGCGATTCTCTTGAGCGAGGACCTGACAGCCTCCCTGCAGGCCTTCCACCGCGTCTCAGCCGCCCCCAAGCTGCACATGTTCAGGGAGAGCCTGAGGCTGTTCATCCAGCACTTCCTGGTGAAGAACGCGGGGAAGACCAGCGTGCTGAGTGACGAGGAGATGGCGGTACTGAAGGGTAGAACGCTGGAGGTGGACAGGATATTGACTATGAACGAGTCTAAGCTAAGGTTTTGATTAATATAAGGTTTAATTGTCATTGCGTTTTTTTGTTACAGTCTGTAGCGTTACCTACTCAATTTTTTTATGTTCTGTACTTTTGTGATACCAATCAAATATGTGAGATATCAATCATTATCAATCAATCAATACAAAAGAAGAAACTGACTGTCTGACTGATCAACGCTGCAAACCGCTGAGCCTAGACACTTGAAATTTACACAAAGTTCCCTCATAAAACTCTGACGGTCCACTAAGAAAGGCCTTTTTCGTCCGGGAAAAACTTCTACGCGGGCGAAGCCGCGGGAACAACCAGTTAAGCATATAAAGGATGGAAGAGTACCTTATATATTGAAAATAGAGAATTTTACTCAAAGGAATAAAATAATAATAAATAAATAAATCCATAATAGTTATTTGTTATGCAAGGCTGCAAAGTTGGTTAATTTGTGCGAGTACTAGTATTGAAAACTGAGCAAGCGAAGGGTTCAAAAAGATAAAATCCTGAGCGTAGCGAGGGTTTCAAGGTACGAGACACAAAATAACTTTGCTGCCGAGCGCAACACACAATTTTTCACCTCACTACAGCGAGGGAAATACTATAATTATAGGTGAATTGAATCCTTTTGGCGGTTTAGAACCACAAATATTAATAACCGCAATTAGAATTGACCACTTCTTTAAATGTCCACCATCTACAAATTAGAAGAAAAGTTTTAAAAAGTTTTTTTCCAGGTGCAGTTTTCCACGCAGATTTCGAATGAGAAAGTATACCCTTCCGAGCTTGTGAGGTGAAAATTTCCTTTATTTATAAAAATAAGTAAACTGCATTCAAAGATTTTTTAAAGCCGCCTCATGTGGAAATCGAACCGACCATAATTTTTAAAAATTGCAAACGAAACCAAGTTGAGACCTTGGCACCGGTATTTGGGTGCAGTCTAGAGCAGATAATATTTTCCCACAGAATTAGGTGGCATGCGCAAAAAATGTAAGTGAACTCTGCTTGTTCGAGGTATCTTATCTTGAAAATATGCTGCGGTATTTTAGAATTAGCTGCAAATTGAGCGGTATAAGTATAGGTTGTAAGTAAGCACTTACACAGTTTTTTTAAAGTCTAACTTAAAATAATTACAAAGGTTTAACCAAATACAGTAATCAATCAAATTGTAAATATTCATAAAGAGCAATGTCAAGATAATTATAATCTAAGTCAAATATAATAAAAGATTGTTAAAATTACACAATGATCACCTACTAATTAATTAGAGTACCTACCTACCCCATTTATATACGTTAGTTTTTTTTCTGAGAAAAAAGCGCTGAGAAAATGCGGCGTATTTTTTTAAATCGTTTAAAATTATTATTAATTATTATCTAAGTATATACATATTATTATTAATTTATATTATTATTTAAAATTGTTTGTAAAGATTGTGCGAGGCTGTATTAGCATTATGTATAGTCCATTTGTAATACCAGGCATTGATCTCAAATTAATGTCAATCGAAACTTAAAAACTTCAAGGACGACGTCAAATACCTCAGAGCTAGGATTTCTCCCTCTACGCCGCGCCGTAGAGCGTAGAGGGAGAAGATCCTTGTTCTAAAAGTGTCCCTAAACGATCATGGTTGCATGACATGCAATATTTACGTGAATGTCATGCTTGCTATCAATCAATACAGGGAAGCAACGGCTAGCACGTAGTTTGCATGTCATGCACGTCATTCACTACAGCTAGACGGTCATGCATGAGTGACAGCACGTATTGCATGTCATGCCGCATGATCGTTTAGGGAGCCCTTAAGCCTTAGAAAATTCTCCCTCTGCGTTCTAAGCCGTAGAGGGAGTCAAATACTATCTGTAGTTTTTAAACAATTTTATGGCTACAGGTCTTTGCCAACATCCGTTTTGACTTTTGACATTTGATGATTGAGCCATCTATCGAGGCTTTTGGAACTGCGGCATTGGAAAATCTTTCATTATTTTGTTCCGCTGGCTACTTACATTGTATGTACTAACTTCATCAAACCTTCCTTTCGGATTCGAAACTCCGTCTTTGGCCGCATATTGCATTAAATTATAACAATACGTAGTAATACGATGCACACGAAGGTCGTAGGTAGATATAATTGCTGTACTGCGAATCTATGATTCAGCCGTCGCCAGGCGGCGCGGCGCGGCGGCGCAGCCGGGCCCGTCGCACGGCCGTATCTGTGTGTACAACTCGATACCGTATCGATAATGGAAGAAGGCGCGACACTACACCTAGGGCTGTCTACCGCTCCTTTCTGTAAACACTGCCATGACACTCGATGAGACATAAAACTGATGACTTTTGAAGTCGTATTTAGACGTAAAGAGAGAAACTATAGAGGACTCACTAAAATAACAATAATACTCAGAGAGGGACACACTTAATACAAAAGTGGTAAGAGTAAGCAAGACATATCAAATCTTCTATCTCTATCTACGTTTGTGAATTTTTTGTTGAGCCCGACTAAAATATATAGTGTTTGTTCAGTTTGACCCCGCCAAATAAGAAGAAACTTCTCAAATTATTGGGGTAAAAGACTATTGCTATTTCATGCTATACGCTGATTGCGGTTCTATGGGATCCTTGTTCTTAGTATTTAGACATTATAGTTAGACATGAGGGTTGGCGTTGAATTTTGGACCACCCCTGTTATAGTCATAAATCTAAAGACACAACCTTAGAGTTTGACAGTAGTAAAGTTGTTTTTATCCCTCTACAAAAAAAATAAAAATCTGTTCTTTAAAAAATCCTCCATCGCTTAAAGGTGGTCTGGAAGAAATCGCTGAAAGCGACAAGGCTGCTATTGTATATTGGATTTACTTTACAGTTTTTGGTACTAACATATGTAATGAATGCTACATACCGCAGCATGTGCTAATTTTACCTATTTTTTAAGTGAACGCCATACGATTAAATAAATACATACAAATCTTTAGAATATACTTATGCTAGCTTTATGTATACTCTAAGTACAAATCCGAAACCGATCTCAATAAAATTTTCCGTAAACGAGATAGATACAAGTGAGTTGACCACAATCGAGGCTAGATTGCACAGCACAAGCCGAAGGCGAGGGCGTAATGAAGCCGAGACTGAAATGGCCAATGCTCACTGTTTCATGACGTTTATCAACACACTGCGAGGAAAAACCTGAATAAAATTTCATGAACTTATTTTTCTTTGATTTTGATGGAAACAGGCTATTACTTGCACTTTGTGCCTCTGTAAGTATTTCTGGCGGACGTCGAATCTAGTTATTGAATTCTTCATCACTTGAAGTTGACATTCTTGGAAATAATCACAACAAAACACAACTAGACTACGTATGTTGCAAGTGTGTTGAAATCTAAGAACAAGGATCCCATAGAACCGCACTCAGCGTATAGCATGAAATAGCAATAGTCTTTTACCCCAATAATTTGAGAAGACGCTTCTTAAATGGCGGGGTCAAACTGAACAAACACTATCTATTTTAGTCGGGCTGTTGGTTGTTGACAGCATCGAGTATTTTCTTGTCTATGATGGTTTGTTTACCAAAAATTCCCATACGTAGATAGAGATAGAAGATATTATATCTGTCTAGCTTACTCTTACCACTTTTGTAATAAGTGTGTCCCTCTCCGATTATTATTATTATTTTAGCGTCTGTTAAATGGGATACTAGTTCTATGGTTGAAATGAATAATTGAATGATGCGTTAGCATACTATATAGTTTGTGATTGAATGTAGGCAACCCTAGCGTGCCTAGGCATTATAGATAGGTACGTAGACGCGTTGCGCATACGCACGCCCCATGGCAACAAGCTGTCTACTCGCTCGCATCCAATTATCTCCACCGCCATAATAGATACCTCAAACTGATACCATTAAGTAGGTACTCACTCACCAGGTACATAATATGTGTACCTATACATATAACAATAAATATTTGCAATGGTTAATGCGTCATTGCTCAAACTGGGAAGCAAATAGTATGAAGTGCTTGGATAAATGTAAGTTTTTAGGGTGGGCAATGTTTGGGTGTGATAATTTATTTCCTCTTTTCCACTTCAAACCCATTGATGGATTTATTTCCAGCCAAAAACCAACAGTCAGATAAAAAAAAATAGCGAGACTTCGTCTAAGACCACTATAGCTCAAATGGTTACTATCGGTCTGTACTAGCTTCGCCTTAAGGCTATGTATGCACCCATCTCCCAATCACCCTGTATAAAACCAAAATAACAAACTTTTCGCCAACTGTTCGAATTTGTCCACTTAAAGAGTTGATGAAAAGTTTATGTTGTATTTTGGTTTTATAAATGTTGATTGTTGACAAAGTTTATTGCAAACTGGAATATGTTTTGTTGAGTTAACTATTTCACTTATTGTGCTTTTTGGTAGACGAGTTCTGGTCTGGAGTGGAGACTGCGGACCGGTGCGCGCAGCGTTGGGCGCCCCCCCGCCAGGTGGATCGACAACCGAAAGCGCAGAAGGCGGACCAGGTGTGGTGGCGTTCATTCTCCTATGTCCAGCAGTGGACGTTGAAAGGCTGATATGTTGATGAATAGTTATTTTAAATAGGAATTACGTGAGTCAATTTTGTGGTTGATAGGATGGGGAACTCTCAACGACAAATTATTTCAGCGTTCTCCTGCGATGAAGAAGGGAAAACTGCAAATTAAAAATGAGTACGGACGAGACTAAAAATATAGGTACCTACTGTGATACATTATTAAGTGGTCCGACATACACTTGGCCAGATCCTGTCCGATACATTTGTAAGGATGTTTGTGACTTTGTGAGGAGGTTTGTGACTTTATGAGGAGGTTTGTGAGGATGTTTGTGACTTTGTGAGGAGGTTTCTGAGGATCTTTGTGACTTTGTGAGGAGGTTTGTGACTTTGTGAGGAGGTTTGTGACTTTATGAGGAGCTTTGTGAGGATGTTTGTTGTTAATTCACGCTCTACGGTTGAACGGATTTTGATGAGACTTGGTACAGTGATAGCTGATCCTGGAATAACATGCTCACTACTTACTATTGCGTAGAGACTGGTCCCGCGGGAAAAGCTTATTCCACGCGGGCAAAGCCGCGGCCAATAGCTCGTTAGTAATATTCATGACGGCTTTCACACATCAATAAAATGCAGTTAGAATATTGTCCGATGCGTGGAAACAAGGCAGTCCGTAGGTATTATCTTTTCACTGTCCTTTTCCATGAATTTCGACCTCTTTTCCGTTTAAATCTTTATTTCCTCGTGTGTCACTACGGCCTTGGCGGTCACGCCAATCAATCGGTATACAGGTGTACCTACTAGTTGGTATTTGTTATGAAGAGAAGGTTATTTTCAATTAAATTGTCTAAAAAATAAATATTAAGTAAAATAAATCATCTACTACACTTTATTTAATGTTCTTTAATATTTCTTCAACCTTTCATTTCGAAATTCGCGGGGTGGTTCAATAAATTATCTGTGCTTTATAAAATTTAAAAAAGTACAAAAGCTACAGCGCCACTTGCGCTTTAAAGCCGGCACATATTATGATTTTTTTGCAACGAAATGTAAGTTTTTAACTGTAAACTGAGTTCTTGATAGTTTTCCGGAATTAACATAATTCATAATCAGTCACATTACGTGAAAATTGCATGAAAATTGTTTTATATTTCCGATTTGAATTGTAGCGGCAAGTGACAATTGATGCGCCACCTTGTGAGTAAAATTGGAACTGTGATGAACAAAGAGAGCTAGCTAGCCACTACTAGAAAATAAGGTTGTGTTGTATCTCTGTCATTTATACGCGGACTATTCAAGTGCGAAAGGGATGTAAAATACACTTTCGGCCATCATAACCATCTTTCTTTCTTGTGCAACTGTTTCTCTTCGGCCGTGTTCTAGTGCAAACGCAGGATGGACGCCATTCGCGCGAGATAAATTTTGTGTCCGCTCCTGAAGCGAGAGTGAAGTGCATACGCGTCGCGCCGGTCGTGGAGCTATGCTGTAGTGTTGTGGTGTGGTTGGTGCAGTGGTCGGTCTGCGCGGTGTCGTCGCGAGCGGCCGGGACGTGCTCAGCCTTGGCTCTTGACTCGGGCTCGCAGCGCGCGCGCGTGCAGCAGAGGCATGGCGGGCGCGAGGTGAGCGCGCGGCAGCGGCGTCCGGCGTCCGCTCGCGCTCCGCCGCCGTCCCGATGAGTGGGGCAGGCTTCACGCGGCGGAGGTTATTTTATGGGTATTTGCGTGAGCTGCCGGCGCCGCGACCGAAAGGCTCCCGAGAAGCGAGCACCGGGCGCGGGCGGCGCCCGAGTGGCCCGAGTGCCCGCTAAGGGCGCCGCGGCCGAGCTGCTGCCGCGCCGCGCCAGCAGCGCCGACCCAGCCATGGCCAACTCCATCTCCAACATCAAGATGACCAACCCGATCAAGGGTATAGTTAGCAAGCGCCGGAAACGGTACATCAAAGACGGATTCAACCTGGACTTGGCCTGTATCCTTTTTGTGCAGTGATCAGTGTTTAAACTTGCTTTTCAGGCGTAAGATCGATGTCAGGAAATGGGTGAGTCTTTTGTCTTTTCATTTCGATATTGAACTAGCATTTCTACGTTCTGGTAGTGGAGAAAGACTAGGAAATGCAATGAAAAGCGGTTTGATAACCTGACTAGACCATCGTTTTAGTTTTCTTCAAGGGCACTCAGTTTATAACCTATAAATTTCATTAAATTTACACTTTGCAGTTGTAATTGGCGATAATCTTGATTATTTGTTCGTTAGGGGTGAGTTTAGGTGCCAATGTGTACAATTTTCATTATAATTCAGTCATAAATGTCCAAACCAGTCATCTGACAAGTTGTTTTAGGGTTACAAGGTCTCTACCAAGACAAGTACAGTTGTTCTCATTATGTCAAAAGTGGTATTTAGAACCTTGAAATATGGATCCTAGTACGCACAAAGCCAGTGTAAATATGAAGGAAGGAAGTTTAGACACAAAATTCAATGTTTATCTATTCAAACACGGTTCAAAACTCGCATAGCAACAAGGCATAACCTATATCTATGTACACAGACTTATGCTGTAATGCTTGGTACACATAGGGCTATCTGATAATCATGTTATGGAATAAAGATAGGTAAAAATTGAATTCTTTGGCAATGTCTTTGTTGAAATTATTGCATAATTTATGTATTTCTAAGTTGAATTAAATACCTACTCTATGCTATTATGGGAACCATTGTCCCTGCTCTTTATCTTGGCGGTTGGTTTTACCCATGTCCACACACATCATATGTTATGGGTTGCTTCATGGTTGCTATGTGGACCTTCTAATCTTTAAAATCGTCAGTATGTACATGGCTTTAATGGATGTACTCTGTACACTTTTCGTCCTGAACACCACTAAATCTCTGGGAAGTGATTGGCCTTTGTACACATCTACAAGTATAGGCACCTAATTTTGAGAAATATTTTAAATAGCTACAAGTCTAACTTTTAGTCCATTGAAGTCACCCATAGAAGCGTGGCCACATAAATGTGTATTTTGTTCTTATGAATTTTGGATGAAGGTCACATGCCATATATATATCAATGAATTTCTCAAAACCACTTAACTTATAATGATGCATGCCACATACTAGGAATAAATAGTTTCTGAGGTTATTCTAAAAGTAGGTACCTCTATGTATCATTCACCTTGTTCACTAAGTGGAACATCTGAATCCTGCAACCTTTGTATTGCTGCATGCAACAAATCAGTTGCCACCTTGGAGGATGGTTTGCTTCATGTGCATGTAACTACATGTTTTACCCTAGGAATACAATCGCTCGCTTTGCGGTTTTAGGTTGCACATAGAAGTAAACAGCGGGGCCTATGCCATCCAGACAGAATCTGCAATATTTCATAGCAACTAGGATTTACCTCTGTATCCCTGTACTATAGGAATAAACAAGGATAGAATAATTCACAAATATCAGGTCCTGGCCTCCAGGCCTTGACGAAATTGTACAAAGTTTTCAATCTTCAATGGGTGTCGAACCCACAATGAGCACTCTAGTCCTATGACTAGCATGAAGCCAACATTGGTCTAACCAAACTGTAGGTAGATGTGCTATATACTTTGTATATAAGGAAAATGCAGTGACCTATTTGGAAAACTGTTTGGTTCTAACAGATATTGTTCCTACCAATATCAGTGCTAGCAGAGTTCATTCACCCGCATGGAGCTAACATAGGGCTTATATCAAGGCATCCTATCAGTATGATTGCATTTTTATTGCGTTGTATTTTTTAAATATTACGTTTGGTTAAAGATTTCAATTATGTTTTGAAATTATGGTAATAGGTGTGTCATTCTTACTTATGCCACAGAATATTTAATAGTATAGAACTCTCACTCCCTGACTTGAAAGCTGTGTACCTACCCTTTAAGACTTACTTAACTAAGTACCCTGCTAAGACCGCGATTACCGCTACAAAAACCCCATTTATCGTAGCGCCTCGGTTCCAGGACACCCCTCTTAGCACATCCAAGAGTTAAGGAATCCTTGGCGTCGATGTCTCGAATGAAGTACAATTTCGAAGTCACTTGGAAAGCAAAGGTAAACTTGCTTCAAAGAAGCTTAGTGTGCTGAACAGAGCCAAGTGATACTTCACTGATTGATTTTATTTAACGCAATATTGAAATATCATTAGCATGCCTTGAATTATAGGTACCTAGTTGCCTATAGCAATGAGCTTTAAATTATTTAATTATGTCAAAGAAGATTTAACAAACTTAAAGCCAGGATAATCACATCCTTAGCCCATACCCATAGTGAACTGTAATATCTGCCTGCTTTCAAAACCTACCAACTGGAGAGAAACCCAAGGTTTGGTTGATAATTAAACACAAATTAGTCAATTACAAACAAATTATCAATAAAATGCTTACTTGTTATGCAGATTTCAGATTAGGGTTGCTAGACTTGCTAGTATAAAATATTAAATTATGGAGTAGCTTATTAGAAAAAATTGTACTGTTATCCGGTTGGGTTCTCGAGTGGCGACCACGTATCGGAAGACGCAGCGTAGGCAGGCCTACCACAAGGTGGACCGACGATCTGGTGAAGGTCGCGGGACCCAGCTGGATGAGGTTAGCAGGACCGGTCGTCGTGGAGATCCTTGGGGGAGGCCTTTGTCCAGCAGTGGACGTCTACTGGCTGATATGATGATGATATGATGATCCGGTTGGGACTGCTTTCTGTGTTCTGATTTAACATCAGAAATCTGAAGGTTGCAGGTGTTAATAAGAGACATTAGCCACTTACGGTCTTAGGTGGGTTGTCTGCTTCTTTAAGGCGAAGGCGTACCATATCCGTATACACGTTGAGTACAGGATGTGCGCGATTTATCTCAGTTTTATTTGAAACTGCATATTTGGTTGGAAGTCACACCGATTGCATTTCGCGCGCAGCCCGTGGCAGCAAACGCACGTGGCACGGCGCAGATTTTCTATAAAAAAAAATAATAAAAAAAAAGCACGCGCACACATTCGGCCGGCTTCCACCTTAAATATATGGCATATGCTTCTACTGCTGAATTCACGGACACCTACTTACTTGCTGTATGCACCAGGCTTTATGAAGAGGTCATTGCCTTTTAAAAACAAATATATTAACACCTCCAAACATTTTTTAAGAGTATTAAAACCATATATAAATACAGTTTTATTGAGAATTGGCTGAGCACAGTAGTTCACTGACTCATACAGAACACATGCAGTTGTAAAAAAATATTTAAATGTCCTTACCTACCGAAAAAGTAATTTACCTAAGTAAGTTATTGTTATTAAGTATGACACAAAAAGAGTAACGAAATAAACTCAGATTTTAAATAAGTAAAATCGATAGATCTTACTAAAGTTATGTCAAAGTTCCTGACTGATAGATTATGTATCATGTTTATAAAACGCCTTTTTTCTATTGCTAAGCTCTTTTGAAGAAGGAAAAGAGCTCAGCTAATAAAAAAATCTGCGCCCAAAAAATCAAAGCCCAGCGGCGGACGTGGGCAATCCCTCGTCCACTGCTGGGCATAAACTTTCCAAAAGTAGGCAAAAAGAATTGCGGTCAAATGACAATGCAATTGAAAGTAAAGTGACTTTTTTGAAGTATAAACCCAATCTAGTAATAATTAAGAAATGCGTTTATTTAGTGAAATTCCTGCCCATCTGTTCAATGTATCGCAACACAAAAATGACTGGAGAGGTGGATGGCGCTGACATTTGGATATGTTCCAAAAATGAAGGATATGTTGCAATACTAACGTCCATCCCGGGAAATAATTTAATAAACATCTGACCCAAAATTATAATTATAAATAACTGTCATTTATAAGCATCAGATACAAGTGAAACGAGGAGCAGTTGTGCAACTGTGTGCAACTAAAAAATTTAAACAAATATTTCATGGTGGTAAGTAACGCTGAAGGCCTATAGATGGCGCTGTACGGAATTACAACGCGCTATTGTTTCAGATGCTTGTGGAGTACACGTAGTAGGTTAAAAGGAAGGACGCACGCGTTGCGTGTGCGGTGCGTCGCGTGGCAGCTCCGGTTTAATTTATGAATTCCCTTAATCGTAGATGAAAGTATATGGGTGGATGCTACGATTAAGGGAAATAGGTACTATGGGAAGTTCGCTGGGTAGATGTCGCACCGCCTGCGTGGCGTGTGCGTCGCGTGGCAACAGACACCATGCAACTTCTTTAAATTAATGTTCAAATTTCATTGTTTGAATTAAATGATTCATCATCATCAATTATCAGCCTGTAGAGACGTCCACTGCTGGACAAAGGCCTCCCCCAGTCTTTCTTTTTCGTTTCGTTATTGTACCAAGTTGTAGAAAGAACGTTAAAACATAGAAAAAAGAGGTCCTATCCATTTTAAATTTTATTTGGTGTTTTGTTAATAATACAGCAGCAGATGGTCTACTTTTGTATTAAGTAGGTAGAAAACCAACGGCGGAACCCTACATTGTACCTGCACAGCGCACGCTTTTAATGCCATTTTTTGTCAAAGAGAAATTGCAGCAATAAAACCTTTACAGCCAAACGTAAGTGCATGCAAAATGCTAAAGTAGCTTTTATTTTTAAATTCAGTTGCATTTTGTACAATAAAAGAACTGCAGTCTCCGTTAAATAACAATGACAGGTGACAATAAAAAAATACGTTTTTTTTTAACTTTTCGATTGTTCACAAAAAGTAATTCGTATCGGTTGACATTTCAACGATGTCGTAAAATAATGTTTAAAATGCGTTACGTGAGAACGATGCACAAAATATTGGGTTTTAGCGATACTAAGCTACTGTATCTGTTTTGTTAATTTATTGGGCATTAAAGAGAATTGAATATTATTAGTTTAAAATAGCTAATTGAAGACATACCTTCATGATACGTTAGTTTTGATTTTAATGAAATAATAATGAAGTAATGACGTACGGCGCAGTGTGCGACTCACAGTGGGACTAGTCCGAAAAAAGTCGCTCAACGCATTTGAGTTTTTCTGAGAGACAGGATCCGAAACGATCAGAGAATCTAAGTCTTCGACTTAGCTCAAATGGTTAATACGGTAGTGGCAGTGGGCTGGTCACATCTGTCGGAGAACCGATAACCGCTGGGTAGACGAGTTCTCGAGTGGACACCACGCGTGGGATCGAAACGTAAGTACAAGCCAATTGCAAACCTGTGAGTTTCGGCGCTCTTTTTTTCTCAGCCCTACATAAATAAACCTTCCTTTATTTATTTTATTAAGGCCCTGTAAACAAAGTCATTTTAGACCAATCATAGTTTTGAAATAATCATGAATAGAACAGGAAAAGCCGGCGGTTTTCAGTCAAAATAAGCAAATAGATATACCATAGACGTTAAGTTTTACAGTAAACACGATAGATGGCGCTGCGGTCCGTATGACGACACTGAATTCGACCGTAGCTCTGTTGGCCGTACGGTGTAATGGCTCAGAAGTTGTAAACTTGAATCATTCAGTTCAGTTGCCATGCGGCTCAGGTCTACGTATTGGTTGCCGGCTCAAATTGTTGCAGAAGACAGTACGTGCATACTACAGAGGTTAGAACATTTTTGTATGAAGACTGGACCTCAGCTTTTTTTTTTCAATTCGCACGGCCAATCGGGATATTTTGCATATCGACAGAGGACATAATTATAAACAAATACTTTCCCTTGGGAAAATCTCCCAGCGTGCTGTTTAAGCGAGATATTGGACTTCAAAGTAAAACAATCAAAACTAGTGTCGATTAGCCGCGTGAATTGAAAACAAATAAAAAAAAGTTTAACGATCCCTTTAGACAAGGCAGGCTTGTAGTATTTAAAATTGTTGCAACGCCGCCGTTTCCATACAAGGCTTTGTTTAGCCTCCCCAAGGCCGCCGGTCTGAGAGCTGCCTATATAACTACCTGTGAGTTACGCAATGTACGCGCATAGCAACAGCGCTACATAAAATTTGCATTGCCCGGCCTGAAACGGTTTCAATTAACTTTCCGTTTGTATGGAAACGGTATTTTGATGCTTGGCGTTCATCGAATCTTTTTCCTTTTATTCAAAATTATGCATGTAAATGCATAATTTTCATAATACATATCTTCACGCTATGTCCCTGACGGGGTAGGCACAAAGATCGGAGCGCCAAGTATCGCGATCCTGATACCTCTTTCGCTTCGCTCAGTCTCATCGTTATCTTCATACTCGCTTTATTCTTAATTGTAATACAATAATCTCTTTTTGACGTCAATTCTGTCTAAAACTAGTCTGTTTCCACCTGTGTAGCCGAGGGGAAGATAAGCGTGATAGTCTTCGCCCGCGGCTTTGGTCGTGAATGAAGAGCGTTTTAGAACCGTGTTCCGAAGCATTTTACAAATCCGACTGGTGGTTCTAGAGATTAGCGCGTTCGAAGGAACGAACAAACTCTTCAGTTTATTATATTAGTATACATAGATATCCTCTAGTAATTTGTCGTTTCCGAAATTAATTTTCTAATAGTACATACTGCAATAGTAATAGTACATACTGACTGCTCTCAAACGGTGAAGGAAAACATCGTGAGGAAACCTGCATACGCCGAAGAAGAAATTCTTAAGCGCATGTGAAGTCCACCAACCCGCACTGGGCTAGCGTGGTGGACTATAGCCCGAACGTCCTCGTTGAGAGGGTGGGCCTGAGCCCCAGCAGTGGGGAGATTAATAGGCTGTTCATAACGATGACATTTTAGACTAAATTAACAATAAGACATAAAAACTCTTCTTAGGAGATCATTGTAATTTCTGTGACTCTGGTAGTTTGTCGTAGAAGCGTATGACTTCGTTGCATCCTACCAGGAATCGAACTGTGGCCTCTGAGACTGCGGGGCGAGTGCGTCATCGCCAGCGCGCAACTTTTCCTTACATAACGATATCGCTACAGCGATCTCGCATAGCAACCGACCGCCTATTATTTTATGCTAACTAACAAAAAACAGTTGGTAACAGCGCAAAAAAGCACCGAACAGATCCAATGCCTGCTTAGGGCATTGCTCCACTGGAAGTCGGTAAAAAATCCGACAAGGCTCTTTCGGACACTCGGAACGCCTCCTTGGGCTTGCGGGTATGGCGCGGGCCTGCCGAAATTTCTGTTTAGAACTCCTAATATTATTAAACGCGAAAGTCTGTAAGGATGTTTATATAATAATAATAAATAATAAATGTTTATTTCGTTAGCCATTGATTACATAAGAATGTTTTGTAGTTGGGCACTTCCAGTGGGCAAATTACTTCGCCTGTGCTGTGACAAAAGAGCCCGCTCTTCCTTAGCGCAAACAATTATATATATATTAAAACTTAGTAACTTAAAGATGATTTTTAATTAAAATAATTATTAAAGAAAAGTGTGTGAGAATTAATATTTTAAGTGAGTGACTGTATTAGTGAGTGTGGTGAGAGTGCGTATTATAGTGTAATGTATTGTGTGTGTGTGTTTGAATTTGGATGTTTGCTCTGTCACGCAAAAACTACCGAACAGATTTAGATGACACCTTTAAGGGAGATTACTAGCTTATGCCCCGCGACTTCGTTCGCATTAAAAAGTATCGTATGTTACTATAGTAACTGTTGCCCGCGGCATATAAATTTGATCTGTAAATTGTATCCATACAAATCTTAACATCCCTTTTCACCCCTTTAGGGTTCGAATTTAAAAAAATCCAAGTACCTTTACCTATACCAGATTTTAAGTCAGACCACATGCTTTCAAATAAATAAAAAAAACCCGGTACAAATCGGACCAGTGACTTTAGCGTGGATGCGGGTGCAAACAGACAAATAGACAGACAGGCAAACATTTTTTTGAATAGTGTTTTGGGGTCAGTAAAGCCTAAATAACTAAATCCAATAGTTTTTTAAATTCCCTTCAATGTACAGAAATGCTTCCGTTACAGTATATTGTTTTTTTTTTCAAGGCGATATTGTAAATTTTCTGGTACCTTAAAGAGAAAAATTTAAAAACTGGTGGATAATTTGCACGCTTATCTTATATATATTGCGAAGAACCAAATGATAGCGGGGTGTAAAATACACCTAGCGCCATCTATTGACAAACTTTGAAACTAAGAAACAGGCTTGATTATAACGGGTTAAAAAAAGTTAAATATACGCGGATGAAGTCGCGGGGCATGTGCTAGTATGTTTATAAAATGTATCCAGTGTACTGATCTGCAATACAATATTTTGACTTTATGAGGGTGTATGTAACATCAATGCAAAGCTTTAAATTTGAAGATTATTTATAAAAATATAACAGCATACCTAAGAAAAATATTTAAATTATAATAGTAAATAATAAAATCAATCAAAAAGTCCGCCCGAACCCGGTGCAAGCTTTAAATTGAATATCAACCTCACCTGGCGATAGGTGATAAAAGTACATTGACCCCGTCTGTGTGGAGCAGTCGAATAATTTAGGAATGTAATAATCCTACCACCTAGTTTACCGTCAGTTACCGTCCGCTTAAAAATATCCCGAATATACCGAACGAAAATGTGATTTAATATTGTAGAGTTACTTACTCTCTTCCAATGTGAGTAGGTAGCCGAGATAATTTCAGTTGCTCGTGTCATTCATAACATAAATTATGGTTCTATAATTTAATTAAAATCTAATTTGGAGACTTTCGACCCTCGCCAGCTTGTTTATTGCGAGCGGATGCTATTATAAATATTCATGCCGTTTTATTGACTTTCATCGCCGAGCGCAGGCAGGTATCCGCGTAATACAGTAGCAGAAACTTGTTTCATTTCAGTTTATATTATAAAGACAAAGGTTTCTATTATCAAACAGCTTGGTAGAAAGAATATCTTTATTACTGAATATTTAATTCCATTTCATAGCAGAGTGCGGCAGGTATCCGCGTAAGTACAGTAGCACCATAGAACTAGTATCCCATAGAACCGTACTCAGCGTATAGCATGAAATAGCAATAGTCTTTTTTTTTTAATTTGAGAAGACAATTCTTATATGGCGGGGTCAAACTGAACAAACGCCTATTTTAGTCGAGTTGTTTTTTTGTTGACAGTTAAGGCTTTAACAAAAAATTCGCATACGTAGATAGAGATAGAAGATATTATATCTGTCTAGCTTACTCTTATCACTTTTGTAATATGTGTGTCCCTCTCTGATTATTATTTTATTGTCTGTTCTATGGGATCCTTGTTCTTAGTAGCACAAACATGCTACAGTTTATGTATTCTAAAGACAAAGGTTTCTATCATCATACAGCTTGGTTTAATGTCATTTTTTATATTTAATTTAATTCTATTTTATCACAGAGCGCACAGGCAGATAACTGATCCGCGTTACAGTAGCACATACTTGTTTTAGTTTGTATTTTAAAGACAAAGGTTTCTATCATCAAACAGCTTTGTTTATATGTCTTTTGAATATTTAATTCTATATTTTATTATGAACTTAATTGCAATTCAGTACGTGTAGCCAATCAGGTCGAGAATACACTTTCTGGACGTTATCAAGCAACAAAAACAAGTTTGTATTAGGCACCCCGTAGACGGTAGGTTTTGCTGTCCGTTTTACCACAGTTTAGGCGGTGACTGACGAATGAATGATCGTCTAATGCGGTGACTGATGAAAATCTGCATATGTTGATGCCAACCATCAGTCATGCATGACTGATGGAATCGACTGAAGCTTGCATGACCGTCTACGACACGCCATACACCAATGTAACTATGCAGTACGCTTCGGAATATCATCTATTGTTTATTTTGTTTCCGAGATGCAATTTTGCTTCTTTTCGTATACCATTTGACTCGGAAATACTCGGAATAGATCACGCTGATAGAGACCCGTTTCTTAAGTTTAAACTAACTTTTAATTGATGCTAATAGAAACGGTTTTTAATTAGTTTATTTTTAGTGAGTATGCATCATTTTAGCTATCGTTAACGTGTGTAGGTACAGTCGAACGCACGTCTGTGGAAACCTTTGACCTTGGGCTGGCCTAACCTAGAGTTCCAATACTATGAGGGACAATGTAGTGCCGCTGTCAAAAATCCAACAAATCGCTATCAATTTTGGTTTTTGAAAAATCACTCGTACACCAAAAAAAAATTATAACACCGCGCCGCATCGGATCCGGTGAACCGACACTCGACTAGATACTAGTTTTGTTTCCACTGACGTGCGGTCGACCGTACCAGCGGAGATTTCATGAGCTATTATAAGCTTGTTTAATGTATGAACAATATAGTGTCCTTTTTATCGAGCCAGGCTGACAGCGATCCGTATAATAATCACTTACCGGCCAATATCTGGGTCGCGAACCGTGATTCACATGCATTATTGTTATTGCATGCACAATGAGATAGTTCCACTGGTCCCGCTGTCTGAGGGGCCTTCCATAAACTACTAGAGGGGCTACTCTTAGGGACTACGCAAACCAAGCGGAAATTTGCCCGCGCACATTTTGACGCCATTGTCAAAAGAACCATATCACTATATTATAGCCTAAAGAACAAAATCGTAAAATGACTTCTGCACGTCGGCGTCGCCTCGCGCTCGAGGTCATACATACGATTTTGTTCTTTAGGCTATATAGTGATATAATTCATTTTATAATTCATATAATACTTAGGTAATAAACAGTATTTTTTAAAGATATTAGTCTAAAATTACACCAAAGAGGGTTAAAAAAACAATTCTAACAGGCATATACGTTATTTAATCAATTGTGTGTATATCAGTGCAGGGACCGCCACCTAGTCTAAGGGTCGAAGCAGACCAAGCGGAAATTTGCTCGCGCACTTTTTGACGTCATTATCAAATGAACCATATCGGTATAGCGTAAAGAACAAAATCGTATGAATGACCTCGAGCGCGAGGCGACGCCGACGTGCAGAAGTCATTATACGATTTTGTTCTTTAGGCTATACCGATATGGTTCATTTGACAATGACGTCAAAAAGTGCGCGGGCATTTTTCTGCTTGGTTTGCGCAGTCCCTAAACCGCATACCTGTACCTTGCCGGCAACGACAGACTGTACCATTACAATGTGTGTAATCCTTGTGTGCAATACGCTTTTTTTAGTTTGCGGCTCGGTTACAAGTCCTTTAAGCCATCGCAGTACACTGTAGAGACACGGCAGCGAACAAAGAGAAACAACCCGCCGATATCCAATTAGCGGGTAACTTAGGCTGACGCATCAAATGCTCACATTAAGAGGATTATCCCGTCTGCCGGCAGACTGGTCGCCGCATACATAATGCATGTACACTCGGGTGTGCATTCAGTTACCTAATGATCGACGTGGAATCTATAATAATAATGTTTCGACCAATTTACACTCGGCTGTTTAGTCCCAAACTAAGCCGAAGCTTGTACATGGGTACTCAACAACTGAATAAATACATACAAACAACCAGAATCCGAAAACCAACAGATATGCTCACCACACAAATGTTGGTCACGGGTGCGAACCCACGACCTCTGGAGCAGTAGGCAGGGTCACTACCAACGACGCCAACAGGCCAGGCGAATGTATGCTTCAGAATCAAACCTTATGTCTTTACAAGGTTTATCACTAGTATGTATGTACCCTTGAAATTTATTGTTATTACTAAAATATTTCAACTCAACGTTTAGTTGCCAATCTTAAAGACCTTACACTATTTTATAGCGACTCTATTATGAACCGACTTTAAAAAGGACAAGTGCTGACAAATTTTTAGTTAGTGCTGATTTATATGCATTCAGTAATAGGGCTCATTCATTACAGTATTCATCATCATCAACAGCCTATTAATCTCCCCACTGCTGGGGCTCAGGCCTACCCTCTCAACGAGGGCGTGCGGGCTATAGTCCACCCCGCTAGCCCAGTGCGGGTTGGCGGACTTCACATGCGCCTAAGAATTTCTTCTTCGGCGTATGCAGGTTTCCTCACGATGTTTTCCTTCACCGTTTGAGAGCAGTCAGTACATGTACTTAAGTTTCGAGAAAAAACCCATTGGTACATGACCCAACCGGGGATCGAACCTCGGACCTTTCGATATGATAGGTCGCGTCTTATCCCCGAGGCCACTGACGCTCTACAGTATTTATCTCATTACAGTATTAATTAGGCCTAACGAAGGTGTAGTAGGTCCACTTTTAAAACTTTACATAAAATTAATTTTGCCTATATCTTTGACTATATGCAACAGATAGAAACAATATCAGTGTTATCATCATTATAATTCCGTCTTTTATATGTAAAGAACAGACTTCTATTGACCCAGACTGGATGTCATAAACGTTTCGAAATATAATTTAGACACAGATACTTAATAATGAAAATCATAAAGTTACGAAACAATATTCCGAAAGATTGGCTTTTGTAAAAATGATTTCGAACACATATGTCTATCATCAACAGCCTATTAACATGTCCCCACTGTTGGGGCTCAGGCCTACCCTCTCAACGAGGGTGTTCGGGCTATAGTCCACCACGCTAGCCCAGTGCGGGTTGGTGGATTTCACATGCGCCTAAGAATTTCCTCTTCGGCGTATGCAGGTTTCCTCACGATGTTTTCCTTAAGTATGTACTTAAGTTTCGAGAAAACCCCATTGGTACATGGCCCAGCCGGGGATCGAACTCCGGACCTTTCGATATGATAGGCCGCGTCTTATCCCGACGCCACTGACGCTATCATCTGTCAATAATTTAGAAAAAATAACAAACTGTGCACAAATTTTGAATTGGAACATTTCACATACCTATCCATACTGTACAATACAAGCACCTGCAACCTGGGTTTTCCTCCTGGACTATATCACAGAATATACATAATAATATCACTTTTGTGATAAGGACTAATTCACAAATTATAACACCAATGCTTAGGTAATTAGGTATGCATTCGGTGACCAAGCTCATAAGCCAACGATGCGGTCAAATGGCATTTAAATAGAATTCCTTGAAAAACCGATCAGCGGTCGAACTAGACTTGTAAAAAGACTATAATAGCAAAATTACAAATTGAAATGAGCTATTCATTAGGTGAAACTGTAACCTTTGGCTTTTAGCCTTGATTGTGATGTTTCACTCGGCCAGACTGAGTGGTGGCACGCTCGGCATGGCAACCGGCCGGCGCCGACGCACGCCGCTAGCATGTGCCACGTGACACAACTTTCTCCAGTTTTGTCGTGTCTATCATTTGATGTAAAATGCTATGCCCTGTTTGATCTCGATTCGCGGCAGTTCATGTGCTAAAGGATGTGGGAGAGGGCGTTACATAATTTTTGCAAATTTTATATCCAAACAGGGCTCTGAAGACCGAAATCAAAACGCAGTTAACTTCTGACCGAGAATATAGTAATTAGGTTATTTATAGCTCTTGCCTTCGACTGCTTCTCCAGCCAACCAAAACAGGTATAAACTGGTCTCTCATAAGGGCACCCTAAACGATCATGCGGCATGACATGCAATACGTGCTGTCACTCATGCATGATCGTCTAGCTGTAGTGATTGACGTGCATGACATGCAAACTACGTGCTGGCCGTTGCTTCACTGTATTGATTGATAGCAAGCATGATGGTCCATCATCATCATCATATCAGCCTGTAGACGTCCACTGCTGGACAAAGGCCTCCCCCAAGGATCTCCATGACGACCGGTCCTGCGCTAACCTCATCCAGCTGGTCCATCATGCAGCATGACATTCACGTAAACGTTGCAAGTCGCGCAAGCATGATCGTTTAGGGACACTTTTAGAATTGAAACTTCGTAATAGGTTAGGCCAGCTTAAGGTCAAAGCATTTCCACGGACGTGCGGTCGACTGTACACAAGTGACAGTAGCTGTGGAAAATATTAATACGCGCGCTAGGTGGCTTAGCTAATTTGTTATTTCGTGCGCGTACAACCATCGCTGTTGCAACCGCGGCTCGTATATTACTTACTGCCAACCGTCGCTACCCCGCCGATGTTACTTACTCTTTGTGATTTACGGCCGCGCGATGCGGTATTGCAATTTTTTTATTCGGTTGCACAATTATCGGGGTTCCTTTGTCATTATTATATAATTATTCACGGGTCTTACACACGAATAAGTTTTATGTACCTATACCTTGCCCGATGTTTCGACCAGGTTACACTGGCCGTGGTCACGAGCTGTCAGTGTTGATCGCTGTGAGTAGTTTCTGAAACTACCCTCGGCTGATCTTGTATTATTGGAAAGTCCCGGCACACAACACTCACGGTATCCGCGGGTGTATTCGACGATAAATTTGTCATTGTTACGTAATGTGTTAACTGATAATGAATCATTTAATTTCAGGCAACTAATGGACCATAGATCTTACGCCTGGAAATACATGTTTATTAATCTTACAACTAAAACTTAAGAATACATTGCACACTAAAAGATAACTGTTGTATGTACCACGGTCTGTCTCATTTCCCTAAGGCGTATCAAAGACACGCGGCCTGCGGTGGCGGCCTGTTGTATTCCCTATGCAGAGTATATGAGACTTCAGGCACGCGCGGCCTGCGTTTGCATATTGAGGCTGCGACCTGCGGTGGCTGGAATACGCTTCAAGAGGCGGAAAACTTGTTCTGGCAAAAAATCGGAACTCAGAACACCTCTTTATGTTGGTCTGGAACTTAAGCTTATACTTAGCTTCTAAAGTTAAGTTGGTAGGGTCACTTAAGACGCAATTAAATTGTAATTACAGCGAATCCTTATGAATTACGAAAATAAATACTAAACGGTTGAACCTAGCATCTTGGAATTCTTGGTCTAAAATTGGATTTGGTCGTGGGTTATCGCGAGTGTCACTCTTGCGATTGCAATGACGTACGGTTTCGGTTGACGTTTGTGACTTCAGCGTATTTATCATTATCGCCAACTTTTTGTTGTAACCCGCCAGTGTAATGTTGTGCCGATAGATTTGCTTGCATTTTGCTTGCCTACCTTATGGACTTGCTTAGCTTCTTAGGAGCCCGGAATACCCTTTGGGATCTTTTGTGCCAACCCGCTTTTGTGTCAGACCCAATCCATTTTTTTGGTGGACTCCACAATTCACATACGCCTTAGAAACCTTACTTCTTTGGCGTAGGTATGCAGGTTTCCTCACGATGTTTTACTTGACCGAAACGCCTGTCGTGTTATAAGAAACGGTTTTTAAGTTCCGAAAAACCCATGCCGAGGTTAGAACCCATGACTTCATGAACGTGAAGCGAGAACAGAACTAACTAAGCTACCACGGCTCTTGGACATTCTTGCGTTTTTCGACTTGTTTCACTTAAACCGCAACCACTCCGGTTGCTAAAATGCCTGCATTCATTGCCTTCCGACTCCTGTACATGCATGTGACGTCACAGGTGAGGTCTCGAGGGTGATAAATGAAATATGACCTCATTCCACCCCCATATCAGTCATTACCATCGGGCTTATGACAAAAGAAAGTGTTTAACCCCCGCCCCGGCGGCGACCGATATCGCGGTGAGAAAGTGCTGCCATCAATAACGATAAGCACTGTTCTATGTCAGACGGCCGTCGATAAATGCGATACTTTGCGATTAGCTTCAGATATGAGCACCTACACTGGCCGTTACTGGCCGGCGTATGTGCGTTGAGAGCTTCTGGAATATTTTTGGCAATTGGTTTCAGTGTGACCGGGCTGGTTGCACTCGAGACATTTGCAATATTGACAATTGAATTTGACAGATAACGCACCAACAATTAACATATTTAACTTAACGTAACGAAGGCGTACATCACAGACACACGCGGCCTGCGGTGGCGGTGGAGGCCTTTGTCTTCCCTATGCAATGTATGTGAGACTTCAGAAACGCGTGGCCTGCGTTTGCATATTGAGGCTGCGGTAGGCCGCCACCGCATGCCGCGTGTGTCTGGGATACGCCGAAAGCTTCGCAGGCACCCAACGAGACACAATAGGACTCCTGTTGTCTCGTCTAGAAGACGTTGGGAGCCTGCGAGAACGCAGTAGCTAGGGCCGTATGTGCGTCGTGTCAGGGGAAAGGAATCAGATTCTGACAGTGCAAACAGGCGATTTAAAAAAAAACAAATTTCTTAAAGATATTTTTTCATTTTGATATTTCCCCATTTTTTCACACTCCTCTAGAAGAATCCTTACCTCAGTGCTCTCTAGGAAGACCTCAAGGGGACGATCTGTTCTCATTTGTACGTCGCGTCATGCGCAGCACGAAGGATACTTCGAATTATCTCGGTTTAGTAAGACTAGCTGTTGCCAGCGGCTTTGCCCGCGTAGAAAAGTTTTTCCCGTGTACATTGTGAAACAGCGCCCTCTATGTAGGCGTTTTGTTACTTAGCGGGTATTAGCGGACGCCCCGCGACTTTGTCCGCGTTAAAAAGTAGCCTATATGTTATTCCAGGATATAAGCTATCACTGTACCAAATTTCATCAAAATCTGTTGGGTTGTTTTTGCGTGAAAGAGTAACAAACATCCTCACATCCTTACAAACTTTCGCCTGTTGTGTATTACTAGGATTAAACGGTTTCAGGCTTTCTTTCTAAAAAGTAGTGTTCTGTTCGAGTCCTGGCCAGGCAGGGCGGTGTTAACTGAAACTGAACGGGACGTTTGTGTTTCTAGTTATCGCATCCGCTCAATATAGACCGTTTATTGGTCAATTTTCGACTAATAAATTCATAGGTCTAGCTAGAGGCAGTAAAACGTAATCTTTACCGTCTCGCAACTGCATTAGGGGCCGGCGTTGGAGTTTTGGGGGCCGAATTAATTTTTGAAAGTTTTTTTACTAATTTTCGCATTCCCAATGTCTATATTCTACGAGGTATAATAGTTATAATTTTTTTAACTGGGCATTTCAAGACAGTCTTCAATTAACTAGGTACCTCTATTACTTGGCCATTTTATTCAACTCTCCCTTTACGAGACAGAAAATCACAAGATCTCATCTCCCTTCACAAGATCCACAGCTTCAGTATATTGTAGCTATACCTAGTTGTAGTGTATTGTATAATGAGCTGGGCATGAAATACTTCCAGACAAATAAACTTACAAAACCCCATAGTTTCTTGCGCTCCTCCCTCTCTCCCGCCTTACTTCCCCTCCCTGCCTTACTGCCCTCACCCCTCCCTCCTATCTTATGCCCCCCCCCCCCCCCCCCCTTCCCACTTCAACCACTTCACTGAAAACCATCGCTGCAGATCATACAGCATATGCTGTGGGAGTCGCTTTTGACACTGCACGGCAACACTCCTTCATGTCGAAATATTATAGTACATTTTAGACTTTCGCGCTTTGTATTCATAATTATATAATTATTTACGGGTCTTACACACGAATAAGTTTTATTTACCTTGCCCGACGTTTCGACCAGGTTACACTGGCCGTGGTCACGAGCTACGAAATATACGAAATATTATGTTTGTCTTTCTATGTTCCGTGTTGGGTTGCTCTTGTGTGCGTCAAATAAATAATTTCATTCATTCATTCAACCCATTCCGGTGAAGGAAAACATCGTGAGGAAACCTACATCCGCCGAAGAAGAAATTCTTAGGCGCATGTGAAGTCCGCCAACCCGCACTGGGCTAGCGTGGTGGACTGTGGCCCGAACACCCTCGTTGAGAGGGTAGGCCTGAGTCCCAGCAGTGGGGACATGTTAATAGGCTGTTGATGAGATCTTTGACGAAGTCATGGTTGAAACTACAAAAATAAATGACTTTGAAGTTAACGATCGAAGAAAGACGCTGTTACAATGTCATGTCGCCCTGAAATCTCTCCTCTATCATAGGACCATAGGACCCGTCTTAAATTTTACAAAGTATTTTTAAGTAATTGTAGTTTCAACTACGGGCAACTGTATGTGATTGAGAATGGAATAGAGGGATGGTCTATATCAGGTTATCTATACCTTTGTTGCTTTTCAGATCAACTAACATTTCTATCATTCATGGGACGCCCAAAGACATCGGTTTTACGCTATTTGCATATTATATGTCATTTATCTAACCTTTGTTCTCATGATATTTCAATTAGCACTAGGTTACGTCCTGGCGAAAAAAAACTTGTGAACGAACGTATATTTAAGTTGTCAATTGACTGCTAATTGTCCTTTCAACTTCCCTTTTCAGGTGGCCGGTCCATCTTTCAGACTGTGTCTCGTATCGGATATATAATTGTATTGTAAAATATCGGGATTTACCGGTAAAATCTAAGATTTACCAAGTGATGATGGTACAAATCGGAATTGATAGTTAATTTCAGAGTTTTACCGGAAAAGCTTAGGTTTTACCACAGTCATTATAAATGTAATATTAACCAAACCGATATTCCAAGAACAGTTCGAACTTACCATCACGGGCTTTTACGGGCTTATACCGATTGTGAAAACCGGATCAATATCCAATCAGTAGTTTGCGAGATTGTTCCCGAAATGTGATTGATTACTGATAATCCTTGTTTTTTTCAATGAATTTCATTAATTGAAAAATTTACGTAAATATGTGACTCGAATTATTTTTTCCGAGTATTGTTCCTTAACCCACCCCTCACCAGATATCACAGACAGGCTAATAGCGATGGGGTTCCCCGCCGACAAGCTGGAGGCCGTCTACAGGAACCACATCGACGAGGTGTACCGGTTCCTGGAGCAGATGCACAAGGACCGCTACAAGATATACAACCTGTGCTCCGAGCGGTCGTACGACTCGAGCAGGTTCCACGGGCGGGTGAGTTGCACTTTTTAATTTTTTATCTGGCTGCGGGGAAGGGCTTTTTTGACATGACATCCGGAACGTAGAGCAAAGAAGAGTGTTTTCTTCTTAATACCTTTGCAACCAGTTGCGGCGATAGAAGCATTCCGAACTTCACGTGACGTTGAAACCTGGGCATGACTCCGGATAATACAGGACAGCGTCCTCTACTTTGTTTACGGAGTGGTAAAGGGGCATACAGCCCAGTTGATGGTAAGTGGCCATAAGGCTTCGAATGCAACCGTCCAAAGGCCTACCAGCTACCACCCTGAGGACTTCGCTGGAATTCCTCTCGTGCCCGTGATTATCCTGGCTCTGCATTGCTATTTGGCGGCAGAAACAGGTAAGACGGTAGTACCCATAGCTCCAATAGTTTTACCACCGGTAAAATGCATTCTCTTCTCCCATGAACGCGTAAATTGATATCACACACATGCAATCAGAAAACTCTAGGTCGAACATTGTGTGTTAGGGGGGTGAAAAATATTGCATAATATATCATCTGTGACAACAGGCAAACATGTACATAGCTGCGCTATCGTGCTGTGACTCACGTCTGTTTTGGTATGAATAGGTTCGTGTGATGTACGTGTGATCTCTCACCAGTTTATGCTACCCTGGTACTTTCCACCAGCGGGGTTTTTAGCTTAGTTCGTTCTGTTTCGGGCTTTGCCGGCTAGCCGAGGTGTTTCCACCATCTTATGCGACCTTGGTTCAGTCAGACGGTTCTTAAATGTAAAATTTCATGGTCTTCCATTATTAATTTCCAAGTCCGTAGCCGACCGCACGCGGCAGCAGCAGACGACACTGTCGTCGCGGCGTGTCGCCCGGCGACAGTGTCGCTGCGGTCGTGATTCTGTACACGACCGCACGCGGCAGCAGCAGACGGCGCGGCAGGCCGCCCGTATGCCAGTCGGTTCGAATTTCGAGATACTATGTTACTTAGAAGGAATTTAATTGATCCTTTCGATTGGTATCATAAAAATACACTATGTGTTTTTTACACATTTGTCCGGTTCGATTTCCTGTACAGACAGGTGATTTTTTGAAAATATTTTAATGCAGTTCTACTTATTTTTGATAATAAAGGAAGGTTTCCTTTCAGTAAAATTTGCCACCATCAATATTTAGCTTACTTTTCCTCCAAGTGGGTAAGTACCGTCTTTATTTTCCATCCTGTTTAATAAGATCAGAATGGAAGTTGGCACTTGGTACCTACACAATTTTGCCGAAAAACACAATTATTATTTATTATTATTGTATTGAAATAAACAAGGTATCAGAAGGGCAGACAGTCGACACAAGAGGGACAAGATAAGGCACAAACAATAGAAAAACGTGCAATATCGGCTAGACTAGAGGTCGCCACCGGCGCGCCCGCCTGTCATGTAACCGCCGTACATTTTGTACAGTACACATTCTAGACTTTCATTTAATCCCAGCAAACCACTAACTAGTAGTTACTAGTTACTAGCTGGTAACTAGTTACAAGCTGGTAACTAGTTACAAGCTGGTAACTAGTTACTATCTGGTAACTAGTTACTAGTTTTCTATTTATACCTTATGTTTTCTGTACCTACACTTGGACATCGGTTACACGTATTTTCTCTATATCTATCTACCACCGCTTAGAGTGGTAGCGCTGTGTAGAAGAAGCGGCTCAACAATCTTTTGCAACACGTCTTTTAAAGTCAAGTTTGTTTTTTATCAATATTCAAAGGGTTGTGCGAACCTGCAGTAACGTTAATACCAGCCATTGTGCATAAACTAATCGACTATTTTATAATCTAATAGACATTTTAGTATTTTCTTCTATTCAAAAATTAAAGCCTAAGAATCAGTGATAATTATCAAAGAAAAGAATTATCTTGATAACTTCGACCCTGCTAATCTAAGTGTAGTTGTACTGTGTGTGTCCTGCGCTTATGTCTGTACTGTGCGCGGTGATAACAGCCCACCGTGGCCTTATCACGGCCCGTTACCACGAAACGTGTTCAGAACTTTACATTTGATATGCAATCGCTAAAGATAACCCCCGCTATACATACATACAGCGTGTGTACGCGGGCTTCTGGAGCAGGTAGGGTGTCCTCAAACGGACCTGGAGCTTCACTGGTTCAACGGTCTATTCCCATCTCGACCCTCAAGAATTTATACCTACTAAAGATTCCCATCTCGGCCCCTGCCATAAATCACTTCTAAAAATTCCACTTTCCATTGTTAAAAGTACAGTCGCTACAATATCTGTTTGGATCGTTGTACAGTAATAGTCGTTCGAAAGTAAAAGAAGTATGAAAAACAATATGGATGAACGTGTCAAGAGGATTAGGAAGGGAATTACCGTGTAAGGCGTTTGTGAGCCCTCCACACGTTTCGGCGCCTTACTGCCACCATGCAATTCTTAATACGGTTATAATTTTAATCCTTATGTTAAGTAGAAGTCGAAGGAGTGCGCTCGCCTGGCGGTCTTAAGATCGAGGGTTCCGTCAAACCTGGACTTTTAGGGCTTTTTTTCACCACTTGCTGATAAAGTCCCAGATACCATAGGGTCATCTGACAGATAGCCTATTTTTTTGGTTTCACAGGTATCTGATTGCCTATATTTTATATAGTCTATCACACAGATTTATCTGACAGATTACTAAGATTACTATCTGTAACAATATCAGGAAGTGGTGCAAGAAGCCCTTACTGTCTTAAAAATTGTCTGATAACTTTTTTGGTATTAACATTTAATTATAATTATAACAGTACGTTGAACCAGAACAGGGGTCAGTAAATAAAAAAGGGGAAAAAAGGGGAATGGAAATACGAATTCGAGGAAATATATATTTGGTAAAAAGATAGCCACACTCGTTTTAGATGGTACGATGCAGAGCCCCTGTCTATGTCTGAAATTCCTACTGCGTGTCATAAACAAAATATTCAATAGAAGTAACCTAACCTACACCAGTTGGTATCACCACCGTAGCTTTGCATTCGACCACCTATAAGATATAGATAATTTAGAGTGCTCAGGGCCCTTAAAATTATGTAATGCAACAGTATCTTAATTGCTGTATTGTGAGTACATCAATCAAGTATTCCGACAAATCTATTTGCGTCGCCGAACGGCGCTGGCGCTGGAAAAGTTGGTACTAAAATGTTGGTTCCACATTTTTCCGCATGCAAGATAAGTTTGCCGGGCTGTTATATCACAGGTTCATTTGGCGCGATACCGGCGGCGGGTAATCTGGTCAATTTCACTGATAAGCGGCAATGTAGATAGAATTATCTGATGTTCTGAAGTTGCATGGGCTCCTGCCTGATATGCATAGATAACAGAATGGGCTTCAAGAACATATCTAGCATCGGTTTTGTATGTGTGACGTTATGCATTTCTCGGTGTTTAGTTAGGTCGGTCTACAAAACAGCTACGAAATTACATAAGTATCTGTCAATCTTCTTTGCTCCAACGGCGGCCGGTTCTGCGACAGTTTCAATTTTAACAGCTGCCCTCCGAAATTAAATGATTCACTATATAGCCCGTACGTGTGGAGACATTAGTAGGCTATCTGTTTCCTGTTTTGTTTAGAAAAGCTTTTCCTGCGGGAAAAACCTTTAGCGGACGTCAGAGCTGTATGCGGAACCTTTGTGCATAATGGCAAGTCCCTAGGCTCAGCGTTTTGGGCTTTGCGTTGATCAGTCAGTGAGTGAGAAGAAGAAACTGACTGGCTCCAGTTTCTTCTTTTATATAATATTGATTGATTGTTGATGTGTTTGTAATGTTGCAGGTGGAAAACTTCGCGTTCGAGGACCACACGCCGCCGAAGATCGAGCTGATCCAGCCGTTCTGCGAGAGCGTGCACAGCTGGCTGGGCGCCGACCCGCGCAACGTGGCCGCCGTGCACTGCAAGGCCGGCAAGGGGCGGACAGGTGAGCGCGCCGCGCACGTCCACTCACGTTCCATTACAAAAAAAAAATTAAGAAAATATGGGACTGCAAATTAATGTATTGTTGATACATGGAAAAAAACTTGAATCAAAAAGTTTTGCCACTCCCATATGGATCAGTAATAAAAGCATTCTATGGGTGTCAAAATCGTGTCAAATGTCTCAAAAAATTGTGACTCACTCACACATTCTCATTTTCAAACTCCATATAAATTTTTATTACCAACCTTCTCCCGCTACTCCGCTTCCTTTGTCCGCACACCCCTGTAAGTGGCACCATTGGTTCCCATACTAATATGCAAGATGCAGTCTCCATAGGGGAGCGCGCGCGCCACCAAAGAGATTTAAACCTTCTTGGAAAAAAAAAATAGATCGAGAAAAAATGGGATCAGGAAATAAAAAAATGGGGAAAAAGGGGAATGGAAATAGAAATTCGATAAAATGATAACCACGCTCGGGCGTTAGGCGTTCCATACATGAGTCTAAAGAGAAAAAGTCATTCTAGATTAGAACATTCTATCTAATTTCATTTTAAACCTACACATTTGACGCGGTATTTTAACGTGAACTGTTTTGATTTGATTTGAGCCAATGTAATTTCTCGAAAAAAGTTATCCTGAACTGTGACCGTGATGACATTTGAAAATATTCAAACCTATTCATATACTGCTTGTGATTGCATGAAAAGATTAGTGAACTGACTGTTCAGTACAAATTTTGACTTTATAGATAGTATTGCGTAAAATTTCACAATGGGCACCGAATGTTTATGGGCGCTACACACCATGAGATCTAGTCTGACCCTCCCGGTAGGATGAATAACGTCTGTAAACTGCACACAGTCGAACACTACGTCATACCCGTCGCCGTCCACTGCTGGACGTAGTCCAATGCCCTCTCCCTCCAGCCCCGTTCGCTTTCGGCCACATGGCAGCCCCAGTTCCAAAAAAGGTCAAATGAAGGAAGACCCATTGCTGAAGTCCTTAAAACCCAGACCATTTTTTAAAAATTATTAAACTTTAATTATTTATGTTCCTTATATATGTATGTCCTTAAATATTTATGTTGTATTAATATTTATAGTATTAGTACAGGCGGCTGATTGTCCTAAAAGCAAAAGTGACTTTATCAATGTCTACGGTCTAGGGCATAGATTTTGTCTGTTTAGACCAAGGAGATTCGAACCTCTTTTGTCGCGCGCGCGCTCCCTGTAGCTTTTTTTTTAAATTCATGGTTTAGACACACCGAACTTCAGGAGGTCTGAATATTCCTTGATAAACCTTTCGGCTTTCGGATCATATCCTTCAAAGAATCTCCGAGCATAGTCCTCTTGCTCGCTTTACGGCTTTATACGTGCAAATCAGACCCACGGTCAGTTTCTGCGCCGCAGGTCGTACGACGCGGTCGGACGGGCCGAGTCCGTCCGGCAATCGCGTCGTGTGCAGCCACATTAAGGCCACAAATTACCAGCCTACAGCTATAGAACCCATGGGTCCTATTGTTGTTCAAACAAAACCGGGGCCCAGAACCCCCGCCCGTAATTGCGAAATTTCTTTACGATGCGTAATTGGGTATTAAGCACCAACTTTCATGCCGGAGTCGTAAATTTCAAAAAAGGGTCCCTTTTCAAAATGGCCTCCTTTTTTGTGGGGCGGCCCTAAAGGGACGTAAAAAAGTGCACGCTATCCTATAGACCTATAGACAAGTTGTAAAAAGAGCGGTGCGAAACTGGTGATTTTTTAAATTATTTACAGATATTGAAAGCAGAAGAATTGCAAACTTCTATGAACGCGCGAAAAAAGACAAAACGAAAGAAAGATTTATTACGTTGCGAATCTAAATCAACAATTCACGTAAACAAAAGATGAGATCTGCGCTTAGAAAGGTTTTGTAAATTTTTTGTTGGTTGTCCCTTTCAGGCACAATGGTGTGCTGCTACCTACTGTACAGCGGGCAGAAGGCGACCGCGGACGAGGCACTCAAGTTCTACGGCACAGAGAGAACGTACGACCAGAAGGGTAAGAAAGTAGTAAAGTGATTACACCTACTCTTGAAAGTAAAGTTGTAAAGTGATTACACCTACTCTTGAAAGCAACAATGGTCTGCCCCGCCTTTTGTGATGTAACTAGCTTTTTCCCGTGGCTTCGCCCGCGTAGAATAATTTTTTCGTGTACATTGTGAAACAGCGCCATCTATGTAGGCGTTTTATTACTTAGGGTTACTAGCGGACGCCCCGCGACTTCGTCCGCGTTAAAAAGTAGCCTCTATGTTATTCCAGGATATAAGCTATCACTGTACCAAGTTTCATGAAAATCTTTTCGGTAGTATTTGCGTGAAAGAGTAACAAACATCCTCACATCCTTACAAACTTTCGCCTTTACAATATTAGTATGATGGTTGTTAAAAATCTGGATGGTCTTTTAAAAAATCGTGATAATTGAAATATTTTTAATGTAAAAGAACATGGTGGTTCCGGTTAACCCCCAAACAATTCTGCACCTCAAGGAAAACATTATTCGTGAAATTGGACAACAATTCGAATGTATGCCGCAAACGTCATACAAAATTTTGCTAAAAGAATGGTGACTAGGTCATTTATCGGATATTATTTTTCATCCATAGCCGGAACCAACGTATGTTCGTTTACATAATAAATAATTCAGCATTATCTCGATTTTTTTATTTTCAATTCAAATTTTAAAAAGACCGTCCAAATATGAGCAGCCTTTACAAAGTAAAATATAAGAACCTTTTGTTCCTTTTGGTTATTTGAGAAACTATTTTTTTACCCAAGTCTTTCCATTCGACCTTCGATTTTGTGCAATTGTTTCATTTGCACAATGGACGAAAGTTCCTTTTGTAAGGGGGTTGTAAAGACTAACAAACAATGGTGTCTTCTTCCGCTCCCTTTGTTGTTTTACGGCATTTACCTATCTATTTATTTATGTATCTATCTTAAGTGAATAAAGTTTATGTTTATGATTGCATTTATGATAAAAATCCATATACTGTAAGGAATATCCATTTTAAAAATACATAAATGGTTATTTAAAGAGCTAGTAACAGTGTGATTATGACGCTCTGTGATAATTACATTTCATAATTCATTTATTTGCTTGTTACATTGTGTAAGTGTACACTTACACAATGTAACAAGCAAATAAATGAATTATGAAATGTAATTAAGTATTAACAATCACAGTTGAAAATAAACACACTGAATTAATTTCGCACTTTACAATAAAAGACTTCTATAATATAAAAGACAGCCCTAGCTCGTGATCGTGATGTCGCCTTTTATGCAAACATCAGAGGCGGATGGCTCAGTTTGGTTTTGGTACACTGGTATAGGTACATGCAGTATAATCATCAAACTTTGAGTAAAGCACTATACAAGCCTTGGTCCGCAATGACCGCGTTGTTGGCCACGCTATAGCGCTCGGTCTTCAAGCTTGGTCATCATTGCAGCTCTTAATGTCCGCGCTATAAAGGCTTCATTCCAGCTTGTAAATCAAGGGCTGCATGCAATGCTGCTGCGCTGTGTTGGCTTAGAGCTGCGCTTTCGGCGCTGCCAGCAACGCACTCATTACATACCGCGACAGTAATGTAGTATAACACACCCAATAATATCTTGTTTGTCGGTCTGTTCGCTTGCAGGCGTGACGATACCGTCGCAGCGGCGCTACGTGGAGTACTACGCGGCGCTGGTGCGCTCGGGGCTGCGGTACGCGGCCACCAAGGTGCACATCCGCGAGCTGGTGATGACGCCCGCGCCCGCGCTCAACGGCGGTCAGTGCACGCTCAAGGTGCTGCAGGCGCAGCCGCCGCTCAATGTCAGTACTGTCAACAAACTTCTTTCCTTACCAGTTTTAAATTTTTGCATGTGGCGATCGTAGCGGAGCCCTTTTCGCACGTTATTCTATTGTTAGCGAGGACAATGGTCATAGCAGACGATCATTTGGAGCTTAGTAGCCGCACGCAATAATAAACCTTAAGGTTTTATTTAATAACTGGCTGTTTCACGGGGTAGAAGCTGTTCAAAATCAAATCAATTAACAGCCTATTAATATATCCCCACTGTTGGGGCTCAGGCCTACGTTCTCATCGAGGCGTCACGACTATAGTCCACCACGCTAGCCCAGTGCGGGTTGGTGGACTCCACATGCGTCTAAGAATTTCTACTCCGGCGTATGTAGGTTTCCTTCACCGTTTGAGAGCAGTCAGTAAATGTACTTAAGTTTCGAGAAAAACCCATTGGTACAGTCACGAACCGGAATTGTTGAGCCACTTGCCACTGTTCGTATTTTGGCCGTGTAATGCAAATCGAGTTATAAAAGGGTTGCTATGGTCGCATTTCAATAACGAAAAATGGCGTCATTCGTGTAACACAACCAAGTTAAGATGATAAGCTAGTGGATCTCTCGACATGACAGTCCGCGTCTTCCCCACGACGCCACAGACGCTCTCAGGCCACTGGTTGCTCTCACCCTACTGACTCCACTGAAGCTGTTGATTTTGATTAATTGATAGTAAGAATTTTATGAGAGCGTCTGTGGCGTCGTGGGGAAGACGCGGACTGTCATGTCGAAAGGTCCGGAGTTCCATCCCCAGCTGGGCCATGGCCAATGGGTATTTTCTCGAAACTTAAGTACATTCACTGACTGCTCTTAAACGGTGAAGGAAAACATCGTGAGAAAACCTGCATACGCCGAAGAAGAAATTCTTAGGCGCATGTGAAGTCCACCAACCCGCACTGGGCTAGCGTGGTGGACTATAGCCCGAACGCCCTCGTTGAGAGGGTAGGCCTGAGCCCCAGCAGTGGGGGGGACATTAATAGGCTGTTGATGAAGAATTTTATTAAGTCAGTTGTTTATTTGTATGTTGTTCCAGACGCCGTCTGAGTGCCAGGAGGCGCGCAAGGCGGAGGGCTGCGTGCGGCTGTCGCTGGCGCAGTGCACGCCGCTGTGGGGCGACGTGCGCGTGGCCGTCTACAACAAGCCCAAGATGATGCCCAAGGAAAAGCTCTTCCACTTCTGGTTCAACACCTTCTTCGTGGCCAACTGCGTCGGCGCCACCAGGGTGCAGCCGCCGGCGGACAGTGAGTACACACTTTCACATTCCGGTATAATTACATTATCGAGATGAGATGCGATTAGGACTCGCGCCCTGAGGGTTCCGTACTAAGTTAATGGACGTTCACGACATACAAAGAATTAGAATTTCGAGTTTTAAGAAATAGAATAGTTCGCTATATTATTAACTTGTTGTCTCAGGCATGAACCTGGAGACGTACAAGCTGACTCTCAACAAGTCTCAGCTCGACGACGCGCACAAGAACAAGCTGTGCAGCGCTGACTTCAAGGTACCCCCCCTCCCCCCCATTATATTCTTTACTAGCTGTTGCCCCGAGAAGTTGATATTACCTTTTGTTGATAGTACCCCCGACCCAGTTTTATCTTCAGGGAATTCAACATTATTAAAGATTGATTCAATATGTATTATTATCATAAAGAGATAAGCCTCACCATTTGTACATTCAATTCAATATACTTTATTGCACATTTAAAAAATTACAGACAAAAAGAGAAAAAAACAGATACAGTAATGTACATCTAGGTGGTCTTATCGCTGAGAGCGATTTCTTCAGACAACCTTTTACAATGTTCTTTCCGTTTTGTTTCTTGTTAATGCGTGTGTGCAATAAACAGTAGCCTAATACTACAGACAGATCATATCAATATATAAATACATTAATTTCTTTGTAGTTTAAACTAAGTAGATAATTTACATTAAATCAAGGCTCTTCATGAAGCAAACTCCAATAAATAAACTGCTTGCGTTGCAGGTGGAGCTGATAGTGCAGAAGCAGCCGGACACGTCGCGGTTCGTGGGGCACGGCCCGCGCGCCGCGCGGCCCTCCCCGTCGCCGCCCTCCTCCAGCGACTCGCGCTCGTCGTGCTCCGAGCCCGACACGGAGCCCGACGCGCACTGGGACTCCGGTGAGCCCCCCTACACCCGCCTGCCCGCCTACCACCCCCGCTACTTCACCCTCGAGAACGAAGCCGCCGAGGGTACCGTACTCGCTCGCCTCTCCCCGGACAAGTGCATGAAGGTCGACGACCCCGCCGACCCTACTGGCGACAACAAAAAGAAAAACACGAACAAACGCGACGACGATAATGACAAAGGTAAAATACCGAAGGTGTCGTCGAATCACACGATATCGGACGAGGGGAAAAAGAAAACCGCTTTGCTCCATAGGAGGGAGGAGGAAGGACTCTCGAAGCCGAGGCTGTCCCTTGGCGATGTGCGCGCCTCGTGGAGAGAGTTCAGCGGGAAATTCGGTTCTGATAATAGGAAGAAAAAGGACAGAGACGACGGGTCATAGTGGTTAGAACTGCTAGGGGATGTAGTACAGAAAGGGGATGTAGTACAGAAAGAGGATTCGCAAAGTGTAAGGACAGACAACGCGTCATAGTGGTTAGAACTCTGCTAGGGGATGTAGTACAGAAAGGGGATTCGCAGTGAAAAGGACAGACGACGGGTCATAGTGGTTAGAACTCTGCTAGGGGATGTAGTACAGAAAGGGTATTCGCAAAGTGAACTATACACTGCTATTGTATATGAATAGGGGTTTGTCTATGTCGCAAACTTATAGGATTGTCATACGATTGGCATCGGATATTTTATCAACTGCCTAGTCTTCGATCGGGCCATTTAAACATTGTTTATTTCACAAAGGGGCTAATATACTTTATTGTCAGTAGTTCTGTTCCTTTGTTCAACCGAACTGCAGGTACTAAGAAAGTTCATTAGTTCGGTGAGGGATGGTTTGTAATCTAGAGATATAGATCCCTAACCGAACTAAGTCTATCTTCGTGTCAGCAGTTCATCTGTGCAAAGGCACCAAACTACTGAGACTAAAGAATGAATGTTCAGTAATTCGGTACCGGACAAAACGACCGAACTACTGACAGTGAAGGCTGCACAAAACCCTTCAGAATGTATACAAATGTATACAATTTTTATTTATTGAAATATACATAGTACATCAACCCGCACTGGGCTAGCGTGGTGGGTTATAGCCCTTAGGGTAGGTAGGCCTGTGCTCCAGCAGATGATGATGATGATTTAAATATGGGACTTAATGGTTTTAAACTGTTTGAATTATTCTTTTCTCTCAAGAAACATAATGGGTATTTAATTAATAACGTTTTGTGAAATAAACGATTGAAATGGTTTCGTCGTTTTCTAATTTTGCGACATAGTCACGCCACGTGCTACAGCGCAGGCAAACGTTATAATGTTATGAGTATTCAGTTCATTCTTGTGTTTTATAATTATAAGTATAAACTCATAAGACAAACACATAGTTTGCCACTACATTTGGAAACGAGAATGTGTGATTTTGATAACATACTCCTTCACACACGAATGTCTATCGATTTTTATTTAATTTCTAAAGTTTTAAAAAATCTCTTTTTAAGAAAGATTAGAATTTATATTCTAACGCGTATGTGAGTCCACCAAACTGGGGCACCGTTGGTGGCAGGGGGTTTGGCACAACAGATCCCATAGAGTCGGAAGTGTCGCAAGGTGTTCCTGGTATTTTGAAGGTAGTGGTGTCGATTCGGAGAGCACACGACTTAACTAAATTTAGTCTATTGTGCTCTTTTTTTATCTGAAGAAATAAGAAAGAGATAGCATGAATTTTAGAACTGTTTAGTCCTTTCAGACAGAGGGAATTTTAATCGCCATGTTTTAAGTTGCAATAGAAACCTTGTACATTATTTTGTGTTTGACAGAACTAAACTGATTTGACAGTTTAAAAATTCATGCCATCTCTTTCTTGTTTCTACAGATAAAAAAAGAACACAGTAGACTAAATTTAGTTATGTCGTGTGCACCTCCGAATCGTGTAAACACAAATCACACTCACGCGAGGCATTCCTGTTGTTGTTTAAGATTCCTCTTACCAGCCCCCTTATTTCTTTAGACCGTCTGTAAAAGTACAGGCAGTAATATGTTTTTTATTCGAATGTTTATAACAATAGCGTTTGCCTTAGTTGATTATAAGAATTTAGTTTATGCGTTACAATTACGATATAAAATAATAACTAGTAGTTCCGTGAGAACAGTAGACCTCGCCAGCCCTTATAAACCAAACCTAAAAGAAACCAACAAAAGTCAACTTTGGAAACAGAAAAAGTACCTACTAAAGTGACAAAAATTAGCACTTTAAAGCTTAATATTTCGCAAACGGATCCCTGAACCGAAAAATGTTTATCACCCACCCGCGATATTTTTGAAAGACCCATCCAACGATACCCCACACCATGGATATCACGCGGAAAAAAATAATTTTCCATTTTACGTATGCAGTTCTATGAACATAATTTATTTTTTCAACTTTCTTAAGTCGATCCACTATTACTCAAAAACTAATAGAACCTACTTAGCCGTAATAATTTTCCTTGTAACTACGTTATATATGCTACTGCCATGAATTTTTTCACATTTCCAGAAGCAACCGTTTAGCTGGCAGGGGGGGGGGACACGTGACTCTAACAAAAATTACCGCTTTAAAGCTTAATATTTCGCCAACGGATCCCTAAATCGAAAAAATGGTATTCACACACCAGCAATATTTTTGAAAGACCTATCCAACGATATCCCACACTATGGGATTCACAAGAAAAAAAAAGTTCACTCCCACTTTGCGAGTATGGTAGGTACTCTAAAAAAAATGTTTTTCAAAATTTTATTCTACTCATTTTGTAGGTTTAATTAATTTATACATATGCCAAATTTTCATCAAAATCGGTTGAAAAATGCGACCTGTAGAGAATTACAGACAGACAGACAGACAGACAGACAGACAGCCGGACAAGAGCATTTTTGGCCAGTCTCGAAACGTAGACGCTTCGCTCGCTTCGCTCGCTCGGTCAATAATGTATATAAATAAACATAGTGTAAAACTGGTTCGCACTGTGGCGCGTGTGGCTTATTCAGTACGCTGTATTTCTATAGAGTCATGGTAGATTTGTGTTTTCCTTCCACGGTTGGAATAATGCGAGATTTGTGTCGATTCGGAGGTGCACGCTTTAACAAAATTTAAGTCTCTTTCTCTTTTTTTTATCTTTAAAAATGAGAAAGAGACGGCATGAATTTTAAAACTGTCAAATTACTTTAGTCCTGTCAGACAGAGGGAACTTTAATCGCCATGTTTTAAATTGCAATAGCAACCCGTACATTTTCTTGTGTCAGACACGACTACACTAATCTGACAGTTCCAGAGAGTTGTTAAGTACTCTATGGACAGTTCTAAAATTCATGCCATCTCTTTCTCATTTTTGAAGATATTTTATTTCCAAAAACGAGCCGATGGGAGTTTTGCGGATGACCTTACCAGGTTGCCGCTGGTTTCGGTAATAAAAAATGTGCCAATACATTTCGGTTCGAATGTCGCTGAGTGCGGGCCAGGAGTTAGGAGTTAATAAGGCAAATAATAATCCGGGCACCTAAAAATCCTGAAAGTGGCACCTAAAATACTGAACTGGGTAGGTTAGGTTAGATACCTTGAATTAGAATTAGGTGCCAAGTTTATTATTTCAGTCGCCCGGTTTGTTACATGCCATTTAATAATGTTCTCGTTAGAAGGGGAGGCGAGTGTAGGTTCGTCGTTACGAATGATCTCTTATACCGATAATGATGTTATGTGGACGTGTCTAACGATCTAATACTTAGATAGCTCTATAGTGATTAAGGACACTCAAGTGTCTCAATTTCAATTTATTTACTTGGTTAATTAAAAATAGCCTACTTTTAGTTCTACGTGTTGCTTCTTTATCTTATGTTCGATAAAGACGAAAGAAAGGTTTTTTTAGTTTAGTTTACGAATACATAACGCGTGGGCGTTCTAGTATTTGGACGCAGTAAGAAAATCGCATTGACAAGTTTAGGTAACGTCGAAATTAGTTGCGTTGTATAAAATTTTGATGGGGCTCTTCCAATGCTAAGAAAATATCTTTAGTCTGTAACTTTGAACGCAAAGAGTATTTCTGAATGTGATTAGGACGCGAACGCAGGTATATATTGACAGGTCAGTGTGGAGGGGGCTTTATTATAATTTAAGTGTCGTGAATTCAATTTCGTGTGCAGTCATTTAACACCATCCTGTTTCTGGCTGCGATTTACGTCCCTATTGGGGCACGTTAGCTTCATCAACACACTTATCAGTTGACTCCGTAAAAGTATCTGGCGTGTTGTGGAGCCCATTTCCTATAAAAGCCCTTAGAAGGGGTTAAGAAGCCCTAAGAGGGGGTTAAGAAGCCCTAATAAGGGGCTAGTGAGCCCCAAAGTGACGTGATGTGTTATACAGGGCCGGTGTGCGAGCGCGTGGGCCGCTACCGGCAGCTGTCGCCGGACACCACCCCCCACACGTAACTATGCGCCATGTAACCCCCCCACCCCCCATACCTCTCGCCGCCCGCCCCAAACAGTGACGCAGTTTGTGTTGCCCAGTTTACAAAGACTACCCAACTTACAGTTTTTGAAATAAATTAATTTATTCACCTAGAGTAGGTAGTAAACCAGTATAAATTCGTCTCTCGTAGTATTGAAACTACTTAATAGGCTATACCATATCAAGGTGAAAGTGCGGTAGATCTTGCAAGATCTTATATAATTTTAAAAGTCCTCACACTCAACCAGTTGGTGTACGAATTGGTGCTGTATTTTGGGGACCAAAGTCGCATTACAATACCAAGTGTTATTTTGTTACATTTTACACGTTGTTTTTTCAGTAATATAACAGAATGTAATAACTAATAACACAGACGCAATACATGAAGGCTAAATATTCAAATTGTGTTGCTTCGTATAGGATTTTTGTGCGAATGTGCTTTTAAAATTAATCGTTACTACATCCAGCACGAAGCGAAGACAGGATTTCTTTGGCCTTCTAACTTTTATTTGTCTTTGGCTCAATATCAAACCGGTTAAGGCCATAAACTGCGTCGCTGGCACGTATCGAATTAATGCTCGGCTTCCGATAATAAACTCGCTTGGGCCACGTCTGATCTCCAATGAATTCCTCTATTTATTCGTCCATCGCTTTAACTGTGTTGTGTCCAGACTGGCCATCCGCAATCGTGACGTGTCATTTGAACTGTTTGGTTTTCAGCATCTGTGTTTGTGTACCTTGGTCCACTTTGGTAACTATTGCCGTAACTGGTTTCGAATATGATACGAAATTGGACATTAAGTGTGTTTGAATTCAAACTAATTACGACATAGCATAAGGGCACGTGGGGTAAGAGTGACACCGGAGAAAGAGAAACGACTAGACCAGAGTAGTGTATTTTGGACTTTCGCGGTTTGTATGAATTATTATTATATTATTCACGGTTCCTTTTAAAAAAAAATTTATTATTAATTTTTTTTATTGAATAGAAAAAAAAACGGGCAAAGATAAATACAATTTTCACCTCACAAGCTCGGAATAGTATACTTTCTCAATCGAAATCTGCGTGGAAAACTGCACCTGGGAAAAAACTTTTTAAAATTTTTCTTCTAATTTGAAGAAAAATTAGAAGAAAAAAAACTAGAAGGTGGACATTTAAAGAAGTGGTCAATACTAATTGTGGTTATTTTTATTTGTGATTCTAAACCGTCGAAAGGATTCAATTCACCTAGTATTTTCCTCGCTGTAGTGAGGTGAAAAATTGTGTGTTGCGCTCGGCAGCAAAGATATTTTGCGTTTCGTACCTTTGAAACCCTCGCTACGCTTAGGCAGGATCCTAGAATCCTTCGCTTGCTTAGGTTTCAATACTAGTACTCCCACAATAATAACCAACTTTGCAGCCTTGCATAACAAATAACTATTTATTCGTGTGTGAAACCCGTGAATAATATAATAATAGACCAGAGTAGATCTAGTCGTCCATAGACTTTAACTCTAAAGTTTGTTAGATCGGGTTTTCTAGTTCTTCTTTCCCCTGTGTCCCGTTACCCCTGACCTTATTCAGTTTAGTAACTGGTTACGAAAAATTGTTACGACAGTGGACTAATGGGTTTTATTTCACTCAGCCTCTGTTTTTACAATTCGTGCCAATCAAAATGATCAAACTTTTGTCTCAGAAATAAATTAGAAAAGTTATTGTGGTATGACAAATTTTGTTTGTGGTTAGTTTTTTGTTTGTTTGTAAGAGGCAAAAAGTTGGTTTGGTTATTTTTATTGGTGTGAACTCTGTGTATAATAATATTGCTTTATCATGTGCATGCTTATTGAAAATTGCGTAATAATATTATATTATCAATGCGGCATTATTGTAGTTACATCTTCTGAGAGTTAAAGCTGTGGTAACGGTGGCGTTGTCTTTTGATTTCATAACTTTCTGGTGACCACATTTTAACTCTTTTACCTATAACTTGATTCGACTTCAACTTAGATTGCTATTGAAGATTTTAAAGTTTTCTTTTGTATTTTTCTTTTTTACTTTTGGTTACTTTTTATCAAATAATGCAGCATTTCCATTCGTATTTCGTCCACTGTGTTTGATTGTAGAGTGGCCATAGATAACAATAACATGAGTATTTATTATGTTCGCCAACAAAATAGTAATCGTTATGATACACCTTTTTTCATATAACTCTCATCTTTATCTATGGCTGCAGTACATTCTGTTCTTTGTCCTCTTGTGTGGAGTGTGTTTTGTGTAAATATTGCAATTTTGTCTTTGGTTTTCACTTACAATTCTTCCATTCATCCATGAAGGTAAAAAAATACGCACGCCCCAATGGAGATAGCATCAACTATAGCTAGTGACGCCCTGTAATCTTGCAGAATTCGACAATATACTCAATGGAATGCGAAAAAAAACATGAAAATAACAAAGAGAATAATGTAAAAATTGTATTACTTTATGAAAGGTTCTCTCGAAATTAGCACCATAGATAGCCATCTAAGTTCATCAAACGTGAATGAATAAATAATTATTCATTAGGAGAGGCATATGTTTAGTTTTTTTTCCATGAAACTAATACCTATTATTAACTATTTTGGTAAAGCAACCCCTGTGTTTACCTGTTGCTCTCCTCTCCAAGTGCTCACTGCACATAAGCTATTATGCGGCTAAGGGGTAGAAGCCTGAAGTCCTCGGGTTCAGGACAGGCTGTGCCCAGGACACTAACTCGTTTTGCAGCTAGTGCATTGCATTAATACCAACTCCATAGTAGGTGCGATTTTTTACCTTCATGCATACATCCATGGTATCTAACAAATTCACTAGCTGTACATCGCTCGCTTTGCACATTCGAACGCATTACACATGCCACATACAGATTGGTTTGTTATTGTTTTTTTAAACGCCTTTTTTTCATGCTTTTTTTCCAAATTTTATTTTTGAATTTCTGCACGATTTGTCTACTTAAGTGTATTCGTTAAACATAAGGCGTTTAGAAACATTAATAGATAATTGAATAAAATTATGATGATGATTGAATTTTTGGGCTTTTTGGTGAATTCCCTTGAAAATTATTGTTTATTATTTATTAAAATTATATTTGAATACATGTTTAAGTCAACAGCCTATTAACATGTCCCCACTGCTAGGGCTCAGACCTACCCTCTCAACGAGCGAGGGCGTTAGGGCTATAGTCCACCACGCTAGCCCAGTGCGGGTTGGTGGACTTTACATGCGCACAAGTAGATCTAATGTAGAGCCCTTCTAAGGCGTATAAATTTCATCAGGCCATCTTTATGTTGGGGGGTTTGTCCAGTCTGGCATTAGTGATAGCTTATCATCAAATTGGGACATATATTATATCTGTAGATGTTGTTTTATGTTGTCGTTTACACGTATATTTGTTCAATTGTCTTCTGATATTATTGAAACAAACCTTTTTTGCACTTAGATTTATAACATCCGGTAAAACGCCGTGCCATCTACCGTTTTACCTAAAAGCTGTCTTGCATAAGTAAATGTTTTGTAAGAAAATTGAAATTTAATGAAATTGGGGTACTTACTAATGACACATAAATCGTTATGATATTTTTAGCTTGCTATATCAATTGAGTGCCCAGAATCGAGTAGTACTGAAATTTAAAAAAAACACCGAAACTAGGAATCAATCGATTTCGACCCCTAGCTGATAGGGGTTAACTTGTCGCAAATAATCTCAAATATAATCCCATTCAAGGAATAGGTCGAATTTCCAGTCACCTGTATTTAATCTTTAATTGTCCCCGATATAAAATTCAAGTATTTAAAACAAGAGGTATAATGATATTTCTATTATAACAAAATAATAAATTTAAACTTCACTTTACACTTACATTTTACAACCAGTACAAACAAAAATTTGTATGAAAATTCAATCAACATCCCAAACATCTGTCTGTGGCATATATAACAATGTGTTCGACGCTTACATGGGTTTCTTACATTTTCAGGTGAATCGACATACTTGTGAGGGTGTCACGTGGGAACGGTGACCTGTCCACACTTCTATATATCCCCCCGCTTTACCCCCCACTCAGCGAAGGCCCAGGCCTTTGTAATGACGTTACGAACAACTAGTGTTCTATGTGTGTCTAATTTTTGTAGATATATACATATAAATAAGCGGGTAGTGTGCCATTGCCGCGTGTGGACGGATAAAGAATGACTTTTCTAAAAGAAATTGAACTATAATGTGATAAATTTTGAGTAGTGAATTGTTCACGGACGATACGGAGTGATCTTGGTACTGTACTCTGGTTTTTGAATCGATGGAAAATTTAAATACGACGGAATGGTGTTGGGCTTAGGCCTTACCCATCGACCAATAAGTCCAATAGACTCCTTAACGATCATACAAACAAATTCTGTTGCCGATTGGCCCGCGCAAGGTTGCGTCACGTCATGATAGGTCAGAATCTGTAACACAGGCGTCTAGGGGTTAATTGGTCTATGATCTTACCTAATGCGTCCATAAAGGATACGCCGCACAAACTTGTTATCTATCACAGTACGAGACCTCGGTTGTCTCATCGAGTTGTAGCAAACGTCTGTACAATTTCCCATCGGTTTAGAAATCAGAGTTCAAACATCGTTGCGTCGATGTAGCTTGTTCCCAGTACTTCAAATTCAGGTTGCGTCATTATTTGTAAATTGTCACAACACGAGATATGTTTTTACGTAATTCTTATGATGACTGATAAGTACATACGACGTTATTGTTGTGGAGATTGGCGATATCGGACAGAGACGCACTTATTTATACGCTGTCGGGTGTGAGAGAGAAACGAATTGATGTGAATGTGCAAAATGTTGCAGTTTGGGTCATCTTGGTGGTGATTGCGAAACGTATCATTGGTATTTTTTTTTGCGTCTTGTGAACAAAATAATCAATAGATGGTGCACCAAAGTTGATTGCAACGTCAAGGTGCGGTCAACGCCTCAATTTTCTATTGGATATTCTGTTTACGAGACGCAAAAAGTTTGTTATCATTGTTCAATTTTTTGTACAATTGGCCTCAAAATTGACTTATACCGCAATTTTGCTAATTATTAGAAACCGGCCAGTGTCAAAGATATAACATGAATGGATATAAAGTGACAATCCATAAGAGCTGGATTTTGAATTAAAAACGAAACTATTGTTTAATAATAGTTTGAAATGTTGAATTAATATCTTAGATTTCATTAAGAATGTGATTTTAATAGAAAAGGTGGCGTTGACATACTTAAACCATAATATATATTACTTACATTCTGATGTCATATGTGCGATCGAGCGCTGTCGAAACGACATAGCGTTTTCTTCATCGAAACATCCTGTCTTTTTTCGGGATCTACGCACACATTCAAAATGCCCTATCAACACGAAACAAACACACGCGTAATAAATCGAACTACAAATTTTTATCCAATCGTGTACTTGGACACATTTCGATACTGCGCATGACCTGAGGTCTTATATATTTGGCAGAGGGGAACGATTAAATATGCCAAATTGGCAACCCAAGGTGTTGCTTTTTATGTCTAACTGTCAAAGACAGGTTTCCTAGTTCATAAATGAGTGCTACAAAGTCTATACAGAGATTTAAGATTTATTTTTACTGAACATTCAATAGCAATTTTAATTTGAGTATTTTTTTTGCAGAATTTCCCGTTACGAATATGTTTTAGTATTATATGATACTCAATGTCCCTGTAAACCGGTGGCTACTGATATTTTGTCAATAATAAACACGATTTCCTGTACTATGGGAACTACAAGAAGACATCACAATTCACAAAAATATAACATTGCCACCATAACTACGACCAAATTGTAAGCAATTATTTATAGTTTAATGTATGCCAACAATCATTTTTTTGCGATAAAAAGGAATACAAGGGACATTACTTACAGTATTGTCTGAGTTAATGACTTAAAAGGTAAACAATGAGAGGGTTTTTATAATGATGAACCAATTTCGATGTGGTGCTTGTGGTTTAAACACTCACCAGCTCCGCTACTGATTTCAATATTGGAATAAATGAGCATTGAACGAAATACTGGATTGCTCGTTAACTATATAAGTGTTAGGTCATCTTGTTCTTAGCTTATTTCTTGTGTTAACGGTGATATAGTTAATGAATATTTAAAGTTAATGAGCGGTCCAATATTCGGGCGTTTCTTTCTAACTTGATCAAGCTTTAAATGTAGAGAAAGTCTTAATTGTATCTGCTGTCTCTATCGCTCTTTACATTGTTAAAAGAGATAGCTTAAATGAAAAGATTTGGTCTATGTATAAATTGTCGATCAGGCTAGAGCAGAACGATACTCTTTCCGTTATTTTTTAAATATTCTTCAAATTACACATCCGCCAAATATTTACCATAAACAAATGAGAAACTCATGGAAAGTTAAAGTTCACGTAGGTATACGTACTTTTTTTATATAACAACTAAAGCTTCATCGGAGTCGAGAAATTAACGAAACGTAGCTTATATACTGGAGATTGGAGAAGTGAGCTGGTAAAATAGTTATAGCATAAACCTCCTGTTATTTTAGGAGAATATATTGACAGAAAAATTTACATAAATACATAAATCAATATTGTCATGTCTGTTAGGTTCCGCCATTTTGTCGCTGAAGGCTATGGCGACTTGTGACAAGTGTCCGTGTAACTAAACATTTTGTACTATTTTGGCGCTGACTTCCGTTTTAAACGTCAAATTAGTTCTTGGAACACTCGCGGGTGGCGCTGCAAATTGACACACAAAATTAGCTGTCGTTAGTGTGGGAAAGCGAGTCCAGTACTATTATGTATTCTGTGGTCCAGTGGTAATATTGACAGGTCAGCAGTAGGCCAGTTACTTTTCGTTAATTCCTTGAATACACTAGTTTCTTGGATATCATTCGAATTTCTTCGCTAGGCTATTTTCTATTTTTTACTTATTTATCTCAATGTTGTCTGTAATTTTAAAGCAATACAATGCCGCATGGCGAGGCAGATCTACCCACCAGCGTATTTGACTAAGTCCCATTCGGACAGTGTATTTTTTGTTGTATAGTTTCGAAAGATCTCACAGGCTGCCGTCAATCATGAGTGACTGCGGTGGGAATTTTTATTTTTTATTTATTCCAACAATGGTCGACTGCACAATAATGTTTGTTAGGTAGTCTTTTATTATATTTTTATTAAAAAAAACTGTACCAACACTTTGAATCGTTTTCCAGAATTTGTGTTGGTTATAAGAATACTTCAAATAAACAAGAAACGGATTCGTTTCTAGTTTTTTTTTATTAACGAAAAAATCCCATAGTAGTCACACTTCTAGTAAAAATAATCAAAATGAAAAGGCATCGTATCTACAAATTGCAGACGCCTAACCTGATTAGACCAGCGGCTGAGACGGGATTTCTTACATCATCTTTCTATGAAACAAGACTTGTATAGTGAATTTAAAAAATAGCAGAAAACATCCCTGTTATTTTTGTGAAGGAGGAAGCTTTTACAAAGTTTTGAAAATTCGTGTCTTTGCATTGGTTCTCTATTACTCAAAACTTTCATCGGCAAACACGCTCATTTACGCGCAAATAAAGAAAACTTGTGATAAAAAGGTTTTTCAAGAGATTTCTCTTTTAAAAAATTACAAAGATATGTTTTCTATTTGTCTAAAAATTCTCGACAAGCGTTTACAAGTCTTGCTCTAAAGTATAATGAGGTAAAAAACCACTCTTAGCCACCAGTCCAGATAGTTGAATTTCGAAGTGCATGAGATGATTTTCGAATGTGATTTTTGAAAATGTAATTGGAAAGGTAAAAAGAACGGTACAAGGTAGTCGAGGAGCTAAGGCTTAACTTTTTTTGTATATTTAATTATTTTCAAATATATATTTTATGCATCTACGTGATTGTAATGACGACCTATACTTTTTCTATTGATTTCTAATAAGTAAAAAGCAGAGATTGAAATCTATGGCTAATAGATAATATGTCCAGGCCTAAAATTAAAAAGTATATTCAGATGCTAGTAATGATTTTCATCGAATGCTATTTAAAATAAAAAAAGTAATTAAGCCTTAGCTCCTGGTCTAACAAATTCAGGTTACAGTCATCACTGTACGCAAAGTACGGATTAATTTAATTGATTTTTCATATTTTTTTAAATTGTAAATATTGTTATAATACCTACATTAGTGTTAGATGAGATCTGTTTTCTGTAATAGGTACGTCGCACTTGTGTGACCGACGAATAAAAGTTTTATCATTTTGGCTATAGTGATTTTGGCAGGCCAACGCTATGCGAAAGTAACGATTTTAAGTATAGTTTGCGTTTCTATGACGTTTAAGGGTTGAAGTAATGTGATATAGAGGGGTTAGGATATGTTGCCCGAATCCTAATATCATTAAAAGTAAATGTACCCATACTATTCCCAGCAGTGGGATATTTAGGCTACAAAACGTATACGTAACAAAAAGGGCTATGAATTTTAAATATTTCTACAATAAAAATCGGACAATTTATATTAAAAAAAATCTATTGCATGTCTATAAATTCTGAACATCGAAAAAAGATGCGTTCCAATTTTGGAATTCCCATCTACTCCTGCTCTGTTTCGTAATAATTTCTTATAGATAAAAATCTATTTTAATGCCGGAAAACATCGGCTATTATGTCTAATGCTTTGGTATAGCCAATCCCTAAGGGCCATAAACAGCTTTCGGCTGGTCGTACAAACACGATCTATAAAAAAAAGGTACTAAATCCCCCCCTTCCCCTCTTGTGGTTATCCGCCCCTCTGATAGGTTTAAAAGATTGGATTAATGGTTAAGATCGGTTAGTTAGTTGGTAGGCGGTTCAGTCGGTGTTTCGAGAGGTAGGACTAGATAGGCACCTAAGGAAAGGTTTGCGTAAGGTTTAGGTTAGGTTAGGAACGTCATAGAAACTGGAGATACGTTATTTTACTTGGGTTGCGCGCGCGGCGTCAGTTTTCATACATCATAGCAGCCCTTCATCCACCGCTGGACATGGGCCTTCCCAATTCTACGGCCTCCGCTTCCGGCCACCTTATTTAGGTCGTCGGTCCACCAGGCGGAGGGGCGTTTTCATAAACAAAAGTAATGCAAGATCTATCAGGCAAATATTTGATGCAAATTGAAAAAAAAATCGGAATAAGAGATAATAAATAACTTTTGGAATTTAATTTGTATGAAGATTGAAGCTCCGCCATTCACCTTAAAAGCTGCGATGTATGTAAAAGTTTTATAAAAAATAACAAAAAAAAATTGGTTCGTTTAGGCTTTTATGAAACTAGTTTATTTTTATAAGGCTAAGGCTGTCCAGTCACGAATGCTTCCAGTTTGAAAGGTTTTTTTTAAGTGTCATGAATTTGTAACTTTTTTTTTCATTAATTAGTTCATAATTTATCTTTTAAATGTATCGCTTCACATTGATTCAGTTAACCATTAAGTATTTGGCTCTGGTTTAAAATTTTCCGTGTTACTTTCCATTATTAATTGTAATTTAGTTTTTTTTTTCATTTTGCTTGCTTAAAATGCGAGCAACGGTCCAGACTATACCGGATGTCCTTTAATTCGCAGTCTTAACTACTTGTACGCTCGACCGCACGTCAGTGAAAACAAAACCAGTATAAAATGGTCTCTCATAGTATTGAAACTCCCTAATAGGCTAGACCAGCTCAACGCCAGTGTTTCCAGTGACGTGCGGTCCACTGTACAAACAATCATCAGAAAATCCGTCAAAAATGTTCAGTCAGACGAAACCCGTAAGGCGTCCACGCAGGACGTCTTGTATTATGAAAAAATATGCGCTATATATATTATCATCAAGTACAAATTTAGGAGTTATTAACTTTTTCGGGAACTCTTGTCTTTAATTAAAAGTTAAAATTCACCGCTACCCGTTCGCTGGCGCGTCACTTGAGCACTGATTTGTAAGAGCCAGAGCTCAGTGCCGCATATTAAATACCATCTTTTCATAGCACTGTATAATTATTATACCTACGTCATAACGGCTAAGGGAAAATAAAATTTGCATTCTATGCTAGTCTGCCCCTTCCGGCCGCCATCGCAACCGAGTTTCGTAACCGTAACTTTCCCTATCCGAAACCAGACTATATAGTAACGACTACATATGCCCCCCGCTTCCTCACGCCCCCGTCCTCGTTGCTTCCAAGTAAACATTTGTAAAGTTTATATTTCTGAGTATTCTATTCGTTGGGGTTAACTTTTTTCTCTGTCACGCACGGTTACGGACGGGTTAAGAACGAATGAGTTCGGTATATGTCTAATAGTTTCGTTGTTCAGATGTTTTCCTTGGTTATGTTTAAATATCATGTCTATTGGAGATGCAGTATTCTGGGTAAAAGGGCGACAGAGGCGAGGAAGCGGGGTAAGTGGGGGGCATAGGCCGCCGTTAGCCGTTGTGACGTCTACACTGTAGACCATAGACTAGATAATTAAACAAATGAAGCTAAACCTCAAAATCTAACACGGTTGTATATCGCGGATCCAACAAATCAAAACAGCCTATTGGCGACTGAAAGGTTCACACAAGCGGCCGAAAATAGTACTAAATTGACAGTTCGTAAGTCTGAAGTATCTGAAGTTAGCGCAAGAACGTCACGCTTGTCAATTCTCAAGCGTCCCGTCTTTTTAGGCAGCATAAATCTTGGGCGACGGCCATAGTACATTCAGGATTCATTTTCTAACATTAGGGAAATATATTGTAAACCCTTACTTTGAGGATTAGCTTCGATTTGCGTTAGTTTGTGCCATAACTAAAATGCATAGAATTCATAAAACTGCACTTCACTTCGTTTTGCATGAACAGTATTGTTTTTTGCTTCGTGATGCTTATTTAAGGATGGTTTTTGGTTATGGTACATACGCGGTATATATAATACCAAATAAAACTTTCAACCAATCGCAACCTCATTTATACTTTGTAATCAATAAATAATAGACAGTTTTTTGAGCTGCAAAGTGAAGTTGCTAATACAAACATAATTTATCAGTTGGTTACGAATTACGGAGCGTTATCGTCTATTGCTTTTTGTGTTACAAAGTGCAAAGTTACAAACGGTTCACCGTTTCATTGGTATAATAAATCTATGGTCTAGATTGAAATTTTTCTAATCGTTTTGCCGGAAATTATTCATTATCGGTTTAGCTCGCCCCCCTCTCCTCTCCCCTACATCAAAGTTTTAGCTTTAAAGATTGTTGTTTGCCTTAAAAAATGTGATCTTATGACGATTATACTTAAAGGGTGTCGCTGTATGTTGCGAGCGCAGGCGAATGTTTCACCGTTTTTGGAACATCCTGTTTCTCTTCTAATCCGCGTTCGTGTTTTAAAATATTGTATCTTATACTGTACAATTGTTGACAATTGGCTCCTAATAGTAAATGTGTTTGTTGAAGCGTGGAGATACCACCTCTACTATTGTTTATGATGACTCGAAGAGCCAATTTGTACAATAAGTATACGGCCTTAACGTTTTTATGTTTAATTGTTTATATCCATAAATACAAAATAGTAATAATAACAATTACTTGTAATTTATAGCTCCACTTTACAATTAGTACGACTCTGTTGTTTAAAAAGTATAGAATTTGAAATATACTCTACGGCGACCACTACCATCCGTCGAACCGTCTTCCTTCATTTTTATGTGCTTTGTCTTTCTAATTCAGAGAAATTGAATTGTTGCCAAGGCTGGTGTATCGTTTATCTATATTTAATTTAATTCATAAGTTTACTATAAATGTTTAATAAATAAAACGTATGTCAAAGCACAGCGCCTGCGTTCGCAACGCGTTTGAAAGAATATGCCTTGTATATGATAACAAAATGAATTATGATAAGAGTTGACAATGTGCGATGTATAGTCCCCCGAGGGCTACTGTCAATTGGATACAGTGTAGCTGTGTGGAGAGGGCTTTATTCGTCCTTGACCAAAAAACTTGACAAGTTAGCAGAGAATGTTCCATCACTTGACAAGTTAGCGGAGAATGTCCCATCACTTGACAAGTGAGAAGAGAATGCCCCATCACTTGACAAGTTTGCAAAGAATGTCCCTTTTATCAACAGTATCATCGTACTTGATCACGATCAGTTAGTGCTTTGTGTACATTTGTAGTGGAAATAATACGGGGATTGATTTTACAATGCCGTCTGTAGAAGAATAATGTTTTTGGCCCTTAGTTCTAGAGACTAGTAAAGCCCTCTCCACAAGAAAAAAATATAAAAAATCTTTTTTTATGAATCGTAAGTTCTTAGTTCCACAATAATTAAAAAATATGTAAATTTTTTCTTATCTTAGTAAGTAAAAGATCTCATATGTCATATTTTTTTGTTTTGTCTTTTTTATATTTTGAGGAACTTCGGAATAGTCGAGTTGATTTTAAAGACAACCTATGTAAAATAAAATATATTGATGTATATAACTTGTGTGTTTTATTTATATGACAACTCGGTTTTAGGCAAACAGGTGTTTTTATAGTACACAGCTTGCAATACGGGGGGCTGCCAACGGCTAGACCCGGAGGATTAAATTCTTCCAATGCGAAGAAAACATCCTTTCTGAAGGACCTCCCAAGTATTTGGCAGAGAGTATGGTGGTAATTCTCATTTGTTCCGTGAAATAAATTCGGTTTTCATTTATCATAAACTGAGATTTTAAAAAAAAATACATGGGTATCACAAAGAATATATATACCATAACACACGTGAAATTGTATGACAGTGTGACACTAATGAAATTGTATGACAGTGTGACACTAATGAAATTGTATGACAGTGTGATACAGGTGAAATTGTATGAGTGTGATACAAGTGAAATTGTATGACAGTGTGATACATGAAATTGTATGACAGTGTGATGCAATTTCCCCATTCTTTGTGAGCCCCACCCACATACGTCATAGATCAATTAAAGAACAAAAGGGAATCCTCAAGCATGGCGACCCCTCCTGGTCGACATTAGTGTAGACAGACCTCAAGTGGAATAAATTAACAAATTTTAGCATATAGGTTTTATTAAGTCACATCAAAATAGATAATCTAAGTAATTTCACTTAGTTTCTAAATATTATTATACTAGGTACTTACACAAAGTAAATTAAGTCCGCCTATTCTATAGACAATCCGTTAGGATAAACAGAAAACATCAACTTATTTGTCAACATCGTGAATTCGTCATTAAAGGGATCGATATTCTGCACCAGAGTACATTATATTGAAGTATCCTGCCTAATGGGGCGCCCCTCTTGGGCCCCCCTTGGGTTACGGAATTTCGCCCCTAATGGGGCGAAATTCCGTAATAGGGTAACCTAACACTTTGACCTTGAGCTGGCCTAGCTGCAGGTCAAGGAAACATCCACTGACGTCGTCAAAAGTGCCGACTGTACGAAATCATTTGATCTTAATTCCAATACAATTGTGCCGTCTACAGGGATCCCCCCCCGGGCCTTATAGTATTGGGCGGGCTTGACTGACGTGCGGTTGACTGTACGAAGTAATACAAAAGCTATACAGATCATTCCGCTAAGAACATTATACTGAAGAGTGTCGTCTACATGGCTCCCCTGCCCCTCCCCCTGCCGCGGAACCCCCCGCGGCCCCTGGGGCGCGCCCCCTTGCTGGTGTTGGGCGGGCTCTTGGGGCGGAGCGCCTCGATGCGCTCCGTGCAGCCCGTGCTCTCGCGGCCCTCCGCGAAATACGACGCGTACAGCTCCGCGTTGAAGTTGGAGTTGGTGAGCTCGTGGCCGATGGTCACCCAGCCGGGACGGATGGTCGAGTCGCGCCCGAACAGGTGCACCCTGGAATAGAGGACCGGCTACAAGGACCATATTTAATGAGCGTATAGTCGACAAGGACCATATTTAAAGAGCGTATAGTCGACTAGGACCATATTTAATGAGCGTATAGTCGACAAGGACCATATTTAATGAGCGTATAGTCGACAAGGACCATATTTAACGAGCGTATAGTCGACAAGGACCATATTTAATGAGCGTATAGTCGACAAGGACCATATTTAATGAGCGTATTGTCGACAAGGACCATATTTAATGAGCGTATAGTCGACAAGGACCATATTTAATGAGCGTATAGTCGACTAGGACCATATTTAATGAGCGTATAGTCGACAAGGACCATATTTAATGAGCGTATAGTCGACAAGGACCATATTTAATGAGCGTATAGTCCACGGCAATCATCTTGATTAATGACATTGACTGCGCAGAACTGAATTATAGGTTTCAACTGGCCTGTTGACGTAGGTGGTAGTGACCCTGCCTACTGCGCCAGAGGTCGTGGGTTCGATTCCCGCCCGGGGCCAACATTTGTGTGATGAGCATATCTGACTGAATTAGGGATTAGTGCAGGCTGTCACTATATCACTAAGCTGTGGTGCAGGCTGATGATGATAATGATCATAATATGGACATAAAACTTTGTCCAAGGATGGTCTGGATGTTTATTTGTGAATTTTCCTATCATAGTAAAAGAGATAAGCCTGATTTGGAATTAGAAAAGGTGTAAGTAAGTATTATAATATAAATACCTTCTCCGACCCAAACAGAAATGTTCCATAATATGAAATATCTCAATCGGTTTCTCCGTACTGCCATACTCGGGGTCCTCTGATATGATCAGGTCGATGTCAACGTTGGCATGGATGAAGTCTCCGTCCACCGATCTCCGGACCGTTCCCTTGATGCCCATGAGGCAGTGCTCCTTGGTCCGTTGGAACACTGCATTGTGCTCCAAGTTTTTGGAATGACCTGGATTCTTGATGTTGGTCTTTATCCAGCAGATGTCTTCACAACGGCGGAAGCCCCATTTCTTCAGGCACTCCCTGCCCATGTCGAGGCCTGGAAGTATAAGGAATCTGTGGTAAAATGTAGCCTGACACTCGAAGACTGTATACAACAATTTATGCAGGTTGAGTTGACGAGGAGTAACGTGAAGTAGCAGTGGGCGGCTCACATTTGTCGCAGAGCTGTTGACGGCCATTGGGGTAAATTAGTCAATGTCAAAATATTATATTTAAAATAAGTAGTAAAATTAGCATATTGTAAATCCTTCCTAACATTTGTAAATCCATTATTGGCAGTATGAGCCATGTAACCTTTAATAATTATTATTTTTCTAAGTGCTGTGGATTTTGTGAAAATAAATAAAATATTGCAAAATTACCCTGGGTACATTTATACACGTAATCTTTATTATTGCATTGCCATATAGTGCTGATTTACATGACACCCTGTTAGGGTATAGCAATATAAAAAACTAATTAAAAAAAACTAATTTGTGGGTATTATAGAAACATGAAACAAATACAAAACTAAACTACCTACATAATATATATACTATCTACCACCGCACTGCTCCGAACCTAAGATCGGGTTCAGGCGCGCTTCGGGGGAGTCCCTATACTGCAGGCTGATGATGAAGGTGAGTGGTCACCTTCCGAGCTGCCGCACCACAGGAAGAGGAAGGCCCTGGCGTGCGCGAGCAGGTGCACGTCGAGCGCGAGCACGTCCTGCCAGCGCCAGCCCGCGCCCAGCGGCGGCTCCACCAGCACCACGTCGAACTTGTTGCCCAGCTGCTTCAGGTCCAACGTCTGCACGCAAACTTAAAATAAGTACTCGTACAGTAAAGAAAGGACCGTGCGTGAGCGATCGACCGCCGACGCGCGCGGCCTCTGCGACAATTCTATGAAAATGTATGGCGCCGCTTCCGGGGCTAGCGAGCCAGCGGTGGCGCCGCTTCCGGGGCTAGCGAGCCAGCGGTGCCGCCGCTCTGTGAGATTACATGAACTTGTATGAGACGAATTATTAAGGCAGCGGCGGCGCCGCTCTTAGATCCCGTACAAAACTCACAGAGTAGCGCCATTATAATACAGCCCTAATAGCCTCTGAGTTGTTAAATGGATCATCATATCAGCCTGTAGACATCCCTGGGATCTCCACGACGACCGGTCCCGCACTAACCTCATCCAGCTGGGTCCCGCCTACGCTGCGTCTCCCGATACGTGGTCGCCACTTGAGAGAGAACCTTTCTGCCCCAATGGCTGTCAGTTCTCAGAGTTAAATGGATAAATGATAATAAAACTAGAGAAGGTCGATCAAACATATATCCTAACGGGTGGAACAACGCCTCGTTCAGCAGTTAATCAAGCACGATAACCGCGCCACCCGTCTCACCTTCAAATCGCACTTCAAGTACATGGGCGGCGTGGCGGTCTGCGCGATCAGGTCGTCCTTGAGCTTGATGAGCTCCCTGAGCTTGGGGTACTCCTCGAACCGGTCGGCGAGCCCCACGTCCCGGATGAAGTTCTGCGGCCGCTGGCCTGTGTCCACGAAGTGCTGGCAGTAGTCGTTGTGGGGGTTCGACGACTGCGTGCCCTGGGCGTTGCAATGGTTAGGGTAATTTGTATCAGTGGTCCATGAAAGTTGAAATGTGTCATACCAAGCCCGTGAGGGGATGAAGCACAATTGTTAGGGTAGGAATCAACAGAAGAAATATGTAAGGCATTACGCCAGTAGATTTCTTCTGTTGTTTTACGCTGACCCCATTAGCGACTAAACTCATTAAATAAGAAAAAATGCAAACCTTCAAGAATGTAGAAGAATCCGTATACACCAGTCCATCAGGCTGGTCCTTCGACGCTGGCTTGTCACCGCCCTCACCTCCGGCTTCTGTCGCCGCCTGCTTCTTAGCGGGGACATCTAGAGTAGCGCCCAGAGCCTGCCTCAGCTCGCTCACGCTTGACACTCCCAACTGGAAAACGGAAAAAAAGGTTTAAATAAATATTTCAGTATATTTGCCTAATACCAAAATAGGAATTTCTCCTGTACTATGGAAAGACAAGAACAGGATAATTCATGAAACCCTAATACTAGCACCATCTTTGTACAAAGCTGGCTGTTCATAGAATCAAACCTACAGCCTAGCCAACAGCCTTCATTTAATTTTATTTCCACAAGGAACCAGATTGCCTTGTAAATTGTGGGAACTCAGGTATGAATCAATGTCTCATGCATGATGCTGGTGTTACCTGTCAAACCTTTCGTTATGTTTAAAACCTGAAAATGCAATGCTATTTATGTGCAGAAATGTGCTTTATGGCAGCAGAAATAAGTAAGAGTATGGATGCACCCTGCACGTCGAGGATACGATTTAAAACCCGAAAATGCAATGCTATTTATGTGCAGAAATGTGTTTTATGGCAGCAAAAAAGAGTATGGACTTATTTTTGCTGCCATAAATTTTGGATAGGTACACCACGCACGTCGAGGATACGAAAGTCTCTGACGGGCAATGGCAGACCACCAGCCAGATGGTGCATCCGGATTACAGTAGCTTTAATATCAACTGCACAAGGCTATCCAAGTCGCAGGTATATCAGATGCAGATCCATATGTGAGAGACCTCGTTTCCACCTGCTGTAGACATTACCGGTATTTATCAAACTGCATGCTAATATTGTTATATCTTTGTGTGAGAAAATAAATAACATTTGAATTTGAAATTACAGACCTGACCTATAGAATTGAGGGACAGAGAAATTGAATTGGATGAATACTAAAAACATAGAAAATCCAGAATCATTTGTCTTATGTCTTCTAGATAAGACAACAGTAGCTGTCCTACATTTGGTTCCACGAAACTTGTGTAAGTTTTCTTGTAATGTTTAAGTTTGTGTTGTATTAGCGAATAAGCTGTAACAATCTGTGGTTAGACCACAGCGCGCTAGCGAAGCGAGCGTGCAGCGGCCGGCAAAGCTCCTGAGCCAGATTGTGCCAAATATTTCCAAGATTGTTTTCCAGTGCCCCTTTTTGTAAGCTCTAACTGGCAGCGTGCTGTGATATAAATGTGCCAGATGGTGCATCCGGATTACAGTAGCTTTAATATCAACTGCACAAGGCTATCCAAGTCGCAGGTATATCAGATGCAGATCCATATGTGAGAGACCTCGTTTCCACCTGCTGTAGACATTACCGGTATTTATCAAACTGCATGCTAATATTGTTATATCTTTGTGTGAGAAAATAAATAACATTTGAATTTGAAATTACAGACCTGACCTATAGAATTGAGGGACAGAGAAATTGAATTGGATGAATACTAAAAACATAGAAAATCCAGAATCATTTGTCTTATGTCTTCTAGATAAGACAACAGTAGCTGTCCTACATTTGGTTCCGCGAAACTTGTGTAAGTTTTCTTGTAATGTTTAAGTTTGTGTTGTATTAGCGAATAAGCTGTAACAATCTGTGGTTAGACCACAGCGCGCTAGCGAAGCGAGCGTGCAGCGGCCGGCAAAGCTCCTGAGCCAGATTGTGCCAAATATTTCCAAGATTGTTTTCCAGTGCCCCTTTTTGTAAGCTCTAACTGGCAGCGTGCTGTGATATAAAGCAAGTTACAATTGTCACAAGACAGGTTCATAGGTTTTGAGCGGAATTGTTTTTATGAAGAAAAGATCTGGATGTAATAGGTTATGTTGTTACAAACCGTTTGCGCCAGCAATTTCTTCCTTTTCTGGGATCTCTCCCGGAGTTCCTTGAGTTTCTCACTCATAGTAACTTTTCATTACATTCAATATTCACGTAAATAATACGATATTGAAGTGAAATTTTGCAAACTCTCGGAAAGCGGAAAAATAAAATAACAACAACTTGACAGTTTCATTAACGTTCAGAAAACATCCATTGATCCATTTCTTTTCTGAATCTGAAATTATTATTTTTTGTTCTTATGGATACCTACTAACTTTTATTTTATTTATACTTAGATTTTCTATTAAAGTTAGCAAAAGACGAGAGAAACTTGAACAATATGATTGCTCACGGCTTATATAAAAACAAAGACACAGTCACTAAAATGCTTATAATTTTTGAACGACAATTTTATCTATTGCCAGCTAAGTAACGCTTTAAGTATTTCATCATGTCTGACACTATCCTCGGTAGTATAGTGGTAAGTATCCCCGCCTGTCACGCGGGAGACCGGGGTTCGATTCCCCGCCGGGGAGGCTCTTTTTGTTTTTGTTTTTGGGGCTCGCGGGAGTAGTAAATTTTTTTCTTCGTGGGTTTTATAGAGTAGGTACAATAGTGACGTATCTATTTTGCTATAATTTACATTTTATTTTGCCCTAATCCCAAAGAAACAACTCAAAAAAAGGTGGAAAAGCGAGGTTTTGATAGGATAAAGTTTTTTCTCAAACATGCTCGGAAATGTGAACATTATTTTGACAACCTTCTTCGAGTTAAATCGTCATTGCTGTACTGGTCAAATAAATGAGAGCAGACGGGGAAATAATTAGAATGAAAATCCATTTAATATGTAGTGCCTAGCGGTCAAATAATGACCATATTAATTCTTAACATGTCATGTGACCATGGCAACCACGGAGGTAAAATAACAACAGTTTTTTTAAAATTTCGAATTGCCTTGCAAATTGCAATCAGTTTAGTGTAAAAAAACAAATGAACCTTTTGGCGCGTGGAAATTTATTGTTGTTCGTCATTGATTTTGGAATGTATATGTATGAAATAAAATGGTGTATAGGTAATAGTTTAAATTTCCGCGCATTTGTTTGAGAAAACTACTATACTTACAAGTCTTGGACACAACCAGTCATTGATGGACTCACGTATGTGTGCCTCGGCTACAGCCTCGGCCCACATGCACACGTTCATCCATCAATGCCTCTGTTGCGGGCCGCGGCTGTAATGCACTATTAGCTTCATGATAAAACCGCTGATATCTTGACCAGCAATATTATTTTTCAGGAAGACAAGTAATAAACTACTTATAAAATCGTAACGGGAGCATTTCTGTACAGACACCACTTTTACCAGAACACTTTTCAAAAAAATTCTTGTCTGTTTGACTCTCTGTTTCACGCTAAAACGGTCCGATTTGAACTGTTTTTTGTTTGTTTGAAAGCAGATGGTCTGTCTTAAAATCTGGTGTACTTGGATTTTTAAAATTCCAACTTTAAAAGGGTTGCTTATGGTACGTATGGGCACAAAAATTTACAAATAAAATTTACATGCCGCGGGCAAGTTATCAAGTAACTTAAATGATACCTACTTTTAAAGGCGAACGAAGTCGCGGGGCATAAGCTAGTGCCTAATAAAATCAAAGTGCACTATATCCGTTTTTAAATCTCACAAATAAGAAAATTCTCCTCACTTAAAAAAATATTTTTATTAAAACAAAAATAATACACATAAGGTAAGTAAGTACTAGTAATAAATAGGTACCTAACAGACTAAGGGCTTCTTTCACCACTTCCTGATATTGTTACAGATAGTAATGTTAGAGATAAACTAATCTATCAGATAAATCTGTGTGATAGACTATATAAGATATAGGCAATCAGATACCTGTGAAACCAAAAAAATAGGCTATCTGTCAGATAACCTGCTTATAGCGTATCTGAGACTTTATCAGCAAGTGGTAAAAGAAGCCCTAACAGTAGTAAGTCTTCAATTTCTTACATTTATGTTAAGCTCATACATTTTTCGAAGCACAAGTTTCTGAAGCAACCACAGAAAAAATCCAAACCATTCGGTATCACAATATACAGCTACCTACTGGAAAATTTCTAAGGCACTGCGCAGGCCAAGCGGAAAAATGCCCGCGCACTTTTTGACGTCATTGTCGAATGAACCATAAACACTATTATAGCCTACGACCGCGAGGCGACGCCGACGCGCAGACGTCATTCATACGATTTTGTTCTTAAGGCTATAGTGGTATGTTCATTTGACATTATTTTTTATATTTTTATTCATAAGACCGTTGACATTTTTAATTACTTTTGACATGTTGAGATTTAAAATGATTTTATTATATAATGTATTGTGTTATAGCGCGAGAGTTGCAGCACTCCACCCCGCGCCCCTCACCCTCAACAGCAAGGCCGCGGCGCGCGCGACGTCCCCCCGCGCGTTTTCAAGATTCGAACGAATCCATAAACTAGTCTAAGTTGACCGAGCGCTCCATGCAGAGCGCACGTACCTATTCGACGGACAATCGCGGGCGCCGCGATTCTTGCTTGTCCTCGACTAATTTCTTTGTCAAAAGTATAATTTTATGTCAACCTGTAACTTCTTAAATAAATAAAAACACAACTGAAGTAAAATAAATGTTTCACTATAATTTGGCAGCCCAACGTAAGCCGAATCTCATAAATCGTGTAAAATCGTGTTCGATTCATACCTATTCATATTTAGTGTTCGAAATAGACTAATACACTAAAGACAGTTCAGTTGTGTGTGATTAAAGTGCTGTGTGCCTATCATACGGGATTGTGGATTGTTTTTTCGTAGTTGTAAAGACAAAATACAACTTACGCATCTCTGCCGCTCCCCGCGCCCACTAGTACCTATATTGTGTTATTTTCGTGTAATTCAACGGCTACAATAAACTTGTACCGATATTTGTTTTGTGTTCCACTTTGCATAACTATAGACAGTGAACTAGGTAGTAGTAAACACCTATAGGTAGTGCTAAAGTGAATAAACAACGCATTTTGTAAAAACGAACTCCGATCTTTTCGCGTTTGTTTTCGTTCTAGTTATTTTGCTAAATAACAGAACAGTCGCGCCGCGGGTTCGAACTGTGTTGTTTGTTTATACCTACGCTATGGTCAGCACCTAATTACTGATAACCAGTGCAATTTGAGGTTACACCTGACACCTACCTATACCTATAGAGGGACAAAATATCATAACAGTTACCTACACCTACCTGTAGGTACCTAGCCGTGTTGTGAACTATCTGTACGGATATTTTAGTTGTCTTATACCGTAGGTATCAAATACGTTACATACTTTGTTAACGAAAGTGTTTATTTGTGTAACTTTGTAACGATAAACAATCGAACTTTGTTAGTCGGTTAGGGAGTGATAGTCAAAGCTATTTCTGTGACATCGGTGGAGGACTATGGTCAATTTAAGATCAGGTGCCAGTACTGTGGACAATAACGAGCAGTTGCCAGCCATGGATGTCGCTGGTCACGAAGGAGAGGCTAGTGGCCACGAGCTGCCGCCTACGCCGCCCGCACTAGGTGCAGGCGAAACTGCCGCACTTGGGGCCGCCGCACTCGTGCCTCCCGCACTTGTCGCAGGCGAGCCCGCCGCACTTGTACATTCCGCACTCCAGCCCGCCGCACTCGTGCCTCCCGCACTTGTCGCAGGCGAGCCCTCCGCACTTGGCGCACCCGCGCCACCCGCTGTCGCAGTGCCTCTCGCCGCACCATTTGTGCCGTGGCCGGCAGCCGCGCACGCTGCTTACGGCATGCCGCCGGCTTACTACGCGTCGCCGCCGCCGCCGCCGCAGCACCACGGCGGAGTGCCGCCTATACACCCGCATGTGCCGCCCGGTGGTTTTGTGCCGCCCGGTGGTGTTGTGGCGCCCGCTCCTACGGCACATGCCGTGCCGCCCACGCCTTTGGTCATGACGGACCAGCAGCTAAGTGTCATCCTTCAATCTTTAAGAATGCCTCAAAATACATACACACCGGCGCCGCCGTCTGCTTTATATACGATGCCTAATTTTGTTAATTGCACCGCACGCTATGATGGTTCCGGCGATGTCAACGCATTTATCGACGCAATTGAAATTTATAAAGATTGCGTTTGTATGGAAGAAGGAATAGCTGTTAAGGGCTTACCCATGTTACTTTCCGATTTTGCCGCCACCTGGTGGCAAGGCGTTAAACATACGGTGCGAAGTTGGAATGACGCCATGCTGTTACTACGCCAGGCGTTTGGACCGCGCCTACCGCCGCACAAAATCTATAGAGAACTATTCCGGAAAGAACAGGGAGATAATGAGAGTACGGACCGATTCGTATGCAAATCACGGGCTCTGCTGGCGCAGTTACCACAGAATACCCATGCAGAGGACCCTGTCCAATTAGACATGGTCTATGGACTTCTTCATAAGCGTATAAGAGAGAAAGTGTCGAGAAGTTCGTTCAGCTCTTTTGTCGAGTTATTGCAACGCGCACGAGTAGTAGAAGAACTACAGAATGAAGGCCGTGTCCCGCCGCCTGCGTCAAAACGCAGTATAGAAGGGAAGGATTCCCCTACGACATCGTCGACCCAACCAACAGGTAATCACGTCCGACCGCGATGTGTATATTGCAAGAACTTTGGCCACACCAAAGATGAGTGCCAAAGATTGGTTAAGGCGAACAAGAAGCCCGGCACCGACGCAATAAAGAGCGAGACCGGTGGGGATATACGCCCAACAGTAACCTGTTTCGGTTGTGGTACACCCGGCGTGATACGATCGAATTGCCCGACATGTAAGGAGAAATCCTCAAAGAATACTTCTGCTTCGAAGTCTAATTCTACTTTTCAAGCAGTGGCCGCCGTCGGCTCTAAAATAGACCCGCGTGTGCGACCCACGCTCAAGGTGGAAATATGTGGTGCTATAGGTAGTGCGTTGTTAGATACGGGTGCGAAGCAATCCGTCGCGAGTGATAGTTTAACGGCCCATCTGGCCTCTCAAGGTACACAATTCGTGAAGGTTGAAACTCAGTTAACCTTAGCGGATGGATCAAAAAGGGTCCAAATAGTTGATACGACAACAGTAGAGGTAAAGGTGCATGGGGTGGTAGTGCCGACGTTATTCATAGTATTACCAGGCGCAACTGAGTCATTGTTAGGGATGAACTTTATTAAGGACGCTGGCATGATACTTGACTTCGATCAGGATCTTTTTGCTATGAAAACCACTGCTGATTCTATTCCCCTTAGGTACGAAACTGAGGACCGCGAACTAGGTTGTTCTTCTGTCGGCCTCCGCGAGAACGAGGGCGTTCTTTTGTCGTCTCCTGAAAAGGACCAGTTGGCCACTCTCCTCAGCAATAATCATGATATATTTGAGCCAGGGGGAGGGCCTACAAGCTTTGCCGTTCATCGTATTGATACCGGAGATAGTGCGCCTGTCTCCGTGCCGCCGTACCGCGTCACACCTGAAAAAAAGGAAATGATGAGAAAGGAAATCGACAAGATGCTGGAAGAAGGAGTTATTGAAGAAGCGGAGTCGGAATGGGCCTCACCTGTAGTAATGGTTCCTAAAAAGAATGGTGACGTCCGATTCTGTGCGGATTATAGAAAATTAAATGCCGTCACGCGAACCGATAAATATCCGTTACCTATAATAGATGAGCTATTACAGAGCACAAAGCCTAACAGCATCATGAGCACAATTGACCTGAAATCAGGGTACTGGCAAATTGAGGTGGCCCCAGAGGACCGTCACAAGACCGCGTTCACCTCACCTTTCGGAACGTTCCAATTTCGACGCATGCCATTCGGTTTGAAAAATTCACCGTCGACGTTCCAGCGCCTGATGGACCGTTTTCGGTCTGGCTTGAAGGATATGACAGTCGTAGCCTATCTTGATGATATTCTGGTTATTTCAGATGACCTTGAGTCCCACGTGAGGGACCTACAACAGGTTTTCGATCGCCTACGTCAGTTTAATCTAATGGCGAATAGAGAGAAATGTGTTTTCGCTAGGGAACGTGTTACCTACCTGGGACACGTCATCTCGGCGCAAGGGATAGAGCCCGATCCTAATAAAGTGCAAGCTGTGCTGGAGAGGGAGCCACCGTCAAACCTAAAGGAACTGAAAAGTTTTCTACAAACCTGCTCGTGGTTCCGTAAATTTTATTCCGCAGTTCTCGGATATAGCCCGTCCTCTGACTGACCTTACGAAGAAGAATCGACGCTGGCAATGGGGGGAGGAGGAAGTTCAAGCTCACGACGAGCTCAAACGAAGACTTACCACCAGTCCCATTCTGTTACAGCCGAACTTCGAAGCGCCTTTTATTCTGCGCACTGACGCCAGTGCGTACGCTCTCGGCGCCGTTCTCATGCAAGGTACAAATCAAGAAGATGAGAGACCGATCGAATACGCGAGCAGACTGTTGTTGCCGGCAGAGCGCAACTATAGTACTACGGAACGAGAAGCGTTAGCCGTTGTCTGGGCTCTAGACCGATTTAGAGGATACCTAGAAGGTTCCCAGATACGCGTTGCGACGGACCACCAGCCCTTGAAGTGGCTTCTATCGCTGAAGACCCCCAGTGGGCGCTTAGCTCGCTGGGCTTTAAAAATCCAGGCTTATAATTTGGATGTGGAATATACCCCGGGAAAAGCCAACGTAGTCGCAGATACCTTAAGCCGTCCAGCTGGTCAGAAGACTACCGACGAGGTTCCCACATGTGACCTTTGCCCGGTGGCATTTGACTTACCGCACCGAAGCCTTGAGGAGATGCGTGCTGCGCAACTGGAGGACCCAGATATTAAGAAAATCATGGTGGATTTCGAAGATGACGACGCCTCTGTCCGCTGGACGGATCGCGGTTATTATTTAACACAGGGTGTGTTATTTAGAGTGGATCCCGATGGAGAGAGCGAGGAACCACAATTAGTAGTACCGACGGCTCTTCGTGCAGAAGTAATGAAAGAACTTCACGATGCACCAACCGCCGGCCATTTGGGCCTAGAAAGAACTCTGCGGAAGATCAAGGCCAAATTCTATTTTCCGAATATGCGACAATACGTCGCCCAATACATCAAATCTTGTGATTTGTGCCAAAAATTCAAACCAACCAATCTGAAGCCAGCGGGTCTTCTCCAAACTCCGGTCCCACAGCAGCGTTTTGAGGTCTTAGCTATGGACCTGTTTGGTCCACTTCCTGAAGGGAGTAATGGAGAGAAGTGGATTTTTCTCGTAGAAGACACAGCCAGCCGTTGGGTGGAATTGTTTCCACTAAAAGATGCTACTGCGGAGACATGTGCAAAGATCCTGCTAGAGCAAGTTTTCCTCCGGTATGGGTTTCCGAGACGTATCGTCTCTGACAACGGGACTCAATTTGTTTCTGCGGTGATGCAGAAAGCACTGCATGTGTTCGAGGTTAAGCAGAACCTCATACCTGTGTATCACCCAGAAGCCAACCCCGCAGAACGAAAAAATCGAGACATGAAGCAAATGCTCGCAATGCTAGTCGACTCTGAACATCGCAGCTGGCCTGAAGTTTTACCGGCGGTGCAGTTCGCCATGAATACGGCTCCAAATCAAGGAACCGGCCATTCGGCAGCTTACCTGACATTTGCGAGGGAGTTTCGTTCACCGTTGGACGTAGAAAATGATCTACGGGTTATCGTGAGTCAAGAGAACTTCGTGCCGCAGATCACTCCTTACCTGAAAAACTTTGCACACTATCTCCAGGAAGTTAAGTGGAAGATCGAAGATCAGCAAGATGCCCGAAAGCATACGGCGGATCAAGAACGTCGCCCGTCTCCTAAATACAAAGAAGGAGACCTAGTCCTCGTGGGAACCCACCTGCTAAGTCAAGCAGCAAAAGGTTTCACTCGTAAGTTTGCACCGCGTCGGGAGGGGCCGTATGTAATTGCTCGTGTCGTTACGCCAACCTCGTTTGAAGTGGTTGATAAAAATGGAAGTATCAAGGGAAAGTATCATGCTAGCCTCCTAACTCCGTATGTAGGAGACACTGGGGCCATTGTCCACGCGCGTAAAAGGGGAAGACCAGCCAAGCCACACACGAGTCGTCCGTGTAGCTTGGAGGGGGAGGATATAGCGCGAGAGTTGCAGCACTCCACCCCGCGCCCCTCACCCTCAACAGCAAGGCCGCGGCGCGCGCGACGTCCCCCCGCGCGTTTTCAAGATTCGAACGAATCCATAAACTAGTCTAAGTTGACCGAGCGCTCCATGCAGAGCGCACGTACCTATTCGACGGACAATCGCGGGCGCCGCGATTCTTGCTTGTCCTCGACTAATTTCTTTGTCAAAAGTATAATTTTATGTCAACCTGTAACTTCTTAAATAAATAAAAACACAACTGAAGTAAAATAAATGTTTCACTATAGTGTTAATTTCCTTGATTATGTAAAAATATTTCCTGATTGTATATGTATAAGTTATTTCCAACACAATTGTCAATTGTTAAGGAAAGTCAATCGTCAAAAAGTGCGCGGGCATATTTCCGCTTGGCCTGTGCATTCCCTTAAGGTTTCAACCACCATCAATATACATTATTGTTTAATTATAATAGGGTACTTACCTGCCTAACTTAGCTAACTCTATTACTAAGTATATCTAGTGAGTGAGTAGGTAGTAGGTATGTATAGCTAAATACATAGTTCTATGACTGATACTGAAGGATTTTTGTTTAAATGCAAACCTATTTTTAATTATACTTCCATTGCATTGCATTTTTGAAGATCTACACCCAATCGTCGCTTGTGGAGGAATGTATTGTCTGTTTTTTTGAAGTCGTACTATTTCATATCTTTTTACTTAAGTACATACACTTTTCACCACAAAGGATAGTCTAAAATTGTAAAATTCATATCTGGCATCATATCTTTCATTACATTCAGAAATTCACTTAACGCATTCAAATTGATTTCTTTGAAAGGTACAGGCGGTACACCTATGTGCACTTCGGAAGCATTCACTGCTTCCTCTGATGTGATGTTTACTAATTCCGTAAGCAAATTGTCGTTTGCTTTAATTGTAGTGTTACCAGGAATAATATCCATCTTCCTGTAAGATGTTTCAATACCCTGATTCCTGTCAAACCGGTGTGGCAAGCGCAAGTCAACTTCCCTATACAGCGGGGTATTAGGGCCGTACGCGTTTGGGAATTCTTTATAAAACCTTTGCGCCATTGAAATGACATCTTTAAAAGTTTTAGGAGGAGCGCCTTCAGGTTTAGCATCGGTCGCTTCCCCCTTAGCTTGCATTTTGGTTTTGTTCAGGTTCGCAGCTTCTATGTAAGTGCGTACGTCTATAAAGTGGGTGTTGGGAGCGATGTCGTCGAAGAATTTGTAGGTGGAGTTGTTGGGGTGTGTGGCGCATTTGTCGGGGGTGACGCATTTGCCGGTGGCGTCTCTGAGGAGGCCCAGCCTGCAGTGGCAGCCGAGGGCGCAGCGCCGCGGGCGGGGGAGGCAGGCCTGGGGGTCGCAGCGCGCCTCGCAGCCGTACCGGCAGACGTACTCCTCGTTAGTGCTGGAGCATTTCTCTGAAAATATAATAAGACTCAAGGTCACCCAGAGGGCAATGGAGAGAGCTATGCTCGGAGTTTCCCTGCGAGATCGAATCAGAAATGAGGAGATCCGCAGGAGAACCAAGGTCACCGACATAGCTCAAAGAATTGTGAAGCTGAAGTGGCAGTGGGGTGGGCACATCGCTCGTAGAACTGACGGCCGTTGGGGCAGAAAGGTTCTCGAGTGGCGACCTGGATGAGGTTAGCGCAGGACCGGTCGTCGTGGAGATCCTTGGGGGAGGCCTTTGTCCAGCAGTGGACGTCTACAGGCTGATATGATGATGATGATAATAAGAAGTAGGTAGGTATATTGTAATAAACATCGGATCAAACCGAATGCAGCACGGCGCAGCACAGCACAGCGCAGCACGGCTTATGACGTTGTAAATGTATGGAATATTTTGGGAGAGGAGACGCCAACGCACGATGCTGCACAGCGCTGTGCAGCTACGCGCGTATCCGTGCGTCAAGCCACGCAGTGACGTTGTAATCGTATGGCTCTCACTAGTTGATGTCACACCGTGTGCGGCGATTGCGTTGCAGCACAGCACGTCGCGACAACTGGCCGGTGTGACGTGCTACGCAACGCGCTGCGCTGCAACGCTCTGCGCTTCACCGCATACGCATTCGGTTTGACCCGGCCTTAACAGTACGCCCATGCCGCACGATTTTCTCACTCACTGTCACTGATCGACGTAACAATTTTTCCTGTCAGGTTTTCCCCGCGACTTTGTTCGCTCGGACAAAGTACCTGTAACCGGTCACTGCAGATCATTGGTTTTTGCGTGATGCCTGAACAGACAGACAGACAGGCACAGGGTATTTGATGAGCCATAAAACCCTCCGGTCGTGTTTGTAACCGAGATTCGTAACCAGATACAAACGAAGCCTGTAGACGTCCACTGCTGGACAAAGGCCTTCCTCAGGGATCTCCACGACGACCAGTCTATTTATAATAATAATAATGTTTTGCACAAATCTACACACGGCTGTTTAGTCCTAACTAAGCCGAAGCTTGTAAAAGGGTACTCAACATACATAAATACTTTTTAAATAAATACTTAAATACATACAAACACCCTGAATCCGAAAACCAACAGCTAAGCTCATCACACAAATGTTGGTTCCGGGTGGGAATCGAACCCACGACCTTTGGCGCAGTAGGCAGAGTCAGTAGGTAATAGTAATAACAATAAATCCAAGTCACTGGTTCTAGAAACTGTGTAATATTTTTCAGTGAGTCATGTTTTGTGTCAATGATAGATAATGTCCAAGGTATCTCAGTGTCAAGTTGATGTTTACAGCAGTATGTGGGTTGCTTATCTCTGACAGACCATAAACTCGCCTGTCTCGTTCTGCATAGTCGCATCCATCACGCCCTGATGGTAGGGAACATGGGGTTATTTGGAACCCGGCTTCAAGGGACTTTTCCTCACTGACTGTGTCTGATCACTTCATTTCCCTCTTTCCTTCACCTGCTTAGAACTTTGTTGTTATCGATTACATTGTATGTATGTGTATGTATGTATGTATATTGTATGCATGTATGTGTGTATGTATATATATATGTTTTGTATACCTATGTATTTAGTGTATGTAGATTTTTAAAATAAGCCTATAATTGCACAACCTACCTAGACCGCCTAGATGTACATTACTGTATCTGTTACTGTTTTTTGTCTGTAATTTTTAAACGTGCAATAAAGTGTATTGAATTGAATTGAAAACTTCGTACCTCTACCTATCTTTAATGGAGAGGCCGATTGCATTAAAACACTGTATATATCCTACCTAATAAATTATTTGTACTAATATTATATACGCGAAAGTTTCATTCTAAGGATGTTTGGATAATTGTTACTCTTTCACGCAAATACTATACACAGAACAGTTTTTGTTGAAATTTTACAGCAGGTTTCTAAAAACAGATTATAAAATATAGACTATATGGATGCATCGGGAAAAGTTGTTCCATATTATTATTACAATCGAGTTGCCACGCGACGAGCCTTTCTGGCCTTTAGGTAGTGCGCAGATTAGAGTCAAGACAGTTATAAGACAGAGGAATATTTAATCTGTGGCTGTACAAAAATAATGTTATTTTCTATATTTTCTAGGGCGATACGAGTAGTCTTCTTAAGGCCGGGTCAAACCGAATGCGTATGCGGTGCAGCGCAGCGCGTTGCGTAGCGCGTCGCACCGGCCAGTTGTCGCGACGTACTGTGCCGCAACGCAATCGCCGCACGCGGTGTGACGTCAACTGGTGAGAGCCATACGATTACAACGTCACCATGGCACGGCGCGCGCGCGACGTTGCCAGACCGCGCGCACTCGGGTTGTCTCTGCGTGTTGATGCACGGATACGCGCGTAGCTGCGCAGCGCTGTGCAGCATCGTGCGTTGGTGTGTCTTCTCCCAAATATTCCATACATTTACAACGTCATAAGGCGTGCTGCGCTGTGCTGTGCTGCATTCGGTTTGACCCGGCCTACTGTCTTGACTAAGGTGTGAGCGGGCTCTTAATGTTTAGAGTGCATGTGTCTCGATCATACTTAGTACTAGTAGTAGTGGGCGTGGCCGGAACCAATGACGTGAGACGCAGTACGTACGGTCGACCGCACGTAAGTGCAAACAAAACCAGTATAAACTGGTCTCTCATAGTATTGAAACTCCCTATGGCTAGGCCAGCTTAACTTCAAAGTGTTTCTATCGACTGTACGCGCTAAGAATTCCTTCTCAGTCACGCACAGCCCTCGACCAGACACAAATGCTCTACAAGGAATTTCTTTTCCTCCTATACCACTGGTGGTTAATGTACGCAGCGTAAGTGACACGCAGTACGTACTTATTCTTAGACGGGACTTGAAAACGGGAGTTTTGTGGAATTCCCCCCGGGCCGTCAGTCCAGCCATCCCAGCTCCTTGCAGTAATGGAGTAGGAATTCGCGGTACGTACGCGGCAAGCAATCCCTTTCGGGCACGCACCGCCCGCTGTGGTGGCGCAGCAGCGGCGGGCGGCAGAGGCAGCCGCGCGTGCACGCGCCCGCCGCGCAGCGCGGCCGCGGCGCCGAGCAGCTCGGCTCGCACCACCCGCACTGGAGGTACACCTCGTCCGGCTGGCAGTCCTCCACGCCGGGCTCGTGCGCCCCCATCGACACCTCGGCTGCAGAAGTGGTGTTGTAGTCCAGAGGATTTTTGAAATAAGCTTTTATTTCAGTACAAAAGATCAACTACCAGAGCATCTAGCGCAGGCAGGCTAGAGGAAGGGAGTTCCATATTAACGCGGTGGGACCACGGGGAATTTCTTTTCCGCGTGGTCCCACCGCGCCATCTCTAGCGCGGTCATACCACGGGGAAAAACCCGCGTGGAGTCCCTCACCGTGTCGATTTTGCTCGCGTTTATTTCATAGTCAGGAATCGAATAAAAAAATTACAAAGAAAATAGGTAAGTAGGTACTACGGGTTTCTTCGTTTTCTATGGAGGTTATGTGGATTTCCATCCAGAACTGATATCAAAAATTCTTTCAGTGTTGGCTATGTGGTACTTTCCGCTAGGACATTGGCTAATTTTCCTGCCAATACCACAGAGGGTATATTGCCAATACCCCAAATCTACAACCCGGGAACTTAATAGCTGCAGGCAAAGCCGCTGGCCTTAAGCTAGTTTATAATAAAATTGTTAATATTGAGTTTGTGTTTTTGTATTCTCTCTCCACAACGAGCTATAGTTGGTTGCTTTTCTGTAAGATGGGTGCAAACCATTTTGTTGAAAATATACCAAATACTTTTTTTGTTAATGGACCGCCGAATAGCGATACCTATTTATCATTTACATAGGATAGTGAGGTGCAATAGTGAAGGTCCATATCCAGCAGTGGATACTTGATGATTAGTAAACACAAGGAGAAAGGAACTGGTGAAACAAGGCAGAAGAAAGTGAAACAACAAAAGATGCTACAACTATATTTTAATAAATATCACAAATAAATACTTAACTTTGCACTTTTAAGATCTCCTATATTACCAACCTTTGGGACAGTTCTCCAATTTAACACATTGTCCATTGGGAGACCTGAAATAACCTTCGTCGCAGAAGCAGCCGGTGCTGCAGGGCGTGCGGCAGACTGGGCGCGGGTCGCTGCAGGTCCTCTCGCACTTCTGGCAGCGCCTGTAGGTCTGGTGGAGGCCGCAGGTCAGCTGGTACGTCACCGGTTGTACGTGGGTAGCTGGAAACGTTAGAACAAGAATCATAAGGAGGATTCAATGAAGAAGACCCCTTGATCCTCGCGTTCCAAGCGACAAGTCATAGAAAATTTTCCTACTGGCTGAATAAAGGATAAAGAAACTCACAGCTCTCGTTCTTCTTCAAATTGGAACAGTGCTCTTGCTTCACGCATCTCCCGTCTCTCTCCCGCACCAGGTCCTCGACGCAGAAGCACCCTCGCGCGCACTGCGCCGGGCAGACAGGGTTCGGATTATCGCAGGTCTTGTTGCAGGGCTCGCAGAAGCGGTACTCCTCGTTTTCTGGACACTCCGTGTCGGTGGAGCGAGGCTCTGACGTCTGCAGGTAGGTGGATACTGGTGGAATAGTGTGTAATTAGCATGACAGCAGATACATATACAGGGTGGAATTTTGTAATGCCACCGGAGGGAAAGTACTCTTAATAATGTAGATAGAAAATTTTACTCAAAGGAAACATTCCTTTATTTTTGAAAGGAAAGACAACTGCATTCAAAGATTTTCGAAAATTCGCTTGCCACACCCGGGAATCGAACCGACTAAAATCTGTAAAAATTACACCCTGCACTTTTATTGTAGTGTATCCAAGAAAATGGAGCCCATTTCGAGCAACTACTAGTTTTTTTGAAAATAATTTAAGATTTCATGATTTTCCTTTCATTTGGTTTAACAAGTTTGTTAGAGAGACTTCATCCTTATAATTGACCCTAACGATCGATGCAATATTCAAATTCCAGGGTGTAATTTATACAGATTTTGGTCGGTGTGGCAAGCGAATTTTCGAAAATCTTTAAATGCAGTTGTCTTTCCTTTCAAAATAAAGGAATGTTTCCTTTGAGTAAAATTTTCTATCTACATTATTAAGAGTACTTTCCCTCCAGGTGGCATTACAAAATTCCACCCTGTATAATCCTCGTTGACCACTATTCTCAGGACGACAATAGTATACTTACGAACTGGAGGGCACTCGGACAGCTGCACACAGTGGCCGGTGTCGTTCCTCACTTCTCCCTCGTTGCAGAAGCAGCCGGTGGCGCAGACCGCGGAGCACACCGGCGCGGGGTCCTTGCAGGTCTTCTGGCAGCCGCCGCACGTGAGGAGCCGCTCGTTCGGCCGGCACAGCGACCCTACTTGGCCTGGAACAAAGAACAAACTGACTCACTGACTAACAGATCAACGCACGCCCAAACCGCTGAGCCTAGAGACTTGAAATATTGCACAAATTATAGCTCTGACGTGCAGGCGGGCGTCAGTGGCGCAGGGGATAAGACACGGCCTATCATATCGAAAGGTCCGGAGTTCGATCCCCGGCTGCGCTATGTACCAATGGGTTTTATCTCGAAACTTAAGTACATTTACTGACAGCTCTCAAACGGTGAAGGAAAACATCGTGAGGTAACCTGCATACGCTGTAGAAGAAATTCTTAGGCGCATGTGAAGTCCACCAACCAGCACTGGGCTAGCGTGGTGGACTATAGCCCGAACGCCCTCGTTGAGAGGGTAGGCCTGAGCCCCAGCGGTGGGGTCATGTTAATAGGCTGTTGATGATGATGATGTGCAGGCGGGCGAAGCCACGAGAAACTGTTAGTAATCATATACTTACACATAGGTTCACTAAAAATTTGTCTCTCTTTATGATGCACTGTTACACTTCTGATACAAGAAATAAGAAATCTTGTGTCACCACAGTTTCAAGACAGTAATAGGTCAAATCGTCCAGTGGCTGTAGTCGCTTCTACAACAAACTACCAGAGGACATCTTGATTATGAAGGACAGACAATTTACGGTGCAAGATGACGTGTGGGCTTATCGTTTCCTACATAATAAATACAAAAAAATCCAATATTTAGACTTTATAAATATTCTAGCCAAACATTTCTGTATACAGAAATATATCTATGCAATATAGGTATTATAGATATTTCATTTCTCTATTGTTGGTAGCTCAGTGGTGGCACGTATTAGGAAAGGCCTATGTCCATCAATGGACGTGGATCTACGAATACATCAATCATCATTATCATTATTCTACTAAGTACGTACGTAAGTACATAGTCTCACAAAATGTGCACTGATATAACAACATCTCAAATGCACAGTCGTTTCCATCGCAAGGAAGCGAGTTCGAAGAAAGAAAGTGTAAGTGCAGACTTGTAGGTCATTGTTCGCGTCTAAATATCAATCAGTGTCGTGTGACAGACAGACAGACATACGGACATGTTTACTAACAAACCGGAGCGGCCGGTAATGGAGCTGATTACATCGAATTGTTGAGGAGAAAACTGCACTTAGTTTAGCGTAGCGTCATATTTGATGGACAGATAGGCCGAGCGAAAGGATCGCGATACTTGGCGCTCCGTTATATAAGCTTACCGATATGACATGAATTAGGTGGGCGGATAATTAGAAACAGGGCAAGATTTTCATACAATCGAAGTAACTTTGAAACCATGGTTCTCTGTGAAGGATTGATCGGGGCATGATCAGCCCTGCTATTCTGTAAGCGTATTTGTGCAACTCGATCCTGAATCCGCAGTGAGATCGGTCTCTAACTCAATGATTCACAGTTCAATACTCACTTTACTTCGCAAGTGAAGTGTTTATTGTGTAGCTTGTATTTGTTTACACAATGCGACATCAAGGTCTTTCATGATCGGATGCGAAGTGAAGTGAGTGACTTGCGATGTGATGGTCGAGTTTTAATTCGTACTTTACAGAATCACACAGCTGATGACGGTCATCGAGAGAGTGCATGGAGGACTTTCAGATCGCTATAGATATCCAACTGATCAGATGAGCCGTTTGGTAGCAGCATCGTCATGTAGAAAAAAACCTGCAAAATGGCTTAAAAATGTATGAAAATCTTAAAGTTAAGGAATCATGACGATACTGCTCCCAAACGGCTGATCTGATCAGTTGGATATCTATAGCCATCTAGAACTCCTCCATCTATTCTCTCGATGACCGTCATCAGATCACGCCCCGATTAATCCATCACGGAGACCCATGGCTTCAAAGCGACCTCGTTTGTATGAAAATCTTGGCCTGTTTCTAATTATCCGTCCACCTATGTATGTATGGATATTTTATTTGAAGCATCTATCGTGTCTAGAGGTCCGAGTTCGATCCCCGGTCGGGCTATGTACGGTCGACCGCACTTCATTCACAGAATAAATAAGTACCAGTCGTCAGTGGAAAAAAAACCTGGTCTCTCCTAGTATTGAAACTCCCCAATATGCAAGGCCAGCTCAAGGTCAATGTGTTTCCTCCGACGTGCGGTCGACTGTACCAATGGGTTTATCTCAAAACTTGAGTAGATACATTTACTGACTGCTCTCAAACGGGAACGAAAAACATTGTGAGAAAACCTGCATACGCAGAAGGAATTCTTAGACGCATGTGAAGTCCACCAACCCGCACTGGGCTAGCGTGGTCTATTAGCAGTATGTCCAGCAGTGGACGCTAGAAGGCTGATGATTGAAGTTAATGCACTGTGCATTTTGAGTGTGAGAACATCGATTTAAAAATAAAAGCAGATAATAAAACCCCTGGTTGATTCTTGTCGAGTTTATTGCTTCACCTCACCGGTAAAATTGATGAAGCTTCGCGAATAAACATATTACAGCTCGTAACAAAACAAGCGGTCAATAAAACATCTTAATTGGATACCATTTATAATCATTTTAGGGTTTATTTTAATAAACAACCGGGGAAAAAGGCGACGTCTAAATGTGATTATTGTGTCCTGAATTTGAATATGAATTTTAATCTTGCTGAATAGTTAAAGAATTTTTAGAAATTTTGAATTCAAATAGGTAGATAGGCAAACTAGATAAACTAGATAAAGATAGATAGGTCGCGATATAGGACCGGATGTTACCACCAACAAGCGTACTACGATTTATTTATTACATGACTACGAACACAAAATTAAATAAACTAGTTTAATAAATAAAAATTCATATTATTAAATACAGTATCGCTCTTATTTGCGGAGAAAATTTTGCCTTTCTACACCCTGTATGCAAAATAAAGGAACTCAAACGAAGTAGCAGGACATTAACAAAATTCGTACTTTCCCCAAACGACTAACTGTAAACCAATGGGAATAAAAATTTAACCGCAATTTATTTTGAAGGCTAACATCAACTAAATTGGTGCAATATAAACCAAATTAGGACCGGAATTAGAATTTAGGTTTTATTGAGCTGTGATGTGAGATAGGAAAATAAAATACAAACCAGTTGTTTTTTTTTATAATGGGTTTTACGGCCGTGGAAACAAATAGTCTTAATCCCATCATGTTTTAAATTAATCATTCAGAAACCGGCATGTACCAAAACATGCCTAAAGTTAGTCGGCGATTTTCACATCCTCACTAAAGCAATAGTAACTTTGGAGATTTACAACGGACAATATTGATACGAACTTAAAGAGATGCTGCTGTCCGTCATCTGGATATGTACATCGCCTTGGTTACCCTTTGGTCGCATTAGAACAACTACATAAAGAGTAGTAGTACCTACTGTTCTGTTCCAGAAATGAATGTTCTTTGCCATAAAAAAAATTAAGTAGGTACCTACTCCATGAACATAATTTGCAGAGCTCTTCAATTAGTAAGGTAGGTAAGCTAACATTCATCAATCAATCAACAGCCTGTTAACATGTCCCCACGCTGGGGCATAGGCCTACCCTCCCAACGAGGGCGTTCGGGCTATAGTCCACCACGCTAGCCCAGTGCGGGTTGGTGGACTTCACATGCGCCTAAGAATTTCTTCTTCGGCGTATGCAGGTTTCCTCACGATGTTTTCCTTCACCATTTGAGAGCAGTCAGTGAATGTAGTTACATAGTTCGAGAAAAAAGCCATTGGTACATGGCCCAGCCGGGGACCGAACTTCGGACCTTGAGATATGATAGGCCGCGTTTTATCCCCGACGTCACTGACGACGAGCTAACATTCATATTCTCTTAGAATAAAAGGTGTTCAGTATGCAATACTGAATAGCTATGTAACAGATATTTATTGTTGCTACAACATGTAATAAGTTGAATCATCAAAATTTAAAAAATCTTTTTTACATACTTACCCAGAACATTATAGCTTAGACACACTGTTACAAACACACAGCCAAACAAACAACCTTGCCGCGCCATGTCCGAGTCCTCAGTGCCCCGTACCACAGTGCACTACTAACATATACCCCGCCTGGCTTATACTTCAAGCCGCAGGCATGTTACGAAATTCGGTTTTAAGGAAAAACCCTGTATGATTTCACCGACTTTCATCTTTATGATTTTTGTCAAAGAAACTGCGAATGATAATAGTACCTAAATTTATTTTTAAATCCGGTGACTTTTTGGTACCTAACTCTTATAAGAACAATGACTATATAAGAGACAAAATAAACTTATTGATATATTTCGTTATAATTAATATCTTAGTTATTATGGATGTAAAAAAATAGTATAGTTATTATTGTTTTTAATTCTTTGGATTTTTGACAATGAAGACATGATAATCGTTTAATTATCTAGCTATGTTAAAAAAGTGAAGTTTCTACAATAGATTCAATCATGGCATTGTTTTGGGTGTAGCGTTCTTGTCTTGTCTGAAAAATCTAATCACTAACGTGTCTGTTGCCTCGATCTCTTCTATACAGATTCATGCACAGAACACGGAAAAAGTTCGCTACGCTCCCATCGTTTATAGTAATCTATGGGTTCATGCATTACAATGGAGCTGCCACGCGACGCAATCGCACACGCCACGCACGCAGGTCTATGCGTGTTGATATAATAGCAATCGGACAAACATTTAGGACATTGTATAAAAAGCTAATTTTATATTTATTGCTGCAACATTAACTTGTATTACCTGCATATCCGTATATAGATTGTTTTTAAGATAACCGCCGACGCAATAGTCGAGATACATTGCAGTGTGCTTCCTGCCGAGTTCGATTCTCGACTATAGTTAAACTATAGTTAGACTAATTTATGAATATTATTGTTAGATGACCAATGATCATCGTCGTGCATTGAGTACGCGTGATGAATGTTATGGTCGCGAGATGACCTCACTTTACCTCGATGGTGGGGTAAAAGCAGTTAGACAATAAAAAGGTGCTAAATTAAAGTCTATAATAATCTAAATCAAATCAAAGGCCGGCACATCGCTCGTAGAACTGACGGCCGTTGGGGCAGAAAGGTTCTCGAGTGGCGACCGCGTATCGGAAGACGCAGTGTAGGCCTCCCACAAGGTGGACCGACGATCTGGTGAAGGTCGCGGGACCCGGCTGGATGAGTTTAGCGCAGGACCGGGCGTCGTGGAAATCCCTGGGGGAGGCCTTTGTCCAACAGTGGACGCCTACAGGTTGATATGATGATGATAAAATCATATATAAAAATGTCTATAAGTGTTTAAGCTTAGAGTAAGTATATGCTATGCATAAATTTAACAAAACCTGCGTACGGTCCCATACACGTAAAGTAGTGGGGATCATAGAGTTAGTATACAACTCTCTGGTGGGGATGAATTTTTTTCTCGTACATCCCATGGTATGGAGTATCGTTGGATAGGTATTTCAAAAATATTGCGGGTGCGTTGATTGAAAACCATTTTTAGATTTAGGGATCCATTTCCGAAATATTAAGCTTTAAAGTGCTAATTTTTGTTAGAGTCGCTGTGGACATGTGACTGCTAAACGTTTGCTTCTGGATAAGTGAAAAAATTCACGGCAGTAGCAATTTAACGGAGTTATAAGGAAAACTATGACAGCTAAGTAGGTTCTAATAGTTTTTGAGTAATAGTCGACCAACTTAAAACGGTTGAAAAGAAGGAAAAGTTCATAGAAGTATGCATACAAGCTGAACTAGACTACGCTTGGTTCTAGTTAGTTGTTGAACTAGACTACGGAACCCTACACTGCGCGCAGCCCGACACGCACTTGTCCGGTTTTGAAAGTGTGATCTCTACATCGATCGATAGTACCATTTCAGCATTTCGGCAAATAATGACGAGACGACCATAGAATGGAGGGTTCCTCGTAGTCCTACGGAACCCTAAGAAAGTGAAGGTTTCGCAACGTCATCGCCATTTTAAAATGCAAAAAGAGCCTCCCCGGCGGGGAATCGAACCCCGGTCTCCCGCGTGACAGGCGGGGATACTTACCACTATACTACCGAGGATAGTGACCGAACGGTTGAAATAGTTGTACACTTATTACAACAACACTGCGAGTATATTGTACCCATATCTACTCAGATAAAAATTGGTTGGTAAGTACAGTTATCTGTCCAATTTCGGAGGAGAAATTCATTATCTACGTGTTCAGTTTAATCATCATCATCATATCAGCCTGTAGACGTCCACTGCTGGACAAAGGCGTCCCCCAGGGATCTCCACGACCACCGGTCCTGCGCTAACAGTGATCCAGTCGGGTCATCATCATCAGTCTAATATTGCTATGGAATTAATACAATACATAATATGTTGGTGGACTTCACATGCGCCTAAGAATTTCTTCTTCGGCGTATGCAGGTTTCCTCGCGATGTTTTCCTTCACCGTTTGAGAGCAGTCAGTAAATGTACTTAAGTTTCGAGAATTTGACGGTTCACTCCTTAACCGACTGATATTATACATGCGAATTGCGAGAGACGAATGTATATTTGTTTTTATAACGGCTGATCGGATTTTGATGAAACTTGGCACAGTGATAGCACAGTGCACTAAAAGGATTGTTAGGCCGTGGTGATAGCTTATATCCTAGAATATCATATGGGATACTCTTTCAATGAAAAGTTTTGGAGCGTCCCAGTAGTGTTATCATTTACATTGATGTATATTTGTACGGTCAACCGCACGTCTGTGGAATCAAAACCAGTCTCTCATTGTATTGAAACTTGAAGGCTAGGCCAGCTCAAGGTCAAAATGTTTCCACTGAAGTGCGGTCGACTGTACATGCGATTGTGTAGGGTTCGAATAAAAGAAAATACATTATAATTCTTGCAAATGCACTAAGTATATTTTAACCTTTCAGTTGCAATTAAATATTACAAAAAGTAAGTTAATTTTATAATTTTATTAATAAAAATGTAATAGCACTATCGCAACATAAGGTTTTAAGAAAAATATACTGCAAGTAAATATACATTACACTACTTAGTATGAAATTGTGCTTCGTTTACACCTCAATGTGCTAACAAGTACCCAGCCAGAACCGTAAAACAGCGTGATGACCATAAAGTATATTAGTGTTTTTTTTTAATTTTCTGTAATCTACAAATTATACACATTTTTTAGATAGGGGCGATTGTTTATGGTTTGGTTACAGTCTCAACTCAAAAACAATGTTAATATTCAGCTGGTGGGCTCAGTTAGCTAGGAAGGGGGGGAGGGGGAAAAGGATAGGCTGAAGGGTTTCGCACCGATTCAAGGGTTCAATGTGGATATCACGCAAAAATTTCGCAAAGAAGTTAAAAAGAATTTGTACAAACATATATAGAACATTTTTTTCATAGATTTAGGGATCCATCAAAGCATATACCGTTTTAATTGAAAACCTATTTCAAATAAACTAGAATAGAATTAATATGTTTTTTTATGGTCACCACGCACCCTTTGACTAGACGAAAGTGTAACGACCCAGCACTAGCTTCCATCTAACTCCAAGACAAAATGAATAAGAATGTCTCTAAAATTATTCGATTTAAATACACGTTAAATCTATAGTTTGACCATGTTAACTAAGAGGTTAGTTCATTTAACATATAGTTTACGTAACAGGGTCATTCATAGTCATAGCCGGCCATGGTGCGGATTAGTGGACTTCAACATAAGCCTATAAATATTACTAATATATTATACGAATTTTCAAATAGTTACACTGTTTCCTGGAATCATTAAAAAAATAGTAGTTTCCTTTTACACAGATAAATATATTCTGAACAAGTTAACACAGTCAAACTAAGAGGACAAAATTTGAGAATTTACTATAAAAAGTACTACATATGAATAGTTTATATAACATTATAATATAACACAGTTTGGCAGGATAAGTTTCTCAAGCAGCTTCAGTATAAAAGACAACAACATTGTATAAACATACGTTATTGTAAATTTGATTACGTATTTTGTATAGTTATTGGAAGTTAGCTATTGCTTATTGATTTCAAACAGGCAACAATTTTCAATGTTACGAATGAACATAGGTATGCAATATGAACATAGATTCAATGTAACTAAATATACTTAAAAGGAAATTCAACACAAAAATATGGTACCTACATAACTGTTTTGTTTATTATTTTACATTTCTCGGCGTCATTAAATTAATGTTAATTAAATAGTACAGAATAATGTTAAGGTAACACATGAAAATTAAAGTCCTAAAACACATTGTACATACATAAAGGCACAAATAAGTTAAGTACCTTAAATCTAAGAGCAAACCTTAACTAACAATTTTAAGTCTCTAAGAAATGTTAAGTATATTTAGTTGAAAATACAACGTTTACATTTTCATTTTTAATGATATCGAAAGTTCACAAAAATAATGACGAATCTAACTATTTTAACAATTCTAAATTGTTTTCAAAACACAATTATGTGTTTTAAATATATTCATAGAAAAAATCTATGATTTTACTCGTAATCAAATGAATGTTTCATTTAAATTAACGAATTTACATTTAAGTGTAGAGAATATTTTACATGTTTACTTGCTAAATACCCAAACCCCTATAATGTATAGCCGGCTACAGTACTTTTTGGCACGCTACTAAATAACTAAATTCGTATCGTACTACATCTACTTTAGAAATATAAATTCTAATTACTATATACATAGGAACAACAACTGTTTGCATGATCGTTTATGTACCTACTTAACAGTAAGTATATACATTGTGTATTCACGTGAACAAAATATGTAGATAAGTAGTGGTTTCAGTTTCAACCACACACGATTATTAACAAAGTATTTCGTTGAGTAGATAATTTCATTGACAAATAACATTTCACATCAAGTTCTGGTGAAATAATATGATGTCAGATCCGAAAATAAATGACTACCCCTCAATAAAAGTAAAAAACCCTTCCAAAAATATAATTTTGGACTAAAATGACGGACGATTACTTTGTTATCATCTATAAGTAAAACAAGCGGTAGATTAGTTACTATCCTCTAGGGCATGGACCTCTTAAATTAGGCCACATTGTCCTAATTGACTCGCTTCGTCTTGCTCACACGCCACCTGTTTGCGTCATTCTATCTCTCTCTGTTGGTATCCTTATTGATAAAAGGGAGGGGAGTGGAAGGGGAGGGGTAAAGGAAGTAGGGGGAGGGGAAGGGGAGGGGTAAAGGAAGGAGGGGGATGGGGAGGGAGGGCAAGATGAAGAGTAGGGAAGGAAGAGTGGAAGATGGGTCAGGATGTGGAAGTGAACGGGTGGGCCGGGGGAAGGAGGTGAACGGGAGGAGTTTGTGTAGTATTTTAACGCGAATGAAGTAGCGGGGCGTTTGATAATAGATAATAAATCGTATCCATTTCTTGAGTACCTACATAATGTAAGAACGTCACCCATCTACTGCTTGTTTTCCTTATAACGATGCTTGTTATACTCAAAAGTATTGTGTATCCTTGGCGAGTTCGTTCAAGCGTTGGATCCAACGTCGCAAGCGCTGGCTAAAGCTGCTCGGTCTATGCTGGCGTATTCCTTGCCAGACCTGGGCCTGGCCGCGTGTCGGTCCGCTGACACATCGCAGGAGCTGAACGAAGACACGGAGAGGGACTCCATGTAGTCTGAGGTATCTGATGCACCACTAGAATTGCTTTTATTGGTCACGTGGCTGTGGCGAGCTGTGGCGTCTGGTTCTCCTGTGGAAGATGGATAATTATGGTCAATGGAAACAGTTTGTCACCACCCAGCAGGTCTTCGATCCCCAGTGAGCGTCACTACACCAATCCCTATCCAGCCGCTTCCGATCTCATTTTTCAGGTCGTTGGTCCATCTGCCATGGGACGTCCCAAACGTGATAAACGAGTTCTAGAGTAAAAACCGAGCGTTTTTACTCTAGAACTCGTTTATCACGTCTGTATCTATTTTGCTATAGATATGGCCTGCCCACTACGATTTATCCTATACCGATTGGTAAATAACGCTGAAGAAGAATGTAGAAGAGCTAAAAGTCTCAACTAACTTGGGTTAATATCAGAGATAACAGTTATTATAACTTACCATTTCTCTTCTTTCGTCTGGTCAAAGTGTCGACGTCGCAAGAGTTTGACTTCGTGAGCGTCGCGACCTCCTCAAAATGAAACGTCAAGTTTCTCAAAGGGTCTGATGAGATAGACTTGACGAACGGCGTGTGTATTGGCGTCAAAGCCTTCCTCATTGGCTTGTTGTTCTTTATGTGTTTCTTGCACGACTTGGAGTTTGTTACAGGCATTTCAAATTCGTTAAAATCCCCTTTATGGTGTTTCAAGGATCCTGTTGATACACCCGAGTCGTTCGAACTTGATGAATCTCTGTTCTTTTCAGATTTACTGGGTACACTGGACGATCTTCTTATTTTAACAGCATCTTTAAAGCGAGCTACAAATAAATTTTCACTTTTCGGCTCAGGGGCTTTAAAACTTTTGTCTTTTGTTATAAAAAATTCCGGTGTGTTGTTCCTTATAGGTACTCTTTTATTTATAAGCTCAATTCTGTTAGCTTTTCTAAGCACTGTTGGTGTGAAACAGTGACTATTGATACTCAAGTCATCATCATGCCTTTTGGTAAAGTCAGCAGAACTCGATCGCCTAGTACTTATTGTGTTGTCTGTATCAGAATGTTGCGTAGGATCGGAAACATGGCTAATTCTACTTATGTTATCCGAGCAGTTTTTGTTGCTATTACTCGAAATGCTTAGCTCAATTGGTTCCATGTGCATGTAGTTTAAATGTTCGTTACAACATTCTGTGGACGGATGCACAGTGTTCGTTGTTGCTGTGGAAATGTCGTCATCGTGTTCAGGAATATCTTCCAATGCGTCTAACTCTTCCTGACTGAAGCCAGCACTTCGGAGGATCTGTAGAGAACTTTCGAACTGCTCTAGCGTTGCAGTTAAGTCTATATTTGCGTAGTTTCCGTAATCTATTTGCGGGATAGGCTTTTTGGTAACTGGAGTAACGTTAACGTAATTAGAATGCGATTCCAAATCTGTCACTTCGTTGTTATTTACACTAGTATCACAAGTGTTGTTGTTCTCGATGGTTTGGTTGTCGTCATTGTTTTTGGTTTCGTTAATTTGTGCACAGCTACACGTTTGGCTGTTGAGGAGACATTTCAATTTCTTTGGTGTGTCGTACAGGCTTGACGCGTCGGTGTGGCCATCTACAGGGTGTTCCTGCAGAAAATAAACTTTTGTTAGTCCACAATTAAGATCTTTAAGTCTTATAAAACCATTGCGACTACTAGATTCGAACTGTATAGAAGATTGATATCTAATCCTATTATTCGTTTTGCAAACTTTCTTACCTGTATTAAGGGCATTGGTGTCTTTGGCACGTCGTAGTTTTCGTATGGTCCGCTAAACGACTTCTTCCTGCAGCAGCACGGCTTCGGCTGTTGCCAACACTGACAGGTGCAGCCAGTCTTCACTGGAATTGTTGGAGTACAGCACGCCACTGGGCTGCCTCTTTTTGACTCGAAACTCTTGTCCAAGAGGCACGCACTGCGTGGTACTGAGTACTCTGAGGCGCTGCCACTAGATCTGGAGTAGATTGAAGCTCGATCGGAATCTGAGCGCTTTTCTAATATATTGTCCATGGTCCATACCGGAGACATCAATGAGCCGGGTGTGTTCATAGTTGAAGACCTGGAATTCATAAAATGAGGTCTTTATATAAATTATAGATTATAAGATTAATGGCAACTCCCTCGTATATTAATTAAAATTAAATTAAAAATTATACTAAATTATTAAATTAGAATTTTTGCTTATGTTGTTGCGGCTTGGGTGGGATCACTGTTTAAACTAGACAAGAGATATTCAACCGACTTCAAAAAGGAGGTTCTCAATTCGACTATTATCCCATTTCTATTTGAAAACAATATTTCACTTCTAAGGGTGGATTTACAAGTTTGAGTCTCAACAAGTCATCGACGTACATGATTCATATTTTGTTACAAAGTCGATTTTATTTTGGAAATAACACATAAATTTGAATTCTAATATCATTTTGGAACCCTTATAAAAATCCTAAAACCAATTCTGGACTTGCCTCGTCAAATGACTGATCTTGCCGATGCAGCTGGAGCACCTCGGCAGCGACGTGGGCCGCCTGAACTTCTCGTCGCCGCTCTCGAGGTTGGCGTCCAGGTCCGACAGACAGTGCATGGTGTGGCTGGCCGGCCCCGCCCACGACGGGGACACGGACCTCAGGGACGGGTGGAAGCAGTCGTCTAGGCACGAACTTGTGTCGGAGAAGCGTTTATCTAGAACTGTTGAAAACATTTTTGGGTTAGATTTAATGTATTCAACTAGGCTGCCTCGCAAAGAAACTCTGTACCTAACTTAATTATATTAGTGATACTAACTTTTTCCTGCGGCTTCGCCCGCGTAGAAAAGTTTTTCCCGTGTACATTGTGAAATAGCGCCCTCTATGTAGGCGTTTTGTTACTTAGGCGGTATTAGCGGACGCTTCGCGACTTTGTCCGCGTTAAAAAGTAGCCTATATGTTACACCAGGATATAAGCTATCACTGTACCAAGTTTCATAAAAATTTGTTCGGCAGTTTTTACGTGAAAGAGTAACAAACATCCTCACATCCTTACAAACTTGCGCCTTATAATATTACTATGATAGTATGCTTAGTATAGATATAAGGAAGCATTTAAACATGAGATTGCGTTTTGAACTCTTGTGACCCAGTCTCCATTTTGAACGTAGCCTACCGGGGCCCCATATGAGGGAACAGAACATACCCCCAACTACTTATGGTCCCGTGGTTTATGGAAGCTCCAACCATGAAAAAGTAGTGGGAATGAGACACGGGGGAAGGAGGGACTATATACTACCCATACAAATTCAATACATTATTCTCTTTTTACGACTACATATAGAATTACAATCTATAAATCGTTAGTTCTGGTTTCTAGTTCCTTTTTCCCCTGAGTCCCCTTTACCTCACCTGACCTTAATAGAGTTTTTAGATCCAGATTTGACAACATAACATGTCTTAACCTTAAGTTCTTTAGATCGCTGGAGTTTAATAAAATGGTTCTTCCCAAAAACTTGAACGAGATCCAAGTGAGTAACGTTAAAACATGCTATTTTCATTCATGCCCAGACTGCTTAATGTTGCGATAACTATCTAGGACGTTAACCATGTAGGGTATTGGCACTGTACCAAGAAACTTGCCCTAAATCGGCTGAAGTTGGTGCTCAGTACAAGCCAGCTGCCAATACAGTTAATGAAGACTAATCAAGAATTAGTAGTACCATGATAGCCTATCCTGTGTAACCATGAAATATTCCCCTAGTATCAATAGTCCGATTATTCTGTACGATGATCGGAATGACGAGACTTTTTCGTATCGATTTTTTCTTCTTTTAAATCGACTTTTAGTTCGATGCGTTAGTATTTTATCTCATTTAAGGTACTTTGATAAAATCATCACATAGTTATGTGAATTAAACTACACAAATACATGCTCGAACCAATGTACCCACAGAACACGGAAAAAGCTCGCTACGCTCCCGTGGACTTATATTTCTATGAATGTACCAAATAAACAAGCTTTTATTTAACTTGTCCGGAAGGAATCTTGCGTAACAAGTGACAACTCTTTCAGCTCGAATAAATTGATCTCTCATAGTATTGAAACCCGCTAATAGGCTAGGCCAGCTCAAGGCCAAAATGTTTCCACTGACGTGCGGTCGACTGTACTAAAATTGTCCATGGTAAATCTTTATTAAAGTTACGTGAACATTATTGAAAATCGCCGACTAACTCTAGTCGTGCCCTGTATTTGTGAAGGCCGTGTTGTAAGTTTATGATTAATTTAAACCATTAATTGGCCTAGAAAGACTTTGTTTCCAGGGCCGTAAATACTTTTAAAAATTTTTGATATTTGAGTTTAGAACCTCACTAGGCGTATCCATACCTGATCCGCTCCTGGACGCTATGCTGAGCCTCGACTGCGCGTCGTGGCTGTACATGTTGAGGATGTCCGTCAGCTCCCGGCCCCCCTCCGCCGCGAGCACGTACAGCCCCTCCCCCTTGCCGCACCGCGAGCCCCCCTCCACGCAGAACCTCTTGTCCACCATGCCGTAACGTCTGCGGAAGAAAGAAACAAAACAATTAATGGTGACTAGCTTATGCCCCACGACTTCGTTCACATTAAAAAGTATCGTACCTACCTATGTGTTACTAACTTGCCCGCGCGGCATGTAAATTTGATTTGTTTAATTTTTTGTTTCCATACATACCTTAATATCCCTTTTCACCCCTTTAGGATAGGAATTTTTAAAATCCAAGTACACCAGATTTTAAGTCAGACCACATGCTTTCAAACAAAAAAACCCGGTTCAAATCGGACCAGTAGTTTCAGCGTGATGCGGGCACAAACAGACAAATTTGAAGAGTGTTTTGGGGTCAGATAAGCCTAATTATAACTTATTTCAAAAGTTTTTTTTATCCCTTCAATGTACAGATTTACTCCCGTTACGATTTTATAAGTAGTAAAGATTAATTAACAAGCACTAATTTCTTATTGATTCATATATTTTCAAGATGTCAATAAAGGCTTTTTTATTTATTTATGTAACTTTAAAATTGTCTATTTCCACTATGCTTGGTCCAAATGGCGTAATTACTCGACTAGCGACTAAATTAATGCTAATAGATTAATTGTCTCTAGTTTGTTTACGTTGAGAGAGATTGTAGGGCCACCCGCATGTTTTTAATTAATTTAGACACGGTTATAACGTCTCATGAACATGTGTTGTATGGAATTGTTTGTATGATTGATGGTGTGCGGTGGGGAACGGAGAACTGGCTTAAAACGAAGTGGGTAATAAAACTTCCTGATAGGTATTCCTACTGTTTATTTATTTATTGTACTCAAACCCAAATAGGTACATAAGAAAAGTAGCATTTTGCAGCCTAATTGTTTAATATAAATACACCTCCATCCTTCGGCCTTTTTAGGATCTGTTGCGCCAAACTCCTGTCCACCAACGGTGCCACAATCCGTTTTTTGGTGGACTTCACATACGCCTTAGAATAGAAATTCAAATCTTTGACGTTATGCAGGTTTCCTCACGTGTTTTCCTTCACAGAAAAGCATGCGGTTTTATAGTAAACCGTACTTAAATCATAGAGGAATTAATCTTAAATTCCTAAAAACTCATTGGATCAACAGAGGTGCGAACACACGACCTCATGAACGTAAGGCGAGTGCATAATCAACTAGACTACTATGACTCTAGTCAATTTCAATGGCTAGAAATCTATTTTTTAGTAGGTAGGTTTTGGCTTGGTAACGAGATCTTCAAGCCATATCTTATTTTGAATTTGAAGTCTTATTTCGTAAATCTATTAACCGGCGGTTACAGCACGGCCTCCACAAAAACAGAGCACGACTAGAGTTAGTCGGCGATTTTCAGTAAGGTTCATAACCTCACTAAATCGATAGTAACTTTTGCAACGGACAATTTTGGTACGAGCTGAACGAGTTGTTACACGCTTTTATTTTAATTTTCCGCACAATATACCTACTCAACCACAGGCACTTCATGTATAGAATACTATCACAATTACACAATATAATCCGCAAAATGCATATGTAAAAAAAATTAAATAGAAGAGACGACCATGACACTTCGCTCCCGCCAAAAGAGTCTCCGCTAGAAATCAATCAGCCCTACTCTAAGAACAAGGATCCCAAACAGCTGCTAAAATAACAATAATAATCAGAGAGGGACACACTTATTACAAAAGTGGTAAGAGTAAGCAAGACAGGTATAATATCTTCTATCTCTGTCTACGTATGTGAATTTTTTGTTGGGGGGCAGTGTAACTGCATACCAACTGCCCCCCAACAAACAACAACCCGACTAAAATAGATAGTGTTTGTTCAGTTTGACCCCGCCATATAAGAAGCGTCTTCTCAAATTATTGGGGTAAAAGACTATTGCTATTTCATGCTATACGCTGATTACGGTTCTATGGTTCATTCTTTATCTAAGGCCCTACTACTATAGATTAGGTAGTAACCTAACCTACACAGTTCCAAGATGCCTCAGCTAACTGAATCCCAGGCGTCCATGAAATTCACCTACCGATTGATCGTATCACAGGAAATTAAATTCCTCTGCCGGTCAAATCGAGTCCGCGTCTGCACTAACTGGCGTCGAGACTTAGTTTATCTGCGCTCTAGATTTAACTTTTAAGGATGAGTTGGAAATTTCATTTCGTCTTGAACAGGTTATGACGGGAGGATAAAGACTTTTTCGAGCACATACTTGAGTAAGGAGATAGAATCTAAACCAAATAAAGAGGTAAACCTGGTGGAAAATTTGGACGCTTAACTTATATATGTTGTGAAGAACCTAATGATAGCGGGGTGTAAAATACACCTAACGCCATCTATTGACAAACTTTAAAACTAAGAAACTGGCATGATTAGAACGGGTTAAAAATTTTTAATTACTTATAAATAGTACCTATACTTTATAACGCGGATGAAGTCGCGGGGCATCGGCTAGTGATGCATAAAGTGGTTATCTTTTTCATACTTAACGGGTGTGCCTTTACAGTAATGTTTATAATAATCTAAGATCGTTACCGTTTCATCGTCTTTACCTACTGATTTGGTTTATAACTAAACTTAATCCACAATCAAGTGAACACACATATAATGTTTACTTAAACAAAATCTCGACAGGTGTTTCCATATTTATATTCCGTTATCAACCAACAAGCGTCTTGCTTTTATCGTTAAGTAAGCCTTCATGAAAAAGGCAATGGCAAATGTTAAGATGAACATCAAACTAAATTCCACCGTGTTTAAATTCCTAATAAAATAATCTTTTGTCAAATCGCGCGTACAGATCTCGGTCTCTATTGTCCCACAGGCTATAAAACAATAGGTAGGTATGAGGGTAGGTACCACATTACAAAGGAGTTCTTGACAATTCTCCGAGAACAAGTTTTATATCGATATAAAACTTTTCCGAGATAAAACTTCCTGGCATAACGATATACGTGTCTGTGCCTCATTAAAAAATAAAAAGGAAATACAACCTCTTTGGTTAGAATTCCTAGTAAAAATTAAAAGTTATAAAAAGGTGTCAGCTTTAAAAAAAATATCTTGTATTTTGAACAAGTAAATTTAAAAGTCCGTGAAATTGCCGAGCTTTCTAAATGAAGTCGAGCGCTCTCAATTTGGTCGGTTAACGATAGTGCTCAGCACACACCCCACGTAGGTCTTTTATTAGGGGCGCATCGTGAATAAAGAATGTGTCTCCATAACTTTAAAAAAATCTCAATTTACATGAATTACGTGTTCATTTGAGAACTTTTTATTCAGTAAGTGATATTTTATAAAAAATAATAGCAGTGCTTGCAGATTTTAATAAGTTTCTATAAAAAACCATAAAAATTAAAATTCCAAAGGAACCGAACTAATAACTTAGACAAAAAAAGGCTCGGTACCGAATAAACAATCGAACTACTGATACTAGACTTATTTTTTGGCTTTGTCTGGTTACTTTTAATAAATACCGACCGTTATAATTAAAATTAAATGATTCTATATCCATAAACACAAGATCTAACTATCCATCCATACTAGTATTATCAATGGAAAAGAAACTCTGTCTGTCTTTTTGTTACCTTTTCACGTCTTAATCGGTGAACGGATTTTGATGAAATTTGGTGTGGAGATACATCGAACCCTGAGGCAAGGCATATGGCTACAAAAAAGCTTATCCCACCCGGGCCAAGCCGCGGCCAACAGCTAGTTCAATATAAAAAATCCCGCGACGCCATCACAAAAGCAAAACAACATTGTCAAAAGAGTTTCTTTTTAATTCAAAAGAGTGCACCCCAGTTCCGCCCCATCAAACGGATACGAGGTACGATAACGCTGCGAGAAAATTCTGTATTCGTCAATCTGAAATAAAGACTCGGTAATATGAGATAGGAGGACCGCTCGAGACTTTTCTATTAAAAAGATGGGAGAATATCAAAGCCCCGGCCGCCGGGGAGCGGGTATGAAACGAACCTGATTTTATTAAGATGGCGGCGTTTTCGAATACCATGTGGGAATTATCTTTAAATTATCTCTCTTTTGGCGGGAACCGAAGTTCGTTTCTTCTATTTTATTTTCCTAGAAAATGTATATAGCGGGTTTTAATGTATAAAAAATTGTGATAGTATTTTATACATTAAGTGCTTGTGGTTGAGTATATTGAGCGGGAAATTAAAATAAAAGCGTGTAACAACTCATTCAGTTGTCACCGAAATTACCGTTGTAAATGTCCACTAAAGTTACAATCTATTTATTGCTTGCTGCCAAGAATATTAAAAAAGAGAATTAACTATAGAAAACATAATGTAGGTTATAGCACTTAAATTTATTTTATTTATTTTTATTTTATTTTATTTAAATGGAAAGGCAGCTAAAGCTGATGCTTCCATATCAGCAGTCGACTTGCTTTCATAATTTATATTAATTTATTGCGTCTTTTTAGATTTGAGAAAGTAGTCTGTTCTTGAACATGTTTACGGAATTCCCTAATTTTCCAAAAAAATTCTCCTGAATTTCTGGCTAAGAAAGCTCTATTAAGTGCGTCTGTCCTCAATAACTTAAAGTAAGGCCTATTTCAAGGAGTGCAGTGAATAAGTTAAGCGACTTAACGACATAAGCTGTTAATCTGTCAAGTCAACAACGATCATTCACCTCGGAGCAGGGACGGACGCATTGATTCGTAAGGGTTAAAAAATGGTTTACGGAATATTGTTTCAAAATCACAGCTCATTTGTTCAGTACCTACTGATTTAGGAAATAAATAAAAATAATGATTAGGTACCTATATAATTACATCATAATATTTTTCGTATAGCTTAGTGAGTTCGTTACACCAAAATCTATTTGCGATATTCTGAATGTACCTACTTAAATTATTATATATCTGTTTACCGCGGCTTCGCCTATTTGTTACACCGATTTGCCATATTTATCTCTGTTTAATTCCCACGTTTCTAACAGTGTATGTATGAAAATTATTTATTAAAAACCTTGTTACGGACCTGTCTTGAGGGCGCCAAGTTAAATTGTAAGGAAAATCTAAATTGCACGTGTTCACTTAAGTCTATGAAGCAATTTGAATTAAGCATTGGTAGCTTTTGCTTAAGTAATACTAATGCTTAAGTATTACTTAGTCTGCAATTTAAGCCTCTAGTGCTGGAAGCGTGATTTTATCGATGCAAATGGATTTTGAAGGCTATCTTGTAATTTATCGGGGTTTGAGAGGATTTGGCGAAAGGTTTCAGTTCCAGGTTGCTTATTTGCTTATTGGGTCTAGGAGTAAAATTTAGAAAACGACTTTAGGCATTATTGTAAATAAATTTGAATTTGAATTGTATGTAGGTACTGTTTACATACAAGATAGTTAGAATTTAATTTGCCTTTAACTATAAAATCAAATCGTATGCACAAACAACGTTGAAAGTCTGAACAATGAAGACACTGTGCGCCAACATAATGGTAATTTGGGAATTCCCCAGAGAATTTGGTAGAAGGGTACCGCGGCTTTATCTGATATGTTCCACATTGTAACGCGGGTAAATTATTAAAATATAAATCTTACTAATATTATAAATGCGAAAGTTTGTAAGGATGTATGGATGTATGTTACTCTTTCACGCAAAAACAACGGAACAGTCTTTGATGAAACATTATAGTAATATAGATTATACATCAGAATAACACAGGGAAGTTCCCTTTTCCGAAGAAAGTTTTCCGAAGGGAAAACTTTTCTACGCGAACGAAGCCACGGGAAACATCTAGCAAAAAAGCAAAAAGCTAAGAGTGTACGGACGTATAGTCCGCAAAGCTAGCCCAGTGCGGGTTGGTGGACTTCACATGCACTTGAAAATTCCTTCTTCGGCGTAAGCAGGTTTCCTCACACAATATTATCATGTAGCTTCACTTGTCACAACGAATATTATTATTTCGGAATAAGTAAGTAGGTACCTACCTACTTTAATTATTAAAGTTTAATACCTAATTTTGTTGTGAACAAGGATCTGAGTAGAACAAATTCTTTTTAAAATCTCTTGAATGTTTAATAGGGATACTTAGGTCAGGAGAAAAAGTTAATTACCGTAAAAGGAGATAAAAAATTGAACACTGTTGTAATCTCTTCCACCCCTAAAGGGAGTTACTTAATACAGATTTTCTACCCCTTCAGATATGCAAAGGAATTTTTTTTGGTAAACATTTAGGTTGCTTGATTTACGTTTTACTAAAAGGGTCACTTGGAATTTTCGGTTCATCATCAACAGCCTATTAATGTCCCCACTGCTGGGGCTCAGGCCTACCCTCTTAACGAGGGCGTTCGGGCTATAGTCCACCACGCTAGCCCAGTGCGGGTTGGTGGACTTCACATGCGCCTAAGAATTTCTTCTTCGGCGTATGCAGGTTTCCTCACGATGTTTTCCTTCACCGTTTGAGAGCAGTCAGTAAATGTACTTAAGTTTCGAGAAAAAACCCATTGGTACATGGCCCAGCCGGGGATCGAACTCCGGACCTTTCGATATGATAGGCCGCGTCTTATCCCCTACGCCGCTGACGCTCTCTCCTACGCCGCTGACGCTCTCTATTTTCGGTTACGTGATTTGATTATTTTAATTAAGTTTTTATATTATTATGTATTTAATAAATTAGGTAGGTACTTTATGTACATTCTTCACATTTATTTCTGTTTATTAAAAATGCGGCGTGACATGCATTACGTTTATGTGAATTATCATGCTGCATGATGGACCCTCATGCTTGATATCAATCACAACGTGCTGGCCGTTGCTTCATTGTACTGTGTGATTAATAGAATCAGACAGTACATTGAAGCAACGGCCAGCACGTAGTTTGCATGTTATGCACGTCAATCACTACAGCTAGACGGTCATGCATGAGTGACAGCACGTAATGCATGTTATGCCGCATGATCATGTAGGGACTGTGGATTTTGTGAAAATAAATAAATAAAGAGGTAACACGTGCTCTTAGGATGAAAAGGGGAAAAAACCTTTCACTCAAAATGTACAAAATTAACGGCAATTAAGTGAATGCCAGAGTAGTGATGGATCGCCGAGAGAGATGGGTTTCAGCGGAGCTTCACGTCGAGTTTCATACGCCATTTAACGGTTGTGGCATAGAGGTGTGGCTACACGCGCCGCTGTGGCCAGGGGCGGACTAAGCATGCAACGCTGGACTATTTGTCCAAAACACGAACCATCACACACCTAAATGAGTCAAAGCCAACGAGTAATTTGCACCACACAAGAGCGTGGAATTTGCACCACAAGTTTCTTGGTGGATTCTCTTAGGAAAGTATGGGAAATGCTTGCGGAAGGAAAATGAATAACGTTACGCATTTAGCTCTACTAATCAGAAATGGGTAACGCTTTAGGCCACATGCTTTCTACTTCTATATACAATGGTATGGATAGTACAGAGAAAGGATCGGAGTATAGGAGACCTCGATTTGACCTCGATACTATTTTCAAAGTATTCATCATTTGCCTAAAGAAAGTTTTAACTTACTTGTACAAATAACAGATAAGTCAGTACAGACTTATTTTGTCGATAAATAAGATACTTATCTAAAATTTTGGTGCTCTTACAAAATATAAATAGGAACTTTATAAAGTAGACCCGTAGCTTCTCACGCTTTAGTGAACTCTCAATATTGTTAAATTGAAAACAAAATGTTGTGAAATTAAGAAGAAAATGATCATAATTTAGAATTTTAAAGTCTATTCAAGCCAGCAGAAACACAATCTATAAATCACCAGTAAATGCCTGAAGAAAAAAGTCTTCAATGCGTCCTACCCGTAATGACCTACGGCGCCGAAACGTGGACACTGACAGTGGGACTAGTCAGAAAACTCAAAGTCATTCAACGGGCTATGGAAAGAGCTATGCTCGGAGTTTCTCTGAGAGATAGGATCCGAAACGAGGTGATCCGCCAGAGAAGCAAAGAGTTGAAGTGGCAGTGGGCTGGTCACATCTGTCGGAGAACCGATAACCGCTGGGGTAGACGAGTTCTCGAGTGGAGACCACGACTGGGCAAGCGTAGTGTGGGACGCCCCCCGGCTAGATGGAGCGACGACCTGCGTAGGGCGGCTGGCAGTGACTGGATGCAGAGAACCGAAGATCGGGTTCAGTGGCGCGCCTTGGGGGAGGCCTATGTCCAGCAGTGGACTAGTACAGGCTGATGATGATGATGAAATGCTTCGCAGGGCATTTCAATATAGTTGTCTCACTCCAACTTCACTGCCTCCGTCCCTGTGTTGTGGACTCTCTTAGGAAAATACGGGAAATGTTTGTGGAAGAAAAATGATACTGACCGAAGATGCGTAATGAATACATTACGCATTTAGCTCTATCGGTGCGAAGGGGACGGAGAATGAATACTAATCAGAAGCATTCAGAAGCGGGTAAACGCTTCAGGCGAAATGCTATAAACCTCTTTCTACCATAGATGGCATAGATAAAATTATCTATTGGAATACGTTATTTAGGCTTAAATGACCCGAAAACACTTTTCAAAAAATTTCTTGTCTGTCTGTTTGAACCTACAAAGTCAATGGCAAAACTATTTTATTGCATGTAAGTACACTGGGTACATTTACACAACGTCATTTTTTTATCTACCACCGCTTCCAAGGTGTTAGAGCTGGGAAGAAGAAGCGGCGCAACAATCGCCTACATCACGTTTAAACTACTGGTCCGATTTTAACCGGCTTTTTTGTTGTTGAAAGCATGTGACTCTGGTCTGACTTAAAATCTGGTGTACTTGGTTTTTTTAATTCCAACCCTTTAGGGTAGGGAAAAGTAAAATGAAATAAACTTGACACTTCGGTTATAAGTTTTAACCTTTTTTTTTTTTTTTATCAAAATGAATCTTTAATCCAATATAATATTAATCTAAATAATTATAGTTTTAACTGAAGTGTCATGTTATAACTTATAACATTATAAAGCTCGCTGTGGACATGCCGATGTGGACGAAACCTTACCAATATCGTACACCAATGATTTTATTTATTTGGACAATAAAGGCGCGTACACACAAACAATGGACGTCATTTCCGTATTAATGTGCCGATTAACATTCCGACGTTCGCATAATTCACCCGCCGTCGAACTTCCAATTCCGACATCGAAATGGAATCATTTTTTCGGCATCCCCTATTGGTGCATATTTATTTTTAAAAGGCATTTCCATTTACGGTGTAATTTTTCCTTTGTAGGTATATATTTTTATACTCAAATAATCTGTTGTAAGTAAATGCAAAGTACCAACAAATTACGGCATCTTACTTTCTACTAATATTATAAACGCGAAGGTTTGTAAGGATGTTTGTTACTCCTTCACGGAAAAAACCACCGAACATATTTTGATGAAACTTAACAGTAATATAGATTAAATAACAAAATAATACATAGACGCATCGGTAAAAGCTGTTCACGCAAAAAAAAAATTTCTACCCGAGCAAAGCCGCGATAAATAGCTAGGTATATATATACGAACAATGTAAACATTTTCCAAAAATGTAATCGTAAACATAAAGCCGGTTACACATCAAAGGTAAAGCGAAGCAGAACGCCAAAGGTTTGTTCCCCATTGGCGCTCATTAGAGCGGTGTTGGTTTAGCTAAGGCTTTAGCTGCAGGCGATACAGAGTTGTGGCGTAACTGTAAAGACACTAGCGGTATTAAATTGTTTGTAAAGCGAGTTTAAAGTAGAATTAATACCAGGCATCTATGCCATTCGAAACGATACTTCGCACAAATGACACGTCGCACTATCGTACATTGCACACTCGTATTTCGCACAAATGACACGTCGCACTATCGTACATCGCACACTAGTATTTCGCACTAACGATACTTCGCACAAATGACACGTCGCACTATCGTACATCGCACACTCGTATTTCGCACTAAAGATACTTCGCACAAATGACATGTCGCAATATCGTACATCGCACACTCGCATTTCGCACTAAAGATACTTCGCACAAATGACACGTCGCACTATCGTACATCGCACACTCGTATTTCGCACTAAAGATACTTCGCACAAATGACATGTCGCACTATCGTACATCGCACACTCATATTTTGCACTAACGATACTTCGCACAAATGACTATGTCGCACTATCGTACATCGCACACTAGTATTTCGCACTATCGTACATCACACACTCGTGGTCGCACTTCTGTAATAATCCCTTCAAATTATCGTCTAATCTTCTTCTTCTTTCTAATATATAAAACAAAGTCGTGTTAGTTAGACCACTTATAACTCGAAGAACGGCTGAATGGATTTTGATGAAACTTGGTACAGGGATAGCTTATACCCTGGAATAACATATAGGCTACTTTTTATCGGAGTAAACGGTTCCCACGGGAAAAACTTATTTCACGCGGGCGAAGCCGCGGGGCAACAGCTAGTTCTTAATAAGCTTCAAAGATGTTGTAATGTGATTCTTAAATTCACTGTATTTCATATTCAAGATATCTTCTTGTAGAAACTTATACATTGCCCCGTGAATGATTTACTTACGTTTCTAAGGGCCTCTTACACCGCTTGCTGATAAAGTCCCAGATACGCTATTTGCAGGTTATCTGACAGAAAGCCTATTTTTTGGTTTCACAGGTATCTGATTGCCTATATCATATATATTTTATATAGTCTATCACACAGATTCAATCACATCTGATAGATTAGTTTATCACTTAGATTACTATCTGTAACAACATCAGGAAGTAGTGAAAGAAGCCCCAAGTCTTCTGGTGCAGTTAAAACACTGGTTAATTATTATTAATATTTATATACTCCCTTGTTTCTGTTATGTACATCAACCTAGGCTACTAAATAAAAGTGGACGACTATAAGGGCCTCTTACACCGCTTGCTGATAAAGTTCCAGATACCCTATCTGCAGGTTATCTGACAGATAGCCTGTTTTTTTGGTTTCACAGGTATCTGATTGCCTATATCTTATATATTTTATATAGTCTATCACACAGATTTATCTGATAGATTAGTTTATCACTAAGATTACTATCTGTAACAATATCAGGAAGTGGTGAAAGAAGCCCTAAAAGTTGGTTCATCTGATTCTATCAAATTCTAGTGAACATCGCAATCACCCGAATCTTTACAACTTGCGCCAACCGCAAACTGTCGATGTTGTAGCGTAATCCACAGGGAAATGTTGTAGTCACGAGTGTGTACGCTCCTTAATAATGAAATTAGCGGCCACGAAGCCGCCATATTGTAAACGGTGCTTTAATAATGGGCTGTGTATAATAATAATAATTTTGTTGGGCTTTTCCTGTTATACAACTTAATTGTTTAAGATGTAAAAGTCCGGCTTTTACACGACGTCGGTAAAATAGGTTTGCTTGTTTTGCCAATAATATGAGATCGAGTATTAAATCAAAAATATTTTATTGCATGTAATACACTGGGTACATTTATCATCATCACCATATCAGCCTGTAGACGTCCACTGCTGGACAAAGGCCTCCCCCAAGGATCTCCACGACGACCGGCCCTGCGCTAACCTCATCCAGCCGGGTCCTGCGACCTTCACCAGATCGTCGGTCCACCTTGTGGGAGGCCTACGCTGCGTCTTCCGATACGTGGTCGCCACTCGAGAACCTTTCTGCCCCAACGGCCGTCAGTTCTACGAGTGATGTGCTCCGCCTACTGCCACTTCAGCTTCGCAACTCTTTGAGCTATGTCGGTGACCTTGGTTCTCCTGCCGTTCTCCTCATTTGAGACTCGATCTCGCAGGGAAACTCCGAGCATAGATCTCTCCACATTACATGTATATGGTACATTTATACAACATAATTTTTTTTTCTCTGGTGAACAATTCATTGAATTTTATTATTCCTTGGTCTGAGAACGTCGGTGGCGTAATGGGGGACGCCGCCCGTCACGACGAGGGTCCGAGTTCTATCCCCGGCCGTGTCTTGTACCGTTTTCGAAACATCTAAGTACCTACATTAAATGACTGCTCTTAAACAGTGAAGGAAAACATCGCGAGGATACGCTGAAAAAAGAAAACCTCAGGCGCATGTGAAGTCCACCAACGAACACTGGGCTAGCGTGGTGGACTATAGCCCAGTGGCCTCTTTGTTCACCTTTAAGTATGCTCGTATATATTCTACGTTTATGTTTTACTAGCCTTTTCCCGCGGCTTCGCCCGCGCAGAAAAGTTTTCCCGTGTACATTGTGAAACAGCGCCCTCTGTGTAGGTGCTTTGTTACTTAGGGGGTATTAGCGGACGCCCCGCGACTTTGTCCGCGTTAAAAAGTGGCCTATATGTTATTCCAGGATATAAGCTCTCACTGTACAGAGTTTCATCAAAATCTGGTCGGTAGTTTTTGCGTGAAAGAGTAACAAACATTCTCACATCCAAACAACCTTACAAACTTTCGCCTTTACAATATTAGTAGGATGGGATGATATGAGTCGGTATTAAGACATGAGTCGTCACGTGCGTACACGACTTTATAACCAAATTAGTGTCTGCAAATACCTCGGTATTGTGAGACATTGTAAACGGTACCCTAATAACGGTTTGACTTATTAAGTGGTCTGCTCTCTGGGGATATTCCCTGATTACTAGCTGGGGGCGGATGGGGGTCAAACCCGGGGTATTTAGGGAATGTGAGTAACACATAGGCATTCATTACACATAATATTTATATTTACAACTTTTGTTACCAAGATCATTCCATTTACAATTTCCATTTACAATTATATACTCAATAATAATTGTAACAAGGAGAGCGTGAGTGGCGTCGGGGATAAGACGCGGCCTATCATATCGAAAGGTCCGAAGTTCGATCCCCGCCCGGGCCATGTACCAATGGGTTTTTTCTCGAAACTTAAGTACATTTACTGACTGCTCTCAAACGGCGAAGGAAAACATCGTGAGGAAATCTGCAGAAGAAGAAATTCTTAGGCGCATGTGAAGTCCACCAACCCGCACTGGGCTAGCGTGGTGGACTATAGCCCGAACGCCCTCGTTGAGAGGGTAGACCTGAGCCCCAGTAGTGGGGAGATTAATAGGCTGTTGATGATGATTGATGAATTGTAACAAGAAACCGCAAATCAAAACCAGTTAAGCTGTTTCGTAGATAAATGGTAACGTACACACACAATCAAACCCCTCTTATACCAAATGCATAACCTACCTACCTCCTTCGTTCCGTCGTGGGTAAAAAGAAACTCTATTTTTTGGTTAGGGGTTTTCCCTCAAAGTTTGACTGGCCTGTTGGTGTAGTTTTTAGTGACCCTGCCTACTGCGCCAGGTCGTGGGTTCGATTCCCACCCGGGGCCACATTTGTGTAATGAGCATATTTAAAAGTATTTAAGTATGTTTATCAGTTGTTGAGTGCCAGGACAAGCGTCGGCTTAATTTGGGACTAAACAGCCGTGTGTGAATGTCTAAAATTATTATTGTGTAGTTAATTTTAAATGGCCTCGGTATTATAGAACTAGTAAACTGTATAGTCCACTCGCAGACAGCTATAGTCCACTCTCTAGTGGCTAACAACAGGCTGTCACAGCTCATAAGCAGCCGTGATGGATGGGGCCCTCCATTTTCGTTAAGTTGTCGGCCGCAAAACTGGTGGAGGTAGCAATTATAGTTAATCATGGCATGCTCTGCTTAGTTAGGTGTTATTGTTTCGTAGAATATTTATAAATGTAGGTCAGACAGAAGTGGAGACCCCGACAAACAAACGAACAATCCCAACTTCGAACAGCAATGTCCTCTCCGACACGGATCCCGCGCCTCACGAAAAAACAATGCAAAAAGAAAATGTAATTGAACCCCTTTTTTTGATTTACTGTAATAATGTCCAATCTAAAAAATGTCCAAGGCCCTATGTACCTATTTTACCTAGTAATTGTCTACTTTAATAGTTTTTCTAAATAGGGTTTGCACATCAGTGAAAATAATTTTATTTTTGGGGTATGTGAATGGACACGTTATAAGGCCCCCGTTATAAGGATATTTTCGGCTTTACGGCTAGTTTTGTAACACCCTGAATATTTCTGTCTGTCTGGGCAGATTTGTTGCAATTATACCCACTTAGATAAAAGATTATCACAGGTCGCTTCAGAAAGCATAAATTTTAAAAAAAAGTTTTTAAATGGATCTTAATTTTTAGTCTTTTATACTATTCTATTCTAAATACTGTCACACTCTGATGCGCAATCAGCATATTTGGTCTACAATTAAGTTTTTTTTTAAATCTTTATTTGAAGAGAAGTATTTATTTGATGTGCACTTTAATAAAATCCAATAAAAGTGGTTTAATTTTAAAATACAATAAAAATAAAATGCAACGCACCAGTACCCCCCGGGTGTTGCAGGTGTCTGTGGGCGGCGGTGACCTCTTAACATCAGGAGGCCTGCTTGTTGCCCCCGTAGAAATAAAAAAATGAGCGTGAGTTTTTTTTAAATGCGTACAAATTAATTTAGTCCGTGTCTTCCACAGGACTGTTTATAAGAAATTGGTGTTGTTTAGTCTACACTTGGAACGAACAAAGCAAGTAAACAATGTCCCCCTACGTTCGTCGTATAATCGTCGTGAAAAACCAATTTATTTTTCGCCACTCGATACCATAACGATATCGAATATCTAGCGGCGTCCGACGCATCGACTAGTGCAGGCACGGACTCAGGAATTTCAAAGTCAAAATATTTTATTGCATTAGAAATTTACAAGCACTGGGTACATTTAGAAGTGTAAAATTTTACTTACCACCGCTGCCTAGATGGTTTTTGTTTTGTTACTTCTGTGCTTACCCTTGTTGGTAACGTTGTATTAAAAATAATTAAAATAATAATAAAAAATATTTTTGAAAACTGGTGATTACATGAAAATGTTTGTTATGTAGTTCCATTTATTTACTATGTCTTTGCAAATAAATGCTTTGACTTTGATAATAATATTTCTAATTCTATTTTAAATAAACTAAATTTTAAATAATCTTCTTTTTTAAATAAACTTTTGAAATTTTTATGGGACAAATTTTACAAATACCCCAAGAAATTCATGGTTCTACATTCATCATCAACAGCCTATTAATCTCCCCACTGCTGGGGCTCAGGCCTACCCTCTCAACGAGGGCGTTCGGGCTATAGTCCACCACGCTAGCCCAGTGCGGGGTCGTGGACTTCACATGCGCCTAAGAATTTCTTCTTCGGCGTATGCAGGTTTCCTCGCGATGTTGTCCTTCACCGTTTGAGAGCAGTCAGTAAATGTATTTAAATTTCGAGAAATAACCACGTCATATACTAAAACAACTATATATGGTACAGTCGACCGCACGTCAGTGGAAACACTTTGACCTTGAGCTGGCCTAGCCTATTAGGGAGTTTCAATACTATGGGAGACCAGTTCATACTGGTTTTGTTTCCACTGACGTGCGGTCGACCGTACATGGTCCAGTCAGGATCGAACTTCGGACATTTCGATACGATAGGCCGCGTCTTATCCCCGAGGCCACTGACGCTCTCGGTTCTACATTACCTATTCAAAATTAATCACTGATTTTGTCAGTAATGTTTACGGATACTTATTTACAATTAGTTGTGGGGGTGAGAGTAGGAGGCGAGGGGTTCCACTCCCTTCAGCCGTCCCTGGCCACGCGCCTGGCGCCTAGTGCGGGTTATTAATTTCTTACGCGTGTTATTAGGCCCTGTCAGGTTATTACGGGCTACGGCCCATGATTTGTGAGGTCTCTGTTTGGTCGAAAATAGAGGTTGAGTGGAGTTAGCTGGTATTTGGAATAAAAAGCTATTGTGACGCGGATAAAATTACTAATTTAATATGCTAAGATGATACATACGTAAAATAGTGACAACACAAAAATAAATTATAATGTCAAAATACAAAATTATTAAAGTTATGTCAAAATGCATAACATCAATGTCAATAATATTAAAATAAAATTAATTTTATGTCAAACCACACATTGTCTCTAATAAAATAATAAAATAGTAAGTACATTACTGTACCAATTTTAAAGAAACTTGGTAAAAATTAAAATATTCAAGTGTCAAAACCAAGGGTGTTACTAAACCTTAGGTCAAAAAGCAGTAAATAAAGTCGAGCCTTGTTACCATTCTTCTTTCTTGAACGGAACCCTACAAATTCTGAAAGTCTGTATGTAAAGCTATTTACCGGCAAATTGTCGTCGACAACGAAATATATGAGGCGTACCGTCCACAAATCATGTCGGTACAATTTTGTTTACTGCCCGCCTTCCTACTTAACGGCGTTCGGTTTTTTCATAACTTTTCTTTGGCTGTATCATAAATAGAACAGTAGAAGAAAAACAACAGACCATAAAGTAGTACGACGATTTTTCGCTCCAAAAAAGAGCGTAACAAACGGAATACGGGTACCTAAAGAATATTATTCCATTGATGAATTCATAAATAATGAAATACAATAAATTAATATATGAATATAATTTTAGTTTAGGTACTTAATCAATTATTTTAATAAATAGTTACAGTGTGTATTCTGGCAAAAAATTAATTAAAATTATTATTTATTGACATTGATGCATAACATCAAATTTTTGACATAACTGAATAATTTTGTATTTTTGACATTATAATTTATTTTTATATTGACACTAGCTTTTGCCCGCGGCTTCGCCCGCGTAAAAAAGGTTTTCTAGCAAGTAGGTTTTCCAGCAAGTTTTCCCGCGGTAAAAATACATTTCGTAGTAGACATCACAGAGGAACCTTTCTGCAAAATTTCAAGTCTCTAGGCTCAGCGGTTTAGGCTGTGCGCGTTTCTTCCCCTATTTTACATACTTAGGGGTGGAATTTTCAAAATTCGCGAAACACATAATTATTGTTTTTAAACTAAAAGATTAAATATAAAATTTCACGTTCCTAGGCTCAGCGGTTTGGGCTGTGCGCGTTTCATCACTAAAGCGTAACACACACTGCGCGGCGGCGTTGCGAAAGCGTTGCGGTTTTTTTCTGTAATGTTCGAAATAGTATGAAGCCCTTTACATCAAAGCGGCGGCGGCGCGGCGCGTTCTTCATACAAACCTTCCCCGCCGCAACGCTTTCGCAGCGCCGCCGCCCAGTGTGTGTTACGCTTTATTTTACACACATAGGAGTAGAATTTTCAAAATTGCCGAAACACGTCATTATTGTTTTTTAACTGAAAGCCTAAATATTAAATCCTGTCGCCCACGGAGGTTTCCGTTCCGTCAGCCACACTAATATGCTATCACTGTACCAAGTTTCATCAAAATTAAATGTTTTTCCCGCGGGAAAAGTTTACCGCGGTAAAAAGTTGCATAAATATTATCCCAGGATATAAACTATCACTGTTAGGTTAGGTTAGGTTAGCCAAGTTTCATCAAAATTTAATAATTTTTCCCGCGGGAAAAGTGTACAGCGGTGAAAAGTAGCCTATATGTTATCCCAGGATATAAGCTATCACTGTGCCAAGTTTCATCAAAATTAAATATTTTTCCCGCGGGAAACTATCACTGATGGTTAGGTTAGGTTTGGTAAGGTTAGGTTAGGTTAGCCAAGTTTCATCAAAATTAAATATTTTTCCCGCGGGAATAGTTTACCGCGGTAAAAAGTTACCTATATGTTATCCCAGGATATAAACTATCACTGTTAGGTTAGGTTAGGTTTGGTTAGGTTAGGTTAGGTTTGTAAAGTTTCATCAAAATTTAATAATTTTTCCCGCGGGAAAACTATCACTGATGGTTAGGTTAGGTTTGGTAAGGTTAGCCAAGTTTCATCAAAATTAAATATTTTTCCCACGGGAATAGTTTACCGCGGTAAAAAGTCACCTATATGTTATCCCGGGATATAAGCTATCACTGTGTCAAGTTTCATCAAAATTAAATATTTTTCCCGCGGGAAAAGTTTACCGCGGTAAAAAGTTGCCCATATGTCATCCCAAGATATAAGCTGTCACTGTACCAAGTTTCATCCGAATCCGTTCAGCCGTTATCGAGTTTCCCGCGGGAACTATTTACCGCGGTAAAAAGTAGCCTACATGTTATTCCAGGATATAAGCTATAAATGTACCGAGTTTCATCAAAATCCGTCGATCCGTTCTTGAGTTATAAATTATATATGAGAATCTTTGCACCCCTATTTCACCCACTTAGGGGATGATTTGAAAAATCCTTTCTTAGTGGACGTCAGTGCTATAAAGATTAAGCTCTGTGCCAAATTTCAAGTCCCTAGGCTCAGCGGTTTGGTTGTGCGTTTCATCCCCTATTTTTAATACTTAGGGGTGGAATTTTCAAAATTCGCGAAACACGTCATTATTGTTTTTAAACTAAAAGCCTAAATATAAATTTTTACGATTCTAGCTTCAGCGGTTTGGGCTGTGCGCGTTTCATCCCTTATTTTACATACTTAGGGGTGGAATTTTCAAAATCGCATAAACACGTGTTCATTGGTTTTTAACGAATAGCCTAAATTCAAATTTTCAGGTTTCCAACTTTAAAAATGAGGGACTTTCATACAATCTTTGCACCCCTATTTCACCCACTTAGGGGATGATTTATGAAAAATCCTTTCTTGGTGGACGTCAGTGCTATAAGAGGAACCTTTGTGCCAAATTTCAAGTCTCTAGGCTCAGCGGTTTGGGGTGTGCGTTTCATCCCCTATTTTTCATACTTAGGGGTGGAATTTTCAAAATTCGCGAAACACGTCATTATTGTTTTTAAACTAAAAGCCTAAATATAAATTTTCACGATTCTAGCTTCAGTGGTTTGGGCTGTGCGCGTTTCATCCCTTATTTTACATACTTAGGGGTGGAATTTTCAAAATCGCTGAAACACGTGTTCATTGGTTTTTAACGAATAGCCTAAATTCAAATTTTCAGGTTTCCAACTTTAAAAATGAGGGACTTTCATACAATCTTTGCACCCCTATTTCACCCACTTAGGGGATGATTTTTGAAAAATCCTTTCTTGGTGGACGTCAGTGCTATAAGAGGAACCTCTGTGCCAAATTTCAAGTCTCTAGGCTCAGCGGTTTGGGGTGTGCGTTTCATCCCCTATTTTTCAAACTTAGGGGTGGAATTTTCAATATTCGCGAAACACGTCATTATTGTTTTTAAACTAAAAGCCTAAATATAAATTTTCACGATTCTCGCTTCAGCGGTTTGGGCTGTGCGCGTTTCATCCCTTATTTTACATACTTAGGGGTGGAATTTTCAAAATCTCTGAAACACGTGTTCATTGGTTTTTAACGAATAGCCTAAATTCAAATTTTCAGGTTTCCAACTTTAAAAATGAGGGACTTTCATACAATCTTTGCACCCCTATTTCACCCACTTAGGGGATGATTTTTGAAAAATCCTTTCTTGGTGGACGTCAGTGCTATAAGAGGAACCTTTGTGCCAAATTTCAAGTCTCTAGGCTCAGCGGTTTGGGGTGTGCGTTTCATCCCCTATTTTTCATACTTAGGGGTGGAATTTTCAAAATTCGCGAAACACGTCATTATTGTTTTTAAACTAAAAGCCTAAATATAAATTTTCACGATTCTAGCTTCAGTGGTTTGGGCTGTGCGCGTTTCATCCCTTATTTTACATACTTAGGGGTGGAATTTTCAAAATCGCTGAAACACGTGTTCATTGGTTTTTAACGAATAGCCTAAATTCAAATTTTCAGGTTTCCAACTTTAAAAATGAGGGACTTTCATACAATCTTTGCACCCCTATTTCACCCACTTAGGGGATGATTTTTGAAAAATCCTTTCTTGGTGGACGTCAGTGCTATAAGAGGAACCTTTGTGCCAAATTTCAAGTCTCTAGGCTCAGCGGTTTGGGGTGTGCGTTTCATCCCCTATTTTTCATACTTAGGGGTGGAATTTTCAAAATTCGCGAAACACGTCATTATTGTTTTTAAACTAAAAGCCTAAATATAAATTTTCACGATTCTAGCTTCAGCGGTTTGGGCTGTGCGCGTTTCATCCCTTATTTTACATACTTAGGGGTGGAATTTTCAAAATCGCTGAAACACGTGTTCATTGGTTTTTAACGAATAGCCTGAATACAAATTTTCAGGTTTCCAACTTTAAAAATGAGGGACTTTCATACAATCTTTGCACCCCTATTTCACCCACTTAGGGGTTGATTTTTGAAAAATCCTTTCTTAGTGGACGTCAGTGCTATATGAGGTACCTCTGTGCCAAATTTCAAGTCTCTAGGTTCAGCGGTTTGGGCTGTGCGTTGATCAGTCAGTCAGTCAGTCAGTCAGTCAGTCAGTGAGTGAGTCAGTTTCGCCTTTTATATATGCCCGAAAACTTGCCCGAGGAACACCAAATCATCACAATATTAGATAAGGTACGAGGATATAACAGTTAATCAAGTGATATTTTAAATTCTTGTTCAATTATATCTACGAATTAGAGCTCTGTTCCTGTGACTATTCCAACATAATAACAGCTGATTGGTTACTGTTGATTCATAGTGACAGTTGAGAATGTTACCAACCTAAATAAATTTTATGGATGCGTTCACAAGAGTCTGTCACATTGTTAACGTTCCGTTGCACGCGGGCTTATAAATATTCGCAACTTAAACGATTAAGATAATAAATAATAGGTAATCAAAATTAAAAGGAATACCTATACGAAAATTGTTCCAGTGGCCCATCATAGTATTACGGCCCGAAGCCAAAGGCGACAGTAACTTGGTTTATTAATTAATTATACGAGCTGCTTACTGAGGGACGAAGAGTAATATGGCATGTACTTCTGTAATGAGGTGTTCGGGGTGTTTAAATGACATAACTGCTCTAGTGCCGCTGTCAAAAATCTAGAAATACCTAAAGTGTCGCTGTCAGGGGTTGGTTGTTGAAAAATGAACTTAGACAATTAAATAAATAAAGAACAATTGCGCGTGACGTAAGCGTCCCGGGGCCGTCACACCGACACTTGAAGCGGTTTTTCTACCGTCCCGGGGCCGGGACACCGACACTAGACTAGATAAAGGATAGTCGCTATCTACAATGTTGTCTATGCAAAAGTTACTATGACCTACTGTGTACAGGTATCTCCGAAAAACGATTCTATAATACCATGACAAAAGATCACAAAAGTGCATGGCAATGTGAGGAATGTAAATGTAAGAGACGTAAGGGGGACAATTCGGATACCCCAGTACGCTCAACAAATATGGAATTGGTAGCACCAAATCCTCACTCAAGTAACGAAACTATTTTATCTATCCAAGAATCATTACTGAATGACACGTGCACATCTGCTGACGAACGCGTACCTGATTACGACAACACCGCGGACATTCTACTTTCGGATAAGGAAGATAGGCGTAAAGAGGATACTATTAACCCCTTTGACAATATTACAATACGAAAACGCATGGAACGTGGGGTGCTGGGCAGTCAGGCATCAGTAAATCATAATATTTCTCAAGAAATAATCAGACAAGAGATTAAGAATAGTCTACAGGAACACTATATAATGATTAAAAACTTTTTTCAAGAGAAATTTGAGCTTCTTCAAGATAAATTGACCATGTTAGAGAAGAAACTAGAAGCCAAAACTGAAATAATTGAGTCGATGGCAGAAAACAAGCCTGCTGGAGAACGCTCTTCTCGTCCTAAAAAATCACGAGGGACAAAACAATATAAACAAAATTCTACTGAAACCACCCACACAAAGGAACGCGAGGTAGTCACTAGCCTACAACCAGCACTTACAAAACAGGCTACTATCGAATCCACATCTCTTAAGGACATAGAAGCTGTTGCTGAGAAGAATAATCCAGATACGTATGCTACAATTACAGCAGGTCCAGTTCAGGGTACTGACTCAGAAATAGTGTATAACTCCGGCGTCGAAGATGTGTGGATAGAGGTGAAGAATAAACGAGTACGAGGTACAGCCAGTCCAGGAAAAACGGCGTTAGAAGCGGCAGAAAAATTACGCTATCTTCATCTTTGTTTTGTTAAACAGGGGACAACAGAAGATCAGGTGCAACAACATCTGAAATCGGTATGTTGCGTGGACAATTGCACAGTAGAAGCCCTAAAAGCACGCGGGCCCTACGCTTCCTTCAAAATAGGTGTAACTGGTCAATCGGCACAACGTGTGTTACAAGAAGAGAACTGGGCTGCAAACATCCATATAAAGCCATGGCGGCTGAATATCACCGTAAGGCGAGGTATGGGGGAGATCGAGATGCGCAGGAAGAGTTTAAACTATTGCGTTCAAAAATCAAACGCGACGTGAGATCTGCTTACGAATGGTACGGGAAAAATGTGTCATCCAATTTGAGTAGGAACCCAAAACAGTTCTGGCAGTTCGTGAATAGTCTGCGAAAGAACGGAACAGTCGAACCCACAGTAACACGAGGGGAAGAAGAACATCGGGGCGCGGGAATGGCTAACGCGTTTGCTGACCATTTTGAATCCGTATATCTTAATGAGGACCCGTCGCTAGATCCCGAGGTGGCTAGCTGTACAGCACCATCTTCGACGGCTGGCCGCTACGTGGATGTGCATGCCTTTACCAGGGCGGATATTCGTCGTGCTATTGATAAGTTGAAAGGGAATACTTCCGCGGGTCCAGATGGTATTCCACCATATGTAATCAAGGGATGTGTGAGTGAACTAATAGAGCCACTATTATTTATATTTAACCTCATTCTCGGCACAGGCTACTACCCCACAATATGGAAACAATCAAGAGTGACACCCATTCCTAAGTCAGGTCCAAAGGGGAAGGTCGAAAGCTATAGACCAGTGGCTATTCTATGTGTACTGGCGAAAGTATTTGAAATGACCTTGTATGAATCGTTGCTGCCTCAGTGCCTGCCGTATGTATCGGATGCGCAGCACGCGTTCTTGCCCGGGCGGTCGGTTGCTACGAACCTGGTCACGCATGTAGACATGATGTCCAAAGAGATGGATAGCAAGAGACAGATTGATGTAGTGTACCTAGATTTTCAGAAAGCCTTCGACCGCGTGGACAACGATGTATTGTTGTTGAAAATGGCTTCAATAGGTTTTACACCGAGATTATTGAGACTATTCGCTAACTATTTGGGGGGCAGAAAACAGTTTGTGAAATACGGTCCGTACCAGTCAAAAGCCTACGGTGCGCGCTCGGGCATCAGTCAGGGCTCAAACCTGGGCCCTTTACTCTTTGTGATTTTGATAAATGACCTGCCCGACGTGGTCTCCAGCTCAAGAGTGCTGCTGTTCGCGGACGATGTCAAACTGGTGAAACCAGTGAGTACCATGGAGGACTGCATAGCCATGCAACGTGACCTAGACGCGGTACACAACTGGAGCATAGTAAATAAGCTGAGCTTTAATCCAGCAAAGTGCGAGTTGTTGAGCTTCACGCGGTCGGACTCCCCATTGCTATACCGATACACCCTAGACGGCACAGAAGTATCACGTCCACCCAGCGGCACAGTGCGGGATCTGGGCGTGACATTCGATGCGCACCTCACATTTCGTGCACACGCGCGGGGGGTGGCAGAGCTCGCGTTCCGGCGCCTCGGGTTCGTGCTGCGCTCCGCCGCGCCGCTCAGCGCCGCCGCCACACGGGCCGTCTACGCCGCCCTAGTGAGGAGCGTCCTCGAGACCAACACGGTCGTATGGGCCCCATACGAGACCAAGTACATACTGATGCTCGAGAAGGTACAGAAGAAATTTTTGAGAGGACTGTACATGAAAAGCAATGTTTTTTACCCGTATATGTATCCTACCTTATTTCTACAAGGTCAACTGGGCTACGAATCCCTTGAAATAAGGAGATCACTGTTTCTGCTTAAATTTATTATGAAAATATTAAGGAACAAGGTGGATTCTGTAGATTTGTTATCAGCCTCGCTGAGACTGTTCGTGCCGGGTGCGTACACGCGCGCGCGCCGCCACCGGCTGCTGGCGCCGCCCCTGGCCCGCACCAGGGCGCACTCCAAGTCGCCGATACCGCGCGCGCTCGGCCTGCTCGCCTCGCTCCTCGACGCCGCTCCTCAACTCGATGTGTTTGTGTCAGGCATTAGCACTATGATCACAGCGTGTAAAAATATGCTAGAATAATGTTAAGTTTAGATGACCATGTAACACGATGGCAATAGCTGTAAGGTTATATGTAAATTGACAATAAATAAATAAATAAATAAATAAATAAATATGAGATAATAGTCGTAAATATTATATAAGACGACCCATTTTATAGAAATAAAGACATGTGTATGTAATGACTTAAAAGTAATATAAAAAAAGAATCTACTAATCGTATTGTAGAAAGATTATTGTTTCTCTGACTATTCATTGTTTTAAATATGGAGTTGATAGCCTGCGTTTGCTAAAACAATGTGAATTATCTTGGGGCAATATGTCAAAAGCAGAGCGTAAGCTGACAGCAACAAATCCTTGAGACTAATTGAGCAACTCTTCCTCCATTTTATCTTATAAGGAAGTCTTCTCTGACTTTTAAAGATGAATGATAGTATACGGGACTATTATTTTGATTTCATTCATTTAATTTCGATACAATAACACTCACGGGCAGTATACCAGTCAGATTTAATGATATATAATTTTTTGTATAATCCACTAGTTTTTGAGAAAAGCGATATCCGCAAAATAACTGTAATTTTGCCCATCACGTAATAATTTACATACCAATTCTTCAACGTTTAAATGTGGTTACTTTTGGGCGATCTTATACTCGTAAAATAGCATATAATATCACCCATTAGTGTAGGAGATAAAGGGCTTTCAACCGACACATAGGTATGCACCTTTACCTGTGTTTATCGCATTAAAAGGACATAATACTAAAACTAGACGCAAATGAAATTATAATAATGGAATGGACAGGAATAATACTGCAGCAACAAATTCAGGTTTTATTGATGTCATTAAAAAGACAATTGGAAGAATGGCGCCGTAGAAATGACGGCCTATTTGACCCAGATCTCGGCGAACTGAGCCTGAGTGGGTTGTTTGGGGTCAAAGGAAAACCTTTACTTACCAACCTGAAGCAAAAAAAAACTTAAAAATACATCTGTCAGTACGATAACTAAACAACGCGAAACTAGAAAACCGCTGAAGATATTTTGATATAGAGCGTCTCTAGAAAAACATTTGACTATCAATCTGTGACTTAAGGTGTATCACATACACACGCATTCTGCGGTGCCGGTCTACTGCAGGCCGCAGAACGCAGGCCGCGCGTGTCTCATATACATTGCGTATGGAATACAACAGGCCGCCACCGCCACCGCAGTAAAACAAGGGCGCTCCAAACGCAGCCAAACAAAACAAGAACATTTTCTTTTTAAATCTGAACTAAATAAATACCAGCCAGTTAGTTCATGTGAGTAAAAAGGAAACAAAAACAAAAGTGTACCTGATGAAATTACGCTCCCTAACGAACGAATGAAAGAACGAATGGGAACAAAGAACGGAACTGTGCGGAACAATGAGTGAACTGAAACGCGGATGTGAGGAGACAAGAATTGTCTAGGGACTAGGGAGTTACGTTCGCGGAGAAACAATTAATTTCTAGATTCCATTTGTCCCTTGTGCAATTCCGCGAAGGATAATGGACCTACCTAAGGTAGATACGAAGTTCTACCTACTGGTAGGACTATAATATTGCAGCCTACTATCCAGCATAATATCTTATCAGAACAGAGGTTAGGAGTCTTCCTAAAATCTGTGTTTATTTCAATGTGAAGTTACAGAATAGGTGTGTGTGTGTCATATCCTTGTGAGAAACAGACATCCGATTGTAAAGGAAATTATATATTTTCTCTACTAAGTACCCTGAGTAGAAAGTTCCATTTCATACTCGAAATCAGTTTCGAAAATCGAACTTTCTGGACCCCGGTGCGAAATGACTCTCAGGTCGTGACGAAATATCGTATGAAATTTCATTTCGTTCGTACTCGGTTAGGTTCTTTTTGAGGCAAGTTTGTCCAGACATTAGAAATTATCTCGCGGCCCCGTGTAGTTGGCAAAACGTTACGGCGACTACGCGTCGCGCCGCGTGCCACGGTAAAAGACTTATCAGAAGAAGAATAACAATTTGGCAAGAAAACATGGCGAATTTTTCTAAAAGTGGTTCTGAGTATGTACTTTTTAGCAAACCTATTGCTCTCGCTACGCCGTCCGTCTGTCTGTCTGTCCGATGTTCTAAGGGTTGTATCTCCGCAACGGTGATACGTAGCGAGCTGAAATTGTCACAAAAGACGCGTACCTGCGGCGCATCCAACGACAAATACTCAAAATTAAAAAAAGTCAAAATCTAAGGGGGGTGGAGGCCAAAAACCAAAAATACGACATTTCGGGCTGAATCTACCTAACGGTAGCACCTATACGTTGTCAGCGCCAGTGTCCCCACAATTCTGGAGCCCCTGATTGTGCGGGACGATGGTAAGCGGCCTGACGGAATGTCATTGATTCCCTGGAAGATGGGCCGTGCGCTAGTGTGGGATGCCACGTGCTCCGACACACTGGCATCGACCTATCTTCCAGCGACGGCTAGGCGAGCTGGCGCAGCGGCGGAGGTCCGCGAGCGCCAGAAGGTGAATAAGTACAGGTGTCTCGGCGCTCAATACGACTTTGTCGCATTTGGCGTGGAGACACTTGGTCCGTGGGGTCCGGGCGCACACGGGCTCTTCAGGGAGCTCAGCAAGCGGCTCAGGGAGGCGACGGGCGACCCTCGCGCTGGCAGCGCCCTCGCTCAGAGGCTAAGCATAGCCATACAGCGCGGGAATGCTGCCAGCGTGATGGGCACCCTGCCGCGGGGGCAAAATTTTTTACACTTTTTTTAAGTAGGAATTTTGTTTGTTTTTAGTTTAATTTACTTCTTCTGTTTTATTATATTAGTCGTGATTAAAATAAATATTGTACTTACCTATACGTTTGAAATTTTCACACAATACGCGTCCACATACCGTTCATAACAACAAATACTAAAAATGTCAAAAAGTCAAAACGCAAAAAAGATACAGTCAAAAACTTGAAGAAATGTCAAATCTAAACATCATTTATGACTCAAGAACGGCTCGACGGATTTTGATGAAACTTACAGTTATAGCTTATATCCTGGAATAACATGTAGGCTACTTTTTACCGCGGGAAAAATATTTAATTTTGATGAAACTTGGTACAGTGATAGCTTAGTAGTGAGGCTGACGGAACGGAAACTTCCGTGGGCGAGTCCGACTCGCACTTGCCAGATTTTTTTTCTAGAATTGTATCGGACTTTCAGGTAGCAGAAAAAGTATCGTTCATACCAAGTACAAAATGATATTTCATTAGCCTCGGAATAATCTTTCGAGGTTAGCCTTCAGCTCACGTCGAAACTAGCTTCCTGCCTCGGGTATGAAAAGGCGTCAGTTTTTACTCGGTATGAAATATACTATTTTCAATTCGACCTATATTTCTACGTATCCGAGCCGAACTTTTAGTAAAACCTCCCATTGAATCCGCTCGTTCATTTCGTATGGGGAGCGCGCAGTAGATTTCGTTGACGAATAAATCTTTGCGAACAAGTCCGTGCGCATTGACAACTCAAACTTGTAGAAGACACAAGTTCCACTAATCTCGCCGGAGGCGTTTCCGTGAAAAATAGCTCCAATATTTCATCCGGCTCAGCCGATTTGCGTAAAACTTGGTTTGGGGATAACGGTGGATTTGCTTAAAAGTTTCACCAGGGACGGAGTTAGGAGACTGGGGTCCAAGTTACCCCATTTATATTTAAAGTCAATAGGTACTTATTTTTAATTATTGGTGGCCAGAGTAAGCTAATTATTAAATATTAAGTTTCCAGGTACCTACGTAATTTAAGTATTTGACAGAGATTTGGCTTTTACTGTTTTCAATTGTAAACTTATATAAGTTAAATTAACTTATTGAATTAGAAAGCATTTGAGAGTTAAGGCTTAGTAAGGTCAGTAAATCGTTCACGGGGCAATGTACGCTTCTACAACAAAAGACCAGAAGAAATCTTAAATATGAATGACAGAAAATTTAAGACCCACATTAAACAACAACTTTGTAAGAAAGCTTATTATAAAACAGTCGATTATTTAAATGACAAAGATGCCTGGTGTTAATGTTACTTCAGCCTCGCACAACGTTTACAAAAATAATGTTATGTATAAACTCGATTTTATAAGATGTGTTGCGGAAGTTTGTTGCGCCGCTTCTTCTTCCCAGCTCTATATAACACTTTGGAAGTGGTGGTAGATAAAAAATTTACGTTGTATAAATGTACCCAGTGTACTTACATGCAATAAAATAGTTTTGACTTTGACTTTGAGTACTCTAGTGCTTATTACAATAACCATTTAGGCATAAAATTAATGTTATAAACAATTGTTTTGCCTTCTTAAGACAGTAGGCATTCCTGTTACAATAAAACAAAGTGGCCTCCGTCTGTCTATCCCTCTGTATGCTTAGATCTTTTAAACTACGCAATTGGATTTTGATGCGGTTTTCACTGTCATTCAAATAATTTATTCCGGATGGTTTATACGTATAATACATGCATGTTATTATTTTCAAAAATATGACATACCTACATCAATGTTTCGTAATGAGGTAGAATTTTGAGCGCTTTCATTGCTAACGATGACTAAACTTTACGAGATAATTTGTGTAACAGGTGTAAATATAAATTTGCACCCGTGCGAAGCCGGGGCGGGTCGCTAGTAGGCAATATATTCATGATAGAAATCCGATAGTCGATTAACTCTTCTATCTACTGCATTATATAGGTCATGCGTTATTACCGTCTAATACAAAATATATTGAGGATAAAGCAAGAGAATGCGTAGGATAATAAATTATTTATGCGCCATTAACCGTAGATAATTCCTCCCGTTTCGGGAAGCTCCTGTTTTGGCATTATAGCGGGGAAACCTGCTTGCGACAGTACAAATTTATACCTTTGCGCTTTACCCGTGGCGTTGAAGAAAAAGTCTAAGGCATACGTGAACATACTGGACTAGCGTGGTGCACTATGGCCCTTCTGAGAGACCTAGCTCAAATTGGGACTATGTGGATATTGTTGAGCAGATTCGGGGCTACCCACTACATGCTTTTCCCTTGCTACGGCCCTGAGTTTGACCTAGTTGTTGACGCGATGGCTTAACTTTGACGTTTAAATTGGATGAGACGATTTCTGCGTTTTGTTAACTTTGCTATGAGAGGATAAGAGAGCAGTGGCTGTTTTTATTGCTGTTTAATTCGATTTATGTGCTGGAAATTTTGTAATTAGCCAAATTAGCCGGCGTTTTTGTTTATCAGAAGTGAGATCTTGGTACCATATTTCTGAAGAAATACCTAGGTATTCTTATTCTAACTAATATGATATGCGGAACTATGTTTACGTTTGCACGGCTCTAACATTCAATCGATATCCGTGATATTTTGCATATCTACGTGTCATGAGATGAACGTCTGATGAAAATCTGTTCCCGCGAGAAGGAAACAGGAGGTGGGTACTTAAAAATAAGGTCTTTTCTTTCCAAGATCGGCATACAATATGTGTTTTGCCCATAGATCTGCGTAGCAAAAAGTTTTAAGGTCTTTGGTTTTGCCTATAGTAGTTAATTTGGGCAAATGGAAACATCTATCAGGGCATTCCGCCTAAAAGGCTTGGTCGGACCTCTGATACAGATCTGGGATAAAACCAGCAGTCCACACAGCTCGAGGTCAATTTCAAAAGGAATGTCAGCAGGTCAGGTACGCTATCTCCCGTCTTAGTCAAGGAGACTGTAAAATAGTCCTTCAACCAAGACCGGCGCCGCACCAGCACCCCCCGGGTGTTGCAGGTGTCTGTAGGCGGCGGTGACCTCTTAACATCAGGAGGCCCGCCTGCTTGTTGCCCCCGTTGCAATAAAACAAAAGGAGAGTGACATACCTCAACAGTTTGACCTCCCAAAGCGCCAGCACTTCGGGCGGTCGCGACGCGCACAGCGCCAGCCGGGGCCCGCACGCGTGCAGCCGCACCGGCCCCGCGCGGATGCTGGTCGCAGACGGCGCTGATATGAGGACGGCTCCGAACTCCTTGCTGCTGCCCAGGTTGTGCTGGACCTGCGGACACAGTTCAAATGTCAAAATTCGTTTAAAAATTGGAATACAATATCTTTTTGACCGGCTGGATGAGGTTAGGGCAGGACCGGTCATCGTGGAGATCCCTGGAGGAGGCCTTTGACCAGCAGTGGACGTCTACAGGCTGATATGATGACGATGATTTTTTTGATGTCAATCTTGTCTAAAACTACTATGTTCCCACCCGTATAACCGAGCTCACGAAACTTTATGCTGATGTTTGGAAGATCGGTGCAGAGCCTTGAGGAAATGACATTGGTGATCATTTAGACTGCATTAACCCAAACATACCTTAGTACAAAACATTAGTCTTTGAGATATTAAAGACTTTCATATTTAAAAAAAACTTTTTCCCAATCCATCTATCCACCTGATGGGTAGGATTATCTTATCTTCTTCGGGGGCCAGGAACACCTGGCGACACTTCGACCCTTCTAGGATCTTTTGTGCCCTGAACACCAACGGTGCCCCAAACCGTTTTTTGCTGGTCTTCATATACACCTTAGATAAGAAATACTAATTTGGCATATGCGGGTTTTCTCACGATGTTTTCCTTCACCGAAAAGCCTGTGGTATTATAATAAACCGTACTTAAGTACCGAAAACCTCATTGCACGGGCCAAGGTTCGAATCCACGAGCTCATAAACGTGAAGGGAATGCACAACCAACTAGGCTACCGCACACATTTATAGAGTGGGCTGATCGATCCAATTACTCATTGACAGCCTATCCTCTCACTTTAACAATAAAATCTGGGCCCATAACCTCAAAACATCGTCTCACCTTCACTCTCCACTGGATCAAACCCTCCCTGGTGTCGAAGGCCAGCACGGGCACCACATCCTCACACAGTATGGCCAAGGTGTTGGACTCCTTGTCCACAGTGAACCCTGACTCGAAGCCAAGGTACTGCTGGAGGGAGAGAGACGCCTTCGTCTGTCCGTTCTTCTGTCTCTCTTTCAGGTCCTTGTACAGTTGCAGGTGGACACAGTCTGGGGAAGAAGAAAGAGAATATTTAAAAACACGAAGGGAAAAAAAATATTCAACTAATAGTCTAATATAATAACTGGATAATATGACAAGTTACAGATTAGAGAGACATTTAGGGCCTCTTACACCGCTTGCTGATAAAATCTATATTTTTTTGCCTATTTTTTGGGTTTCACAGGTATCTGATTGCCTATATCTTATACATTTTATATAGTCTATCACACAGATTTATCTGATAGATTAGTTTATCACTAAGATTACTATCTGTAACAATATCAGAAAGTGGTGAAAGAAGCCCTTAGTATCGAATACTTTTTTGTTTGTGGCTTGGTGTCAAGACCTTTAAGCCATAGTATGGAATACTATAACTACTTTCGAACAGATTATGACCTCGTATGTGTGGGCTGGGCACATCGCTCGTAGAACTGACGGCCGTTGGGGCAGAAAGGTTCTCGAGTGGCGACCACGTATCGGAACACGCAGCGTAGGCCTCCCACAAGGTGGACCGACGATCTGGTGAAGGTCGCGGGACCCGGCTGGATGAGGTTAGCGCAGGACCGGTCGTCGTGGAGATCCCTGGGAAGGCCTTTGTCTACAGTGGACGTCTACAGGCTGATATGATGATGATGTGTGGGAAGTTATTTAGTTCCTCATCTTCGACTTTTAAATAAGCATTTGAGTGTTTCAAAATCGTTTAGATATTTTGAACATTTTCTTTTCTTAAAAAGAAAATTAGGCCAGTATAAACAACAGTATCCTCAAAAAGGCGCTCAAAGGAAGCCCGTTGTAGGAGGACCTCATTAATGACTAATGAGGGACCCTCCCTCCCTCCCTCCCTCCCTTTTGTTCCACCTGATACCTCCCGTAATGAGGTCTAGAAGTGAATAATGATCGATTTTGAGAGTAAATTTTGCACTTTGGGGGATTCCCCATCCTTAATTAAGTGAAATAGATAATTGAAGTCTTAAGTGTAAATAATTGCTTTCATAAATAATAAATAAATAAAAATCACTTGGGTAGGTAGTTTTTAATGATTTGTCTAGTTATATAAGAATTTCCCAGTAGTTCAACTGGTAAAACTATTGGACTGGATGCGGAGAACCGAGGATCGGGTTCGGGGAGGCCTATGTCCAGCAGTGGACTGGTGCAGGCTGATGATGATGATGATGAATGGGGAACGGTCGACTATTATTACATTAGGTACCTATGTAAACGTTTTTTTAGTTAATGCTATAGATTTTTTACAAAAAGATAAATTTTTGTTATGTACCATTGATAAATAGCACTATGGACACAAATAAATAAATAAATAAACTATTAATATGATCCTCTAGAGGGAATCGAACTCACGATCCCCGGCGTTTGAGCTCCTCGGCCGATGATCCGGCCACTGAGGCTCTCGTTTGAATACATGATAATTTCGTGTATCAATGTATGTAGATATATTAAGCCTGGTTTCACAGCTTGCTCTGTGTCTTACGTACAGCTTTGAAACCTGCCCATTCGACACTAACATAATGTAAATTTAATATATCTAGTGTCCGGCAACTCCTCAAAGCGAACGTCACAAAGGTTCAACACAAATTACATTCCAAATTCGAACATTTAACAAATAATGGCTCGCGCAGACTACATGTTTTTGTAAGACGGTAAAATGAATGAATGATTGGATGCACGGACGGATGGATGAATGAATGAAATATTTATTTACAGCATTGTTTTTATTCGCATAAAATAAGCAATCTCACCTAACATGTTACAAAATAAATAAGTCTACCTCCGTTCATTTTCTTAGGCGAATTCGAAATATTTCGTACTGAAGGCACGAACATTCAACAAGATTATGTATTTTTAGGGTAAGTTTACAGACAAGTAGTTCTTTCTCCTACTTTACTACGAAATTGTGGTACTTAACGCAAAAGCTAATCCTCTCAGTAACTCTAAGGTTGACTGGAAGAGATCCCTTAGTGGGATAAGTCCGCCTTTGTACTTAGTTTCACTGGTTTTACTATCTGTTATTGTAATGTTTTTAGTACAATAAAGTGTTTACATACATACATACAACATTCTATTGACTTTAGTTTATTGGTGACGCAGAAAAAACGCGTCCCTAGTGGAGTCCCTTTGGAATCTGTCCGAGAGGAGACCATACTTTTAAAAAGTACTACTACTTTACTACGTTTTGAGGTAACCTAACTTTTGAAAAATGCCACAGCTTATTATCAAATTAATTAGTAGCATTGAGAAAGTTTCGCCGGTAGAGGCGCTATTGGGAATCATTGCCTCGGCAGGTAATTTATTTCCTTATAACTAAAGTAAGATTTTTATTTAAATCAACGTTCCTCAACAGTCGTGTATCACCATCGAATGAAGGAAAATAAATTTGCCTCTTTTCCACGCAACTGTAAAATGTAAAAAAAAAATGTAAAAAAAAAATAACGTCATAACTCGTAACCACTGGTGCCGGAAGGTAGCGTCGTCAGCACGGGCCCTTAGCTCCCAAATCAAACATTCTGATTAGAGCCCGAACACAGCCGAGTCACGTCCCACCAATTAGAAAACGCCTCGAATTAATTTGAAAATCGAACACTCGATTTGAAAATCGAACACTGACTTTTGACGTAGTGGCTGTCATGTGCCCTTTTGTGAAAGCCTCACAATGAATTACCAACCGTATGCCATTGTAATCACAGCGCAAAATTGTTTGGATTGCAAAGTTCACGAGATAATAAGCCAATGAGACGTCATTCACAGTTAGTATTGAAATTGCAAATTGAATTTTAATTGCGTTGTCAATTTGTCATACATAATTCATAGAGCCAGCTTTAGTAGGGAAACACTAGTTCTGGCATTTAGGTTGCGGTCCGGTCACATTCCGTTAAATAAATTCTACCACCTTATGAAGATAGTTGATTCACCACTGTGTAGCGAATGCAACCAAATAGAAGACTTGTTTCATCTCGTATTGGAGTGTGGCCGGAACGCAGCATACAGGCGGCAGTTTATGAGAGATGACATATTTGGCCACAATGGGGAAATTAACCTTATACTGAGCAGCCCGTTGTCAGACAAGGCAAAAAATTTATATAAATTTATCTCTCAGACTGAGGTCTGAGTAACTTGGCAACAGTGATTCCTTACGAGGCTGGCATTGACTTCTATAAGTCACAAGCCTCAATAAAAAATAAGATTTAAAAAAAAAAAAAATAATAATTCATAAAGCAAATTGTAAATAGTTTGACACCTGTGGGTGTTTGATACTCATATATTATTCTGAAGTAAGGAAATACATAGAGAAAGGTAACAATATCTTTCAGGCTCTTCTAAGAGGAGAAAGGTCCGTTTTGTAGGTACCTCTTCTAATACTGTTTTTCCCATCAGAGGTCAAATTCCCTTACACCATTGGCCGCTTGGCATGTGCTTTAAAAAAGGTTTCTCTTCATCGAGCTAGAAACTGTCACCTTCAAGTAACATCTCATCAAGAAGGCATCGTATAAAGCTTCAAAAGCCTCCGCAGAAAAACAATCCCTTGGCCACTTTTGTCCCAAAAAATTCACCGTCACTGTCTACTAACGTTTCAACAAAGCTGCGAGTGACAGGATATTTTCAACATAAGCTTATGCTTTCTACGGAACCCCGAAGGCATCCTTCACATGGAACACAATAAGTCTCCTACATTTGGTACGTTTGTGTCAATTTACCTTAAATCTCTTGCTGACATTGCATCTGGATCCCTTGACAAACGTGTTGGAAACACACGGGTCGGAATTGTGAACGTGTCCGTTTCGTTTTAGATTTATTTTAAATACCAGTATTATGCACCTACTAGCAAATGTCGCTGTAGTAGTGTACTCTTAGTATGTAAGTCCTTTTAGATTTATGCAGTCATCGAAACCACGCGCGTATATCACAGATTTTAGACTCAAATTTTAGTATTTTCACCTCACAGGCTCGGAAGGGTATACTTTGTCAGTGGAAATCTGCTTGCAAAAATGATTTTTAATCGCTAGCGTGCAAAAGCTTTGGTAAAAAATAAGAAAGAAGACTATTATTCATTATGTATCTCTATAGCTCTGTTACAACATCAAATTTAAGAGTGAGTTAGAACAAGTTAGAACAGTCAAATTATCAGCAGTTGAATAGAAATAAACCACAAAAACGAAATTCTCTTGCAGGAACATTATTTAAAGGAATGACTTGGTCAATCCGATTAATTAATTTAAATTTTAGCTAAGCACCTAATTTAAGAAACTTAGGTTGGTTTACACACATAGCTACACCCACATACATGACAGTTAAACACATTAAACTCTGTTTTTTATAGAAGACGTGAGAGAGACAGAAATCCGATGCCTGTTCCTTCTTTTTCCCACCCATTGTGTGACATTGACAGTTATTCGCGATTAATTGCATGTTACAGACTCTAGTTACCGATTTTTCAGCCGTAGAAAAAGTATTCGGATCCTTAATGGAAACGAAAGGTTGTCTTAAAAATCGTTTTCAGCGATAAGACCGCCTAGATGTACCTTCGTAGTCTACTGTATTTTTGTGTTCTGTTTTTTTAATTATGTACAACTAGCGGCCCGGTCCGGCTTGGCACGGGTAGACATTTTTTTGCAATAAATATATCCTATGTTACTCAGGGTGAATGTAGCATTCCAATGGTGAAAGAATTTTTAAATCGGCACAGTAGTTGTTGAGTTTATTCATTACAAACATACAAAAATACAAATCTTTCCACTTTATAAATAGTGGTATGATAAAGAGTATTGAATTGAATTGAACGATTCTCTCGAATCTCGCAACGTGTAGAGACGTAATGCCTTGCCGTATGTTCCCAGCCGAAATGTTCAAGAAAAAGCGTTGCGACGTGAGGACGAATGCCTGGGATTCTATTTTCCTTGGGGGTCGTTAAATACGTGAATAAGTAATATGTCGGGTGCTCAAAAGAATTGGGAGTGAAACAAGTAACTAAGCAACTAAAGGAGACTACACACAACAACTTTATCCATTGATTTTGTTTCCAAATTATTTCTAAGGCGACGTAAAATTTTAAAAAATATCGTGCGTATATTTCGATATTGTTTTTTTTATTGTTAATTAATTTACATTTTTCGCATATTTTTAAATGTAAGAAATACTTAAATGTAAGTACAGGGAAAATAAGTAAGACATAAAAATATGTTTTCATTTTCTCCTTTAATTTAATAAAATGATGAATGGTTTCCTCATTATCTATCGAATCGTTAACTTTTCAGTAAAACGTCGCCAATGAAATTCATAGTTTGAAGTTTTAATTGCATACCTAGTCATTGATGCCTAGTCAGTATACACTCTTATAAAAATATGCCAAATTAATTAATTCCAACCACCAATTTTGTCTCACATTAATAGGATATAATAAAAATAACAAATAATATTTTGACATTACACGTGTCCAATCCCGTTGGGCTTTTCCCTGTATTCCAAGGTAGTCAATAATAAAGTCAAAACAAAATGGTTTCAAATTCCACGGCGCGGTGTGCAATCTCCCTAATAGTCTTCCCCGAAGATACCTGGGGGGATCTTTGCTTTGTTCTTTCGAAACAAATATAGAATGAAACAAAGTAGGAACAATTGGCGAAAACATTTCTCTTAGAAGTTTCATTAAAATTGATAAGGAAAAAGGGGAAAAGATAAAGGGAGAGCTCTGTAGGTACTGTTTAATTTCTTATTGTTGAAAAAAACTCTCATGCTTTCCGTCTCAGCAACCATTAAAAGTTAAATAAGTATAAAAAATTCCAAAAAGTATTATTTTCAAACTTTTTATATGAATTCTACTTTTTTCGCCCATGTTTTACAACTATGACACAACTTTTATCTCGCTTCGAAATCAACGAAACATCACTGTGTGACCTTTGGCCATACACTGGTCCTAAATGTCAGTAATAACTCTACTTTCACTGCTCAAGGAGCATGTATTATAAAATACCCAATATCTTAAAGTATGTAGACAACTTACTTTTGTTATTAATGCCTGTTAATGACGATCCCTTTTACAGAAATAATGACATGTGTAATAAAATGAATTTAATTAGGTATGTAAAAGCGAATTAAATAAATAATGAATCTAATCTTAAAATGTCACGTTTTGTCATTGAGTTTGTGTACTTAGTTAGTTTATATCTATGCCTACTTGAGGTACATGCATACTTGAAAGTTTTAAAATTGAAATTGAAACGGAGTTGTAATAAAATGTAATTAGCTAATAGGCTTGCTTTGTAACAGCGAACAATGTTCGCTTTGTAACGAAATGAGGGTTACGTTAACTGCGTTATTATGAAGTTAACAGGCATCGGGGAAACAGAAGGGATGAATAAGTATGTATTACTAGCTTTTCCCGCGGCTCCGCCGGATTTTTACAAGTTATTGGTGACTTTTTTTCTTTTTTCTCGACTTCTGAGGATCGAGGGGTGTTTAAACGTTCCTCCAGAATTGGGCTATTCAATGCAAGAAACAAATTTCAATTCCAATTGGTATAGTTCCAGAGATTAGCGCGTTCAAACAAACACACTCTTCAGCTTTTTATATTGGTACTTATCTAATCTGTGCTTATAGATTTAATTATATTAGTTTAAAAAACAGCAAAGGGCATTAGAAAAAGAATGAACTATAGAACCGTAATCAGCGTATAGCATGAAATAGCAATAGTCTTTTACCCCAATAATTTGAGAAGACGCTTCTTAAATGGCGGGGTCAAACTGAACAAATACTATCTATTTTAGTCGGGCTGTTGTTTGTTGGGGGTAGTTGGTACATACCAACTGCCCCCCAACAAAAAATTCACATACGTAGATAGAGATAGAAGATATTATACCTGTCTTGCTTACTCTTAAACTTTTGTAATAAGTGTGTCCCTCTCTGATTATTATTGGTTTTTTAGCAGCTGTTGTATGGGATCCTTGTTCTTAGCAAAGGGCAAAATATTAGTTACAAAAATATTTTCCATTGTCTATGGCACTTATTTCTTTTTACAAAATAACACGGCATCATCAAATAAAAAACTCGTCAGAAAAACACCTAACTCGATATTTCGCTACGCAGCTGACAAAGGCATTCGAAAACTAGATACGCGAGCGTAAATTGGTCGGTAACAAGAAAAAAAATATCGAATTTTCTTTTGATGGGGGTTAACTCGAGCGGCAGGGGGGAGCTGGGGGGAACAGAAATGTAACAACACAATTTGTAGTGTTCATTGACTTCTTTATTTAGCCGAATATACAGGCACGTTCAAATGCGGAATGAAAGACTCTTGTGTTTTCAAATTCTTTTCCTTAGTCGTACGGTCGACCGCACGTACGTAGTAACGGACTATAGCCCGAACGCCCTCGTTGAGAAGGTAGGTCCAGCAGTGGGGACATGTTAATAGGCTGATGATGGTGATGATGAATAGGCTAGACCAGCGCAATGTCAGTGTTTCCACTGACGTGCGGTGAATGTACTTACATGCCCCGAGCACATTTTTCAAACTTTTATAATAATTTTACTTTTGTTTCAATTTTCTTTTTAAAACAATTAAAAATCACATTTTCCACTTCTATTGGAATAAAATATACAGACTGTTTTGTGGATCGATTTCATTTTTTGAGAGCATGATAAGTTTACTATTTTTCGTATATTTTTTTAAAGTTGTTTTTTTATTATTGTAAATTTGACTATAGGTAGTACTTTTCAAACGACATCAAAAAAGAGGAGGTTCTCAATTCAACACGTATGTTTTTTTGTATGTTTGTTACGTTGTAGAAAATTACGATAGTTGTAAGTTATTGAAATACATGATATACATGAACAATACTAAAATTAGCCAATTTATAGAATACACACTTTTCATTTATTAAATTCTTTAACCTAGTCAAAAATATTCAGTTTTACTTTCTTTATTATCGTTTTAAATGTCTACATCGACCTAACACCCTGTATATATTAGTGCGATAAAACATTTCCATTTCTAATTTCGTTCAAAAACATTCTCTGAAAAATTAATTTCGAGAACTCATTGAAATAACTTTCAAATTAAACCCATACGAACTCAGCGTCAACAAAACATTAACGAATACCTTTTTAAAGACAAAAGGCACGTTTTCCCCGAAAGGGGTAAATTGCCCGCGATCATGGGTAACTTGGGGAAAGCGAAATACATATTTTACCCCATGAAATTACGGCGTATATTTTGCAGGTTGCAATGGGAATTTTATGGCAACCTTTCTTTGTGTAGGGAATGTTTGGTTGTTAATGGCATTTTAGCAATGGTGTTTAGCATTTTTCCGGTATTTTTCTTGTTGTTGTTAGGAAGTGAACGAATTCATCCAGAAGGAATGGAATGACCTGCGAATAAAAGTGATCAATAAATATGTCTTTTATACCGGCTAAACTGCTGTTTTTTTTAACTTTAAATTTAAAAAAAAAATATTTTTCACAACATAACGATTAGGAATCTTCCTAAATAGAGTAGACCTTTCTGCCCCAACGGCCGTCAATTCTACATAGTTCTACGTCGATTTTACATAGGTAATACCTACAAGTACCTAAGTACAAGCTGCTATTTCACATTTTTGTTCACACGCATTACCAAGCTGTAAACAGGGTGTTCAAAAAACATGAGATTTTTGTGTGAGCACAATAAAACGACTGGAGATGCAAATGAGGCGCGGCGTGAGGCGGACAAAGAGAATTGGGTTTATTATGATATATTACGGCGTTTATGTAGGTATGTGTGTGCGACTTTAATATCATGTCGGTTAGGACGTAAGGAGAAAACCCGACGGAATTTAAATGCTAGTTTTAATGGAAAATGTTGTAGTTAGCTCATCGCTCGAGGAAGCGCCATGAGAAAAGTGAACGAGTGAATGAGCGCTTTGTTTTTTTTAAAGTAGGTTTAGGCTTGGTTACTTAGATCTTTGCGGCCATATTTTTTTGATTAGAATATTAAATCATGTTACTCGGACATATCGCGACTTTGTTCGCGTAGAAAGTTGACGATTCCGTTTCTTTTATATTCCCGTGAAAAAAAAAACTAGAACCAAGATATCTGTGGTATTTAAGTGATAGAAACTAGATTAGTGGAGCATTTATCACTGCTAATATGAAATTGAATTTCGAAATACGCATTGCTATAATATTATCAATAATTTATTACCACTAAATCTCTCAAACTAGCGGCGCTTATTTCGAAAATAAATAAATTAAGACCTCTCCAAGTTTCGACGTGGATTCGCCGAATATTCGGCAAACGAGGACTTAATGCCGAAAGTTTCGGATTTATGGAGCCCCAGGTCGTAATGTCTGATCTACGAAGGATAGCAAACTCGGAAAAGTTTTTTTATTGGGGCTAATACAATACTGTTACTAAACATATGTTGCTTTTAGAGACACTTATATGAATGGAACGTTTGCGTAGCATGGAACTGACGCCATCTCCTTCCTTCCACCATACATCTTCTGATTACATAGGTGGACGGATAATTAGAAACAGGGCAAGATTTTCATACAATCGAGGTCACTTTGAAGCCATGGTTCTCCGTGAAGGGTTGACCGGGTCATGATCTGATGACGGTCATTGAGAGAGTACATGGAGGACTTTTAGATCGTTATAGATATCCAACTGATCAGATGAGCCGTTTGGGAGCAGCATCGTCATGATTCCTTGACTTAAAAAATTTCATACATTTTTATGTCATTTTGCGTGTTTTTTTCTTCATGACGATGCTGCTTCCAGAAGGCTCATCAGATCAGTTGGATATCTATAACGAACTAAAAGTCCTCCATCTACTCTCTCGATGACCGTCATCAGATCATGCCTCGATCAAGTCTTCACGGAGAACCATGGCTTCGAAGTGACCTCGATTGTATCTTGCGCTGTTTCTAATTACCCGCCCAATTATGTATATGAATGGAACGTTTGCTTAGCATGGAACTGACGCCATCTCCTTCCTTCCACCATACATCTCCTGACTTAGAAGTTTGATTTTTTCACAGCTCCAAGGGATTGCAGACCTGAGTATTTGATATTAATTTTAACTTGGTACACACGCGTTCCAGAGAAAAAGGGTCTTGACAGAGAGACAGATGGAGAACGAAGTGATCCTATAATGGGCTCTCTAAATGATCATGCGGCATGTCATGCATTACGTGCTGTCACTCGTGCATGACCGTCTAGCTGTAGTGATTGACGACGTGCATGATATGCAAACTACGTGGACATGCAAACTATGGGCTGGCAGTTGCTTCACTGTATTGATTGATAGCAAGCATGATAGTCCATCATGCAGCATTACATTCACGTAAACGTTGCATGTCATGCAAGCATGATCGTTTAGGGACACTTTTAGAGTTCCGTTTTTCCTCTTTTGAGGTACGGAACCCTAAAAATTGACGCGTATAAAATGAAATGTGCCCAGTGTACTCTATGCAATAAAATATTTTGACTGTGACTTTGTTTTTTCTCGCTCACAATTTACAAATCCACACCGGAACGTAAACAGCCTTCACGGTAACGACTCGCGACGATTAACGACGTCGTTAGCGTAACGTTACGTCCGTTGTAACGAGTCGCGTAACCATCGCACGCACGTGTCACTTCATTACGTATTACGCAGGTCTGTGGTATTACATGTTGACAGACGCTATCGGTTCGCCATCACAATTACAATAGAGTTATTGGAAAACAATTGTCAAACAAACATGTGACAATATTTGACATGGTCAAATCAAATCAACAGCCTATTAATATGTCCCTACTGTTTGAGCACAGGCCGACCCTCTGAACAAGGCCGTACTGGCTATAGTCCACCACACTAGCCCAGGCTGGTGGACTCGCCTAAGAACTTTACAGGGTGAACCAACCGAATGACCAATGGAGAGAAAGAAATATTGAATATAGCAAATTTTACTGATAGGAAACATTATTTTATTTTCAAAAATAAGTATAGAACTGCATTCAAAGATTTTTAAGAAACCATATGTCTGAGCCAGGAATCGAACCCAAATGTGGAAAAAACACACCAGAATTTTTATGATATCAATCGAAAGTGTCAATCATCAGAATCATTTACTTCTAAGTAACATAGTATCTTAATTAAAGGAAGACTATGAAATTTAACATTTTATTTCATTTGGTTTCTTGCCATCAGTTATCCTGGATATCTTATGATGGATAACTTATCCACCACCCCCCGATATTCGATCATGCTCAAATTTTGGTTCTAAAGACAATACAGAGTACCTTTATCAATTTTATAAATTTGTAATTATTATTTTAAAAAATACTCAAATTAAAAATGTTGTTTTAATAAATAAATAAAATGCATATTGAGTAGAAAGGTGCATGTCTAGTGCATATTATTTCATTAACGGTTCTCGTCGCATCCGCCAAATATAGGAAGGTACCATACTTAATAGAGTTCAGAGCTTAACGTGGACCTCTATAATTATACGGAAATTAAACTCGCAAATAAGCGAATCTGGCGCAAGATAAAAATTTAATTACCCACACAGACGCGGCGCTGCGCCCACAGATAACCTAATTAACTATCCCGATCGGTTATATTATAACGTTACAGCGTTGCGCTCGGGGTAATTAACCGGTGATGTATGGGCGGAGTTAAGAGATAACTGTTAATTTGTAAAAAAAAAGTTAATTTTTCGTGTGACGTCATAAGGCCAGGTCCTGGAAACACACAATTAAAATTTGACAGCACAATTTTTTTTCTATCACAACAGTGATAGAATAAATAAACATATTTCACATCTAAAAATATTATTAATAATAATAATGTTTTGGACAAATTTACACACGGCTGTTTAGTCCCAACTAAGCCGAAGCTTGTAAATGGGTACTCAACAACTGATAAACATACTTAAATACTTTTTTAAATAAATACTTAAATACATACAAACACCCAGAATCCGAAAACCAACAGTTATGCTCATCACACAAATGTTGGTCCCGGGTGGGAATCGAACCCACGACCTTTGGCGCAGTAGGCAGGGTTACTACCACTACGCCAACAGGCCAGTCAAGATTTTCAAATTAAAATGGAACAAAAAAAATTGAAACAGCCTATTCAATAAAAAAAAGAATCAGTCTAATCGGTCGAAAGTTCAATTTTCACAATAAACCCAAAATTCAATTCACGGACTAAAAAAATTTACGCCCAAAAAACCAAATTAAAATTAGTCAATTTTTCGGACATGTGTTTCTTTTTATTTGTGTTCAGTATTAGCAGTAGGTATATTCATCTCCGTGAATATGGCAAGCATGCGGATTTACACCCTGTATAAGTTTGTCAACATAAGGGTTACAAAACTCAGTCACATAGTGTGTCCAAAGGGATGTGAAACACACGTTTCACGTAATTTTATCTTGTAAATGTCAGCCGTCTTCAAGACAAGATTCACAGCTCGGTTCACGGTAGCAAAATCGAATACTTTGACAAGTGCGCCGTTCCAGTAGCAACACGTTAATGCGCTGTCAAATGACTGTCAACTTGCTGTCAATCAGCTGTCAGCCATGTCAGTCTCAAGAATATAAAGTAGCCGATAAATAGGTCAGTGTGCCCGAATTTTGTGCGAGGAACAAAATCGCGTTACGAAAAACCCTCCAGACCGCGTTTGCCGGTTGCCAAGGTACAGTCAGATGGAAAATTTTGTGATAACAATATACCGTTTGGTTAATGGAAATGTAGAAATTCAAACAGATGCAAACGTAGGTTATTCAGATTTTTTAGCTAGATATATTTAAAATGCAAAGCCTTATAGTTTTCTGAGTTAGTACCTACCTACTTATTATGACGTACCAAAAAAGCACAAATCCGAGTACATACAAATTAAAAAAGAACTCTGTTTCAAAATAAAAATATTAAAAAGGAAAAAGAAGTACTTAAGGCCGAATATATTCAGAATAACTTTATTATAATTCCCTTTTAATTTTTTACATCGATGCACTAAACACCCTGTATGTAAACAGTAACAGTTATTGGTGAATTTTGTGAAACAATTGGCTAATTCAGAGTTGAACTAAAAATGTATGAAACCTGAAAGATCTATTTCACTTAAGTAAGTAGGTACCCTCTAGTCATTCCCATAAAAGCCTCCTCGATGTAATGAGATATTACCCCGTGTTGACACGAAGCGTTGAGATAACACAATCTACTCGTCACCCCGAAAGACATAACCCTAAAGTACAGTTTGCCACGGATTAAATTTATTTTCGAACGCCATTTCATTCGGAATGAATTATACAATGTATCTCTAAGAGGTTCTAAACTCAGTACCTATTTAAGAATGTATAGAATACCGTTATTACATACATACATATCTTCACGCTATGTCCTTGGCGGGGTAGGCAGAAAGAACGGAGCGCCAAGTATCGCGATCCTGACACCTCATCATTCTCTTCATGCACGCTCGCCGTGGGACGCGAGTGCTCTTTACGTTTCCGTCTGTGAGCACCCGCTCGCCCGAGGTTCAGAACCTCGTATGTCATTCCGAGGATCGTACCGTTATTAAGTTATTATTAATGATTCAAATTGTTGTAAGTCCGTGAGATTTGTGCGGCGTGGCCGTAACTTTTATTGAATCATATTTTTTTAGGTTGCCAGTATTTTTTGATAAAGGTTAGTGTTGCGAGATACATAATAGGTAATGTGTATTTAATGCTGACTGTACTTGTCAAGAAGATAATTTTCAGAGCTGATATGTAATATCGTTGTAAGCGAATTTTACGACGAAGATACTTTTCCCGTTTAAAGACCACAGTACTCGTATGTACTAACAAAGACATATACACACGGGTGAAAAGAAAACGTCGTGAGCAAAGATATATTATGGAACTAGCTGGTTCCCGCGGCTTCGCCCGCTTAGAAAAGTTTTTCCCGCGGGAAAAAACCTTTCGGACGTCAGAGCTAAATGAGAAACGTTCGTGCCAAATTTCAAGTCTCTATATAGGCTCAGCGGTTTGGACAGTGCTTTGATCAGTCAGTTTTATTTATATTGATGATGGAATGATGACCAGTACCTACCTTATCTTGTAGGGTGCCCTGGAAACTTCGACCCTATGGGATCTGTTGCGCCAAATCCTGTCCACCAAACAGTACTCCAACCCGTTTTTTGGTGGACTTCACATACGCCTTAGAATAAAAATCTTTGGCGTATGCAGGTTTCCTCACGATGTTTTCCTTCACCGAAAAGCCTGTGTATAATAAACCGTACACGTGCGTAGGCAGGCCTCCCACAAGGTGGACCGATCTGGTAAAGGTCGCGGGACCCAGCTGGATGAGGTTAGCGCGGGATCGGTCGTGGTGGATATCCCTGGGGGAGACCTTTGTCCAGCAGTGGATGTCTACAGGCTGATATGATGATGATACAAGAGAGCAGCCAACTAGCCTGCCACGGCTCTTTTGACAAATACCTAAGGTCACCAGCATAGCTGGATGGATTGGTGAGCTGAAGTAGTTTGGCTCAATGATTGATAATTATCGTCACAATGTCATCACAGTTACTTACCGTTACCTACATTGTCTATGGCATATCTGATGACTGGGTCTGGTAATTGGGTCTTACCTGTAACAAAAGTATAATTTAAATTAGATTTGTTGATTATCGTTTTGAAGGATTTATGTCTGTATTATTAAACACAAAAATGTAAAAGTTGAAAAAGTATAAAAGTTAAAAAAGTAAAAAATATATATATTACCAGTTCAGTTAAAAAGAAATAGGATATGGTTTTTACATTTCTAAACACCTTTTTGTTTGTTTTTTTACGTAACGTCGAATTTTTAATTTAGACAACAACCTGTTAAGTCTGTTTTCTCGAAAACTTGATGTTTAAACGAATTTGTTTATTACGGATCTTTTTTTTTAGTAGGTTTTGGCTTGGTAACGAGACCTTTAAGCCATATCTTATTTTGATTTTAAACTCTTATTTCTTAATATTACGGATCTAAGATTGTACTGTTATCAGCGAAAGACGCTGAATTGCTGACGTAACAAAATCTCCCTCGTAAATACGTACTTAGTAAAAAAATAGGGGATCGCATCACTCGAGAAACTGCTGTCTCAGCGGAAAGAGCGCGGCTCGGGGCGCGCGCGCTGTGTCATTGTGGGATATTACATCTGACGGGTTAATCCACCCTGCCCGCTGGAGGGTTAATAGAACTAGAAAACAAGGTATAAATAATAGACTCCAGTCACGAACAGAATACTGATTGTGTTGGGCGTAAAGCAACAAGGAGGGTTGTCCACATAACGAGGCGAGAATCCAGGTCATTATTGGCACTGGCCTTATAAAAATACGATTTCCTGTAATAATGTCCAATCTGAAAAGTGTCCAAACTGAAGAATGTCCAATCTGAAAATTGTCCAATCTGAAAAACGTCCAATCTACTTATCTGTTTAAGTTCTTTTGACTGTTGAGATTCTTGCCTTTAAAGTGTGATTACCTATGACAGATTTTCGATTTTTTAATAAGGGCCGGAACCCTAACCTATTCTGGAATCTTTGACCTGTGACCTTAAAAACACTAAACCAATTTTTGATAAACTTGGAATTGAACTCGAAGAAAAAAATATATTTTTAAAAAATCTGCATCGAAATCTGATCACAATATATATCAGCTATTAGACGGATAAACAGTTATTTATTACAGTAATAGTTATAGGCACAAAAAATATAATTGTCAGATATAATTTTTCTCTTCAAGCGACCATTTAAAAGTAAATGCGACAAAAAGCTCATTTGTTATCGTTTTCCATTATCCCGAAGAGATCATCCTTTCTTTCACACGTTCACACCTCATTAAGTCAATGGGAAGTCAGTAAATAGCCTTACATATCCCGACCTACGGCTTCAGACCATTGTATGTAAATATACCAGTCTTGACACTCAGGGCCAAGGTTTTAGGAATCCGTAGTCCGACGAGGAACCCGCGAGATTTTCCAGCATGTCCGCTCCCGAATTGCATGACATTTTGTACAAGAATACTTTCGATGTAGATAGAAAAATAAATAAAAAACTTAAATTCGCTTTTCCTCTCCATACAATTAAAATGCGATAATTTTTTATTATACAATTAAAATGCGATGATAATTATTTTGCCAATCGTGCCATTTGCGAGAAATATCCCGTCAAAGTCGTTAACAATGCCCCCTTTGTATTTCTAAATGGTTACCTAACTGTTCAAACCATAGAAATATAAGTCCATTAGAATGATGACGGTCTTATTTTGTACTAGCACCGCGCGAGCCACATATCAAATTAAAGTATTGCCAACTGTAGGAATTTGCACAATTTTAAAAAAAATGTGATTGATTGTTTGGGATTTTTTATTTAAATATTATAGTTTAAACGTTGACGACAATTACGTTTTGTGCGTAAACATTTTAGAGACATGTTTCAATATAAAATCGAATATCGCAAGACAAATTGCGCTTAGAATTTACTGTCGGAAATAATGTGCAAATTTCTTACGCTGCTGGCATCACTGATAGTGTCAAAGTCAAAATCAAAGTCAAATTATTTTATTGCCTGAGTGTTGTGCCATAACAATCGGCATTTAAAATCGGATATCGATAATTAAATTAGGTGTTGTCGTCGACACGTACATAACATTTTAAAGCACCTTTATTATATTTGTTGGGTTATCCATGAGGATAAACCAATTTTACTATGAAGTAAAATTGGCATATTAGACGCTATATAATGTCATTGTTAGTAACTATACCTATTAAGTAAATTTGCCAAATGAAAAAAATGTCCCGTAAGACTTATAAAAGCAGATTTCAGCAACAATTGGCACGATTTTTATACTACATTTTTAATAGAATTGCAGAAGATTTCAGATATCTTCGTTTAGATGTAAGTTTAAAGTCGTCTTCTAAAAATGATTAGAACATATGGTGCTAGTTCTAGTAGGATACCAATCTTTTCTCCCAGTTATATCAATCCATTTTACTTTTAAAGCAGAATTCTTAGGAAAGCTGAAACATAATAATATAATTCTCTATTCTAGGTCAAGTTCAGCAGGCATGAATGTTTTTCCAAATTCAAAGTTATTGCATAGAAAGCCACCTAGTGTCTAAACCTTGTTGTAGGTAAATGAAGGCATTTTTGCTTAGCGCTGCACATTTACCGAATATTGGCTTATTTTTCGAAAATTTGTTAGGTCTGTATTTATCGACCGTGTGGTATACACTACCTATCTAATTACCTACCTGCTGATAACGATTAATTATGAACAAACAACCAAAAGTACTCTATCGATAAAAGTATCGACAACGTGCAAGCACTATGTTAATATTTCCATACTGCTGGGCCAATATAAAAATTGTGATTTTGCCTCGAAATACACATAGTTTTCGAGATTTTTACGTTACCGGTGAAAGGAAATTCCTGCATTTATTCGATTCACTTTAGAACTTTGCAGCCGACAAGTTAGTATCGCACAACTCGGCATCTTTTCCTCATAATGCGCCGGAGCTCAGAGCGCCATGACATTGTGCAAAATCTGAGCCATAGCGGCGCGCACAGCTGATATTTATATGATGAAACACTCATATGCTTGGCGCGCCTCCCCCCCCCCCACGTCATCGTTCTATTGGGAGCGTAGCGAGCGGGAGCGTAGCGAGCTTTTCCCGTGTTCTGTGGTTCAAACCCCAACGCTCAGGCCTACCCTCACAACGAGAGCGTATGCTATAGTTCACCACGTTAGCCCAGTGCGGGTTGGTGGACTTCACACGCGCGTAAGAATGCCTTCTTCGGCGTATGCAGGTTTCCTCACGATGTTTTCCTGCACCGTTTGAGAGCAGCCAGTAAATGTACTTAAGTTTCGAGAAAAACCCGTTGGCATACGGCACGGCCGGGATCGAACTCGGATCTCTCGACGCGACAGGCGGCGTCTTCCACGATACACCACCGATGTTCCTACCTGTCACCTGTTTCTGTGATCTAGAGTTTTGCTATCTACTCACCAATGTAAGAGGGCCACGGTGAAAGCTATCAATGAAATGATGAATGCCGTGCTGAGTACTTTTCGAATTATGAAGGGAAAACTTTAAATTAAAAATGACCACGGAACCCCACACTATGCGTGGTCCAGAACACCCTTGGCCGGTTTCCGTAACTTCTTCAGTTGGAAGGCGAGGCGTCGAGGGTGTTTTTGTACACTTTTTCCCCAATTCCCCTAAGAGGTTTAGGGAAAGACGTAATCTGTTTCAATGATCGCTCTGCTTATCTGCGGATTAATTTAACGTTAGGATTGTGCTAGTGTTTTGTAAGAATATAATTAAAATCTTAGAGCTTCTTTCACCGCTTACTGATAAAGTCCCAGATACCCTGTCTGCAGGTTATCTTACATATAGCCTATTTTTTGTTTCACATGTATCTCACAGGATTGCCTTATCTGGCATGTCTTACGTTTAATGCTTCTATATGATAAGTCTAAATGAATCTTCAACTGGCCTGTTGGCGTAGTGGTAGTAACCCTGCCTTCTGCGCCAAAGGTCGTGGTCGTTCGATTCCCACCTGGGACCAACATTTGTGTGATGAGCATATCTGTTGGTTTTCGGATTCTGCGTGTTTGTATGTATTTAAGTATGTTTATCAGTTGTCGAGTACCCATGTACAAGCTTCGGCTTTGTTTGGGTATAAACAGCCGTGTGTCAATTTGTCCAAACATTATTATTATTAATAGGTAGTCTAGTGTTCGAGGCAAAGATAGACGAGCCATAATAATAACCAATTTGGGTGAAACCTTGTTAATTGAACAGTTCTGACGAACGAGAAGCGACGCGGCTGGGAATAGAGCGGCATGTCGACTGTTTCGACCGAACGGATTTGCAATTTTACAATGCTAATGCGGGATGCCACCGGGAGTCGCGTTTTGCTGACGTACAGTCGACCGCACGTCAGTGGAAACTTTAACCTTGAGCCGGCCTAGCCTATTAGGGAGTTTCAATACTATGAGAGACCAGTTTATACTGATTCTGTTTCCACTGACGTGCGGCCGACCGTACAAGTTACGATTTGCTTCTTGGTATTTTAAATTGACAATTTAGCTTATCGACCTGGGGGCCAATCGCGCTTATTCTGAACGATATTATCAAATGTCTTCTTCGACGTATGCAGGTTTCCTCACGATGTTTTCCTTCACCGTTCGAGAGCAGTCAGTAAATGTACTTAAGTTTCGAGAAAAACCCATTGGTACATGGCCCAGCCGGGGATCGAACTTTTTACCTTTCGATATGATAGGCCGCGTCTTATCCCCAACGCCACTGACTGACACTCAAGGTGGTGTTTACAAACCAACAAATGAATTCAACGTTCGCCAAAACCGTACAAAATTGATCGCCCAAATGAAAATTTCAACAGGCCCCCGTAATTGTTCCATAAAAAAACCATTCAGGATAATGAGATACAAAATAATTGGTTTGAAACAAAAACCTAATTGGAATCCCCTCCCGCACCCGCCCGCACCCCCCCTCACACCCAGTACGCGCTACCTACTGTACTGTATTACAACACCAGTAATTTGCTATGCAAAATAGCGTGATCGTAATGAATAGGCTCAGTAGCCGATGAGATAGATATTATAACTAGTTTTTGTGTACGGTTAGCAGAGAATTATATTGCGCACGGAATTTCTTGACGGCTGAATGAGTATAGTCACAAAGTGTTTGCACATCGCTGATAGTGTTTATAGCGAGATAGTGTGCTACATAGAGATGTCCAAAAACTTGAAAGTTTGATTCGGTTGATTGAATCAATGAACTATTTCTTGAAATTGAATGAGCGTCTCTAGCGAACCCCCGCACAGCTCCCCTTTGACACTTATATGTTGAGTCATTGCGTAGAAATCAGCCAACTTCACACATCCGCCATTAAACTCCGTAGGGACTATACCAGCAGTAAGCGAGATAGTGTGCTACATAGAGATGTCCAAAAACTTGAAAGTTTGATTCGGTTGATCGAATCAATGAACCATTTCTTGAAATTGAATGAGCGTCTCTAGCGAACCCCCGCACAGCTCCCCTTTGACTTCTCAAAGTAGTCATTGCGCATAATCAGCCAACTTCACAGAGCCGCCATTAAACTCTACGTGTACTATACATGTACATTCCATCGGTTATTGTTACTTCTATGCCACTATAATGTATCGTGTTTCGAGCCGAGACGCGGCGAGCTGACCGTGTCATTCACCCCCCACGTGACAGGTGCTCATTTTGCATACGTTGGTGATGTGATGACTCATGCCTCACACAGTATAAAAAGTTTTATATTGTGTTCTCTTATACTAGTACATTTTAGACTTTCGCGCTTTGTATTCATCAAGGAGATTCGAACCTCTTTTGTCGCGCGCGCGCTCCCTGTGGAGATGGCATCTTGCAAATTTAGTATGGGAAACGATGAAAAATTCTGTGTCAAAATCAAGGGGGTGCGGACAAATGAAGCGGATTAGCCGGAGGAAGTTGCTCATACAAATTTATATGGAGTTTGAAAATGAGAATGTGTGAGTGAGTATCAATTTCGATATACATTTGGCACGATTTTGGCACCCCCCTAAAATGGTTTTGTTACTTATCCCTATGGGAGTAGCTTTGTTTTTAAATTCATGGTATTCATAATTAAATAATTACGGGTCTTACACACGAACAAGTTTTATTTACCTGTTACCGGTTACACTGGCCGTGGTCACGAGCTGACTGGAGAGGCGAGCTGTCATTGTTGATCGCTGTGAGTAGTTTCTGAAACTACCCTCTGCTGATCTTGTATTATTGGAAAGTCCCGGCACACAACACTCACGGTATCCGCGGGTGTATTCGACGATAAATCGCGAGATTTAAGTTTATCGATCACTGGACTCCACGACGATGACAATTTAAAACCATCTTCCCTATTGACATTTTTGAATTTTTTGAACTTGTTCGTGTATAAGACCCGTTTATAATTATTTAATTCTCTTATATTATACGAGAACAGTACGCCTATGAAGACATGAAGGACTTCTGACCTAGTTACCTAGTTGCTTGTGCACTCGCCTCACGTTTATGGGGTCCTGGGTTCGAGGCTTTTCGACGTAGGAAAACATTGTGAGGAAACCTGCATACGCCAAAGTAGTAAGGTTTCTATTCTAAGGCGTATGTGAAATCCACCAAAAAGGGATTGGAGCAAAAATGGTTTATATTTTAAGCCAAGTGCAGTCTAAAGCCATAACTAATTAATATAATTTAAAGATTGCATGCCCATTATTAATGATATCATGAATCTTGATGTTCTGTTCCAGAGATCCATAAATCCTTAATATCTGGTTCGATTCTCGCCGAACCCATAAAACTGATGTATGGCTGATATTACTTCCCCATTATTATGGGCTCCGTTCATTATCTTTCGAAGATTGGGTTGTTGTCATTCGATCTTGGATGTTATATGGTACTGAGGAATCCGTTTCAGTATTTAGTGTTATATTATAACGGAAGTCATTAAGTAATTCATCGTAATTTTTAGAAGCATAAAGCCACTCCACGAAAGGTTTTCGAGTGGCGACCACGTATCGGAAGACGCAGCGTAGGCCTCCCACAAGGTGGACCGACGATCTGGTGAAGGGCGCGGGATCCGGCTGGATGAGGTTAGCGCGGGACCGGGTGTCGTGGAGATCCCTGGGGGAGGCCATTGTCCAGCAGTGGACGTCCACAAGCTGGTATGAGGATGAAAGCCACTCCTACACCTAGATCAGATCAGGGGCAGATCACCATCTCAATCTTTTGATAAAGGCAATCAGTCGCAATCTTGATCTTCCAACAACAAGTATTCTCAAGCCACAGTAAACTTGACTGAGTCAACCTATCTTAACAGAACGGTTTTTTCAGAAGAAGAAACGGCGCAAAATACTACACATACTCTCTCTCTAGAGAGACCTTATACATGAAACTTAATCCTAACTGAAGTACACGTGACGTTCGCTATCAAAGCGTTCTATGAAGTACTTTGACAGCATGAACAACTCAAAGGCACAAAATACCAGAATTCAGTTTTAAAATCAGGCAAAATTAAATACTCATCTGGTACTTAGCACATACAAAATTGTATTCCAAGAAGAAAGTAAGAAAATGATAATATATTAGAGTAGCAATGATTTACTTGCGATTACAACGAAATACAATAAGCTAATTTCTTTTTCACCTCACAAGCTCGGAAGGGTATACTTTCTCATTCGAAATCTGCGTGGAAAACTGCACGTGGAAAAAAACTTTTTAAAACTTTTCTTCTAATTTTTAGAAGGTGGACATTTAAAGAAGTGGTCAATTCTAATTGTGGGTATTATTATTTGTGGTTCCAAACCGCCGAAAGGATTCAATTCACCTAGTATTTTCTTCGCTGTATTGAGGTGAAAAATTGTGTGTTGCGCTCGGCAGCAAAGTTATTTTGCGTCTCGTACCTTGAAACCCTCGCTACGCTCAGTTTTCAATACTAGTACTCGCACAAAATAACCAACTTTGTAGCCTTGCATAACAATTAACTATTATAGTTCTTTGGAATTAAAAAGATAGTCATAGCGTTATTCAATACGCAAGCGTAAAAATCCGGAAGCCCCGAAATAGTTGGGAATTCGGGAACAGTTTACGATAAAGTTACGGCTCCGAATGTTTTTGTGACCCGTTTCGGAGTTCCATTACTATTTATCTATCCCGGTTTTACTCGCGTTCGATTCGGAAATTGCATCCCAGATTCTAATTCAGAAAAAAGGGAATATTTGTAAAAAGCATTGAATGCAGTTATTTTTGAAAATAAAGGAATGTTTCAACCAACCAACCAACCAACCCTCTCAACGAGGGCGTTCGGGCTATAGTCCACGCTAGCCCAGTGCGGGTTGGTGGACTTCACATGCGCCTAAGAATTTATTCTTCGGCGTATGCAGGTTTCCTCACGATGTTTTCCTTCACCGTTTTAGAGCAGTCAGTAAATGTACTTAAGTTTCGAGAAAGAATCCATTGGTAATGGCCCAGCCGGGGATTGAACTGCGGACCTTTCGATATGATAGGCCGCGTCTTATCCCTGACGCCACTGACGCTCTGGAATCTTTCCTTTTAGTAAAATTTAGGTATTTCTTTCTTTCTAAACACGGCTTTTAGTTAGGTTATAGTATTAATTTTAGTATAGTTGTGAAAACATATATCTTGTTTCTTTTCTTTCTTTCTTTCTTTTTTGCCCACAACTTGGTCTAAGTATCAACACACCCGATGGTGGTCTGTGGTCTGCGAGGCGTCGGCAGCGGATGTCGCCGAGGTACCTATATATAGTCTGCGGTTCGCAATGCTAGTGTTGCAACAATATGTATCGATTATCGATATTAATAGTTTCATCGTCATCTATCAGCTCTTCAACGTCCAATGGTGGACATATAGGCCTTCCCCAATTAACGCCACCAGACCAGGTCGATCCTACATAAATATCTACTAGATCAGAAAACTAAACGAAAACCAAACTTCCAAAAGTGGGAGTTTTATGGAAAAAGTGGGAGTTTTGTGCAAAAAGTGGGAGTCTTGTGCAAAAAGTGGGAGTTTTGTGCAAAAAGTGGGAGATCTGTGCAAATATCTTTACATAAAAATACTTTTTACCAAGTTAGCCATTGTTCTATCGGTATTTATCCGGATCGATTCGATCGGTATTGCGTTGAAAATAAAACAGTTTTTAAAATTGCACACAAAACGCAAACCGCCCTGTCACGAAAGTCTATTTCGGTTTTACAATAAAATTCCTTCCGCGGAACTCGTTCGAAGTTCGAATCCACGCAAAAACGACGACGCTGCATATTTACGCTTTCCGATCGACAATAAAAACGCACCGCAAAATCTAACTCCAGCCAGCCTCGATAGAAATAAAATGGAAAAACTAAACGCGCGTGGCTAGAATGGGAAAAAGGACTAGCAGAGGCTTACGGATGTTATTCACGAATACATTACAATAATAAAGAGAATCGTTATAACAGTCTGGCTAACACATTACTAAAAAGAAAAGTTTTAACAGAACGGGGCTTTTGTCAAAACTATAATTATAAGCTTAAACAATAGTAACATCCTAGCATATTATAATCCGATTTTCGAAGCTAACCCTCCTGTCTAACGACTGTGTAGGCTCCATAATAAACACAGCAATGTTTGTGACATCAACTTTGATTCCATATCCAGGTTCCGGAAATACATATCTTCGGAATAGACTCCAGCTTCACTTGACACTATAAACAATGTGAATTAATATAATCTACTATGTTTCACTCTCTAGTATATATAATTTCAAAACTTGATGTTACAACTGTTGGTTTACCTAATAAATAAATAAATAATGCCGTGTACTCCGTGTTTAATAAACCCTGAAATAAAATAGATGTTGTTTGCTGTTACTTGTTGCTTGCTGAACCTTTCACACATTGGAAGTCTATAGACTTGGTTTTGTAGAAGTAGGTATGTTCAGAAAGTAAGATCTTCCTCTTGTTGGTTTCATCCGAGATTGAAAATAAATCAACCAAAGACGGCACTTGGAATAAATTCAACAACCCAGCTGTAAAGCAAAGAGAGTTGAGTGAAGCAATCTGTTTAGTGGGATTACACCTTAAGTCGCGGGATTGTCTGCCCTGATCCCGGAGATTCACGGAATAATCCCACTTGTTTTATTGTCCATTTAGTGTTTGGCTACCTCTTTTTCATCATTGGTGCTGCCCACTGTTGGACATGCCTTCCTATTACAAGTTGTCATCAATGAACGCCATCACACCCGGCTTTCCACCTCCAGCCGCCTCGAGTTACCTTCTTTAGGTCGTTAGACCAGCTGACGGGGGGCGTCTCAGGCTGTGCGTACGGATACCTGGTCTCCACTCCCTGGTTCTGCCATTTCAGCATGATGTACTTCGTCTATGTCTGGGATTTTAGTTATTCGGTGGATCTTCTATAGCGGATCAAATTCAAAGTAACTCCGAGCATAACTCACCAACTCGCTGAGCGACTATAACCTGGCGGATCAGGCCCACCGTCAGTGTCCACGCTTCAGTGCCGTAAGTCATGACCGGCAGAACGCACTGGGTAAAGATTTTCGTGTTTTTGTTCACATATACACCCCGACATGCAAAATTTTCGCATGGCTGCAGCTAATTGACTCCTGACCTCATAAATAACATTACAAGCGTCTCCGTGACAGCCCCTCAACTGATCTATTTATTCTTGACATTCGCAATCAATATATCTTCTATTTACTGAACAAAATAAAACCAAACTCCGACCCAATAGATCTAACACGCAATGAGTCAAGCAGTCAGTTCTATTTGGTTTTATTTGTTGGCACCATCCGGCATGACGGAGATAGTACATCACAGTCACACGGTAAACTTGTACAGTCGGCCGCACGTCGTGGAAACACTGACCTTGAGCTGGCCTAGCCTATTATTTAATAGTATGAGACCTGTTTATATTGATTTTATTTCCTCTGATGTGCGGTCGCCGACAAATGACGTGGTAATATACTAGTATCTAGAAATTAATTATTGCATAAGTAATGTTGTTGGAGACCTTTGTCCAGCAGTGGACGTCTACAGGCTGATATGATGATGATGATGAATGTTGTTATAGATATAGTTTGCTCAGCATCCCAGATTCCTCCGGAAAGGGGAAAGACAGGATGTTGTTGCTAGGGTCAGAGCAGTATCTTCTAATAGAGAGATAAAGTTTGCGGGTAGCGTGGACCCAGCTTTACAACGTACGACAACTAAATTTCAATGTAGGGTCGTATAAACTAGAGGAGCTTACGAGACACCGTTTTAAGAATGTGATAAAATTTGCACCGAGCTACATCTTCTGCAGTTTTATTGAAATAAAGGAGAATGTATAGACAGTAGATAGATAGATAGATATTTATTTCCTGCTACAGAACACATTACACAACAACATAAAAATTAACATTAAACATAAATAACAAAAACACAAAGCTATGAATGTATAGACCGGTCGTCGTGGAGATCCTTGGGGGAGGCCTTTGTCCAGCAGTGGACGTCTATAGGCTGATATGATGATAATGATGATGATGTATAGACAGTGCGTTAGATTTTATATAGTCTATATGTGTAGCGAGAAAGGAGTTTTTCCTAGAGGAAAAATATCAGCTTAGTGATAGATCACTAAGCTGGCTTAGTTGGTAGTGACGCTGCCTACTGAGCCAGAGGTCGTAATTTCGATTCCCACCCAGGGCCAACATTTGTGTGATGAGCTTTTTTTTACTGATATTTAAATTAAACTGCTATCTGAAAAAGAATCCATTTTGATTTAAGATTAAAAATTGCGTTGTTTTCGAAACCTTCCTCTAACGGTCCCAATTGGAAATCGAACCGAACGACTCCACAAGTACAACCACTAAGCCAACAAGGCGGTCATAAACTCATAAATTATGTATACTACCAGCTCAGTTTAGAAACAGCTCCATTTTTATAGCACCAAACAAGCTCTCCAACATTTGTCATACCACCCACCCTAACCCTTTACAATCGCATCGTATCTCTTATTGTATTATAATAAGGGAGATAATCGTATGTCTTAATATGTACTTTGAATATAATAAACATCAAAGCCCATAATTATCTATAGTACATCGTTCATCATACAGGATGTTACAATAATATTTTGCGTAACGAAATAATGTACAACTTCCATTTTTTACCCAATAAAATTATGAATCCAAAAAATTACCTATTAATTATAATTATCATTATTGGTCATATATGATTTTAAGTGGTAGGTTGATAATGGCTTGGGTAGAATAGGCTTATAATTCGTATAGAGAAGTGCTTTTGATTTGAACTAAAAGTTGTTCCGGAGTCGATAATGTTCATCAGTTCATCACACGCCTCTCGTTCACTATTAGAGATGAGCTTGCTTAGAATGAGTGAATGAAAGAACGGAGCTCCAAGTATCGTGATCCTGACACACCTGTTTCGCTTCGTTCAGTCTCATCATTCTGCAGCTAAAGTAATGCCATAATAGGCATGTTTTGCAAAACTATTGACCAGCACAGCACTACATCTTGTGGTCTCACGCCGCCCGCCGTCACTGCTGCGCGTAACCGGTCTGATTTAATCCAAGACTACTGTCATTAATATTCATTTATTCATATAACAATTTTCATTGTGTAGAATACAGTAATCACAAAAATACAACAATAGCTATAGCAATAGTTATGCAATTACAATAATAATAATGATAAACACCCTGTATACCGTACGGCTATACTTTCCAGCTCGTGTCTGCAATAAATAGTAATAATTTCCCGACTCAGCTATTAATAAAACCCATATTTTTATGGAGCGACATATTTTTATTAGACCATCGCTCATCTTCCTACGAATACACGCGCGGTCAAATAAAGTATAAACTTGCATCAATTTATAGTGCTTTACTCACAGAACACCGGAAAAAGCTCGCTACGCTCCCAGTAGAACGATGACATGGGGGGGGGGGGAGGCGCGCCAAGCATATGTACTTTTGAACATATAAAGGTCAGCTGTGCACGCCGCTATGGCTCAGTATTTGCACAATTGTCATGGCGGTCGTAGCTCCAGCGCATTATGAGGAAAAGATGCCGAGTTGTGCGATACTAACTTGTCGGCTGCGAAGTGGCAAAGCGAACCGAATAAATGCAGGAATTTCCTTTCATCAGTAACTTAAAAATATCCAAAACTATGTGTATTTCGAAGCAAAATCTCAATTTCTTTATTGGCCAGCAGTGTGTAAATGTAAGCATAATGCTTGCACGTTGTCGATAATTTTATCGATAGAGTATTTTTAATTGTTTGTTTATGATTAATCGTTATCAGCAGGTATCAGTAGGTAATTAGATAGGTAGTGTATACCACACGGTCGTTATACTATATACTATAGACCTAACACATTTTCGAAAAATAAGCCAATATTCGGAAAATGTGCAGCGCTAAGCAAAAATGCCTTCATTTACCAACAAAAAAGTTTAGACACTAGGGTGGTCTAATTTATCCTGCGAAAGACGTGATCACCATTTGCAAAACAGCCGAAAGCGTTGTACGTTCCTACATGGACAAATGTGTAAAAGTGAACAAAGATGTTTTGGTATCAAAAATTATGCGAAATTTATTGGGTTGCTGTTTGTTTACCCATAACTCGTCTCACGGAATAGGAGCATTCCCAACCGCAAGCCACAATGTTGATTTACAAAAAGCTATAATCGAAAAGTATATTAATATTAGGCTTCACTTTTTGATTAAAACTAGAAAGTCAAACCTGACAAAACGTCAGTTGTTAAACAAATACATTCTTTACAAGGTCAATAAAATATTTCATTCTATTATATCAGATTTTTCACTTTCAGCCTATTAAAAATGTAGTATAAAAATCGTGCCAATTGTTGCTGAAATCTGCTTTTATAAGTCTTACGGGACATTTTTTTCATTTGGCAAATTTACTTAATAGGTATAGTTTACTAACAATGACATTGTATAGCGTCTAATATGTCAATTTTACTTCATAGTAAAATTGGTTTATCCTCATGGATAAACCAACAAATATAATAAAGGTGCTTTAAAATGTTATGTACGTGTCGACGACAACACCTAATTTAATTATCGATATCCGATTTTAAATGCCGATTGTTATGGCACAACACTCAGGCAATAAAATAATTTGACTTTGATTTTGACTTTGACACTATCAGTGATGCCAGCAGCGTAAGAAATTTGCACAGAAATTTGCGATATTCGATTTTATATTGAAACATGTCTCTAAAATGTTTACACACAAAACGTAATTGTCGTCAACGTTTAAACTATAATATTTAAATAAAAAATCCCAAACAATCAATCCCTTTTTTTTTAGATTGTGCAAATTCCTACAGTTGGCAATACTTTAATTTGATATGTGGCTCGCGCGGTGCTAGTACAAAAATAAGACCGTCATCATTCTAATGGACTTATATTTCTATGGCTTTACTTACATAGAAAGTGCGTTGGAAAATATATTGTTTTATTATTATAGTTCGCTAGTAAGTAAATTGTTTGAGGTTAAACAGACTGTCTAGAAGTTGTAGAAACTTAGATTCTTTATCTATGTGTTACATTTGTTACTGTGATTTCTTTGCCAAATTTCCACAGCACCTACAGGTAGTTCTAGTTTGGACTTATAAGTGTAGTTTTTGACAATCATCGCAGTCTGTCAACGTCCTGTGTTTAATTTTTTTTTTAAATTAATTCAAATAATATTACTCTGAACAGATGCATAAAGTTGAATTTACAATGCAAAACAAGCGGCGCAATTTCACGGGCGATGCGATAAAAAATTTTGCGTGCTGTGGTTGATCGAATCCGCTAAATAATTTTACGGGATTCGACGCCTAAGCGCAAGTTTTCTGTTAATGCCAAAAACACATTTTGTTTTATACAAATATTTTACATACCTACCTACCTAAATATAAGAGTATAATCAATTTGTATAGTTTCATTATTATATAATTATGAATACAAAGCGCGAAAGTCTAAAATGTACTAGTTTCATTATATTTTAATTCATTTATTTTTCACGGTAATTTTCCATACCTACCTGTCGATAAAATAATTAACAACAATTTTATTTGTCCCTAAGTGTAGGCAACCCTTCACAGCCCTAAGTGCCAATTAGTTTTAAAAAGAACGTTGACTAATTATCAGAGCGTGTGAATGGATCTGTCACAAAAATATGTTTTTTAATCTTTACTGAAATATTGTTTTAACTCAATTAACTTAGGAATCAGAGCGCAGAGATTACAGATGGTTTTAAATGTCTATCTTTTTTTAAACCAGACAGGTCAAGTACTGTTAGAAACGCAAAGAGCTCTCAATGTGCTTTGGCAAGTTCGTATTTAGACCAATTTGCTTTTTACCTGTACTTACCTAGTTGTATTTTATATTTTTTTCTAAAAGACAATTAAGTTAGCCAAATTATTTTAAAAATGTGTTAAAAACAGTGGAAATGTTTAGTTAGGAATGAAAGAACTACTGAAAAACAAATCAATCAACTGATTCTTTTGGCGGGAACCGAAGGTTCCTATTCCTGTCTTCTATTTTATTTTCCTGATGTATATTGTGGGTTTTAATGTATAATTTTGATAGAATTTTCTACAACAAGTGCCTGTGAATGTGTATATTGTGCGCGAAACGTAAATTAAAGAGTGTAAACGCTCTTTCGGTTCGGACCGACCGTCGTAAACCTCCAATAAAGTTACTATCACTTTAGCACGAAGCGCCGACTAGCTCTGGTCGTGCCCTTTTTTGAGGATGCCGTGTTGTAACCGACGGTTTATTAGTAATAAGAAATATGATTTTATAATCTAAATAAGTTAAGGCTTAAAGGTGTAGTAACCAAGCCAAAACCTACTAAAAAACCAATCAACTTCATTCGCGTTCATCCGTTATCGAGTATGCATGAAGTATCAGGCGTTTCATAGCGTATAGGTTCGTTACATTGTGGAGTCCACCAATCAATTCTGGATACCAGTTAACCCTGCCGATGCAGCAACAAATTCGATAACTTATGGTCTGTCGGAACGGCACAGAATTGATAGTCTGTGGGCGGATGCGCAAGTTAACGCCAATCTAGGGGGTTATATTGATATATTACTGTTAGGTATGAGTTGAGGTCCATTGAGACGTCAAAGTGAGATGACGATGACAGTTGACGTGTAAATGGCAGTTAAATTGATGATAACACCTTACTATATTAGGGGGCCAGGGATACCAGGCGACACTTCCACCTTTTTGGGATATTTTGTGCCAAACCCCAGTCCACCAACGGTGCCCCAATCTGTTTTTGGTGGACTTCACATACGCCTAGAGAAATTCTAATCCTGACGTATGCATGTTTCCTCACCATGTTTCACTGAAAATCCTGTGGTATTATAATAAACCGTATTACGTTCCGAAAACTCACGGTGGGCCAAGGTTCGAACCCATGACCTCGTACTTGAGGCGAATGCACAACCAACTAAGACTACCACGGTTCTAATGTATACGTGCAAAAAAAAACTATTCACAAAATTATTTTTTTACAAACTTTCTTTTACAAAGATTACCACCTAGCAGTACCTCGAATCAGCCACACTTTGTTTTCCACAAATGTATGTCATTCTCATTCAATACACATGGCTTGTAGAGGTCATCGTATCGTTAAATATTGACATACGGACAAACAGTCAGAGTTATGCGTTAACAAGCAAAGGTAAACATTTGTATTGTAAATGAGATTACCGTGTCCGTTGTGTAACATGATACGAGGTCAATACAACGATTGGGAAAGAAATTTTTATTGACAATATCGAATAATGACCGAAGGATAATTCCCTAACTAATATTACAGTGTTAGACTTTAATAATTGTAAGAGACGTGCGTGATAGCCAAGTTGATGTCCAAAACAAACTAAGATTGGCCCATTTCAAATTGTTTTTCGGAACTTAAGTCATCATAATATCAGCCTGTAGACGGCCACTGCTGGACAAAGGGCTCCCCCAAGGATCTCATCCGAACTTAAGTACGGTTTGTTATAATAATACCACATGCATTTCGGTGAAGGAAAACATCGCGAGAAAACCTGCATATCGACGGGAAAGTGCTAACAACTCCTAACTTACATTTTTTTTTAAAGAAAACTACTTATGAATGCAGTTCGATGAACGCGTCTACTGTTATATGAATTAAGTTGAAATTCGCAAAATTTGGTTTTTGTAAGTTAGGAGTTGTTAGCACTTCCCCGTCGATATGACAAAGATTAGAATTTCTATTCTAAGGAGTATGTGAAGTCCACTGAAAAACGTAAGTACGTTAAGTATGCAAGCACAGTGCAAAACTAATTAGGCCTCACGCGCTGTTATCAGTAAGCACCAAACATTTCCATCCAGTTTTTATCAGCGCCGTCCAATAATCATATTTGTTCGATAAAGCAAACATTTTTTCCAATACACCTAGCGATAGGGGGTTCAATAACCGAGTATTACTGAGTATTACTCAGGCGGCCAAATATGTAAATACGGGTCGTTTCGACCCGCGCGCGGCGAAGGGTTAGGTTGGAGGTGACACGTAGAAATAGTGTTGACATTTTGTATGCGGAATTATGAATGCTTTTATTGATACGCGTGATATTTTAGGAAAAGAGGGTTTTAGGAGAGCGTTGGGGTGATTTCGAGGTTTCGGGGTTCTTTCGACTCTTTAGGGTCAAATATGCAAAATGTGAAACACGTAAAACGGGGTACCTCAGGTACCAAATTCTCATAACTTCTTTTACGGACCTTTATTTTTTCTTCTCACTAGATACAGTTTAAATAAATTCTTTTCATTACTCATACTCTGAAAGTAGGTCTTAAGTTGCCTGAGGAGCGGGTTGAAAGTAGTACATCTCAGCCCTAGGGAGAATCGCTTTCATTTCACTGACAGCTGTCAAATTATATTTAAAAAAACTAGTACTATTTTGACATTTCTATTGGATCATGTTCCAACTGTCTATACAGCCACTCAATTACAGCGTGATGTAAAATTGAAATAACATAAAGTTATGTAATAATTAAAGAATATATATTTTTAAATGACTTTATTATAATTATTACTGTCAACTATTTCTTTAAAATAACATAGATTTGAGCAAAATATTTACCATTTTTTCAATGATGGAAATGAAAAATAATAGCAGAATAGCTGGCCGGCCACAGAAAAAAAAACTAAGTAGACGGGCAAACGGCAATCCGATCTTTATTTGTTTTTTCGAGTTGTAAAGTTTTGTTTATACTTCCGTATAGCAGAGATTTGTATTAACACTCATTTTATGTTTTTGTTTTTACTTTCAGTGTATTCTTAATGAAAAGCACAGTGTTTCCCTCGGGTTCAAGACTTATTTAGAGGTCCCTCGCACTATTGGCGCCCTCGCTACGCGTCGGGCGCCAAACCCCGTCTCGGGACTTAAATAAGTTACTTTCACCCTTAGGTTAACAATGTACTATTGAACAATCCATATAATGAGAAGGAAAAATCTTACTAGATCCAGTTTAATTAATAGTCATAAAAATAGGTATTTTGAGAAGGAAAATTCTATTTTATTTCTAAGTTTTTTATGTTTTTGAGACCAGATCCAGTGAGAAAAAATAATCTCACTAGATCAATCATGGATTTAGCCAATGGATGATCGTTGTTATTGTGATTCTGTCCTCATGAATTTGTTTCACTAATATCGTTCGCTTTGAAACTTTCTATGTACTTTCGATTGTTATTAATTTTTCAGTGATAGTGGAGACAATAAAATGGAGGAAGTCAAGAAATTGGACATTGAAAGACCTTAGCGCATAAATACCTAAGACCAACAGAATAGATGTAACTTTAAAAAAATCCAGAGAGCACTTTCTGTCAAGAAACTGCATTACAGTGTGTCGATTTTTTAAATATAAATAAAGGACTTTTCTTATGTATTTTCTCCCAACATTTGGTCTGAAGAAGTCAGGTGGAAGGCCCATTGGTTGAGAGATAGCGCATACATGTATAATCTAAACCGAAAACCGTGTAAAAATGCTATATTAACCCGCAGCACTTCGTTTTACGATCACTGCGCCGAGTTAGTGCCGTGTTTCCACCGGGGTGTTTGAAATTTTCCCTTCTAAGGGTTCAGCCCTCACCCCTGTTGGGAGCGTTGAGTTTAAGGGTTGGGATATTCGCGACAGTTAGACTTTTCGCATTATCTACTCTACCATATATAGTTTTATGATCTATCCGTGCCTATAGGCACAAAAGTGAATTTCTCATTTCTCACTATGTTTGTCATAGCTACTTTTTTTTTGTCCTGTTGCTCGCTTTGCTTACTCGAATGAACGGTTCATGTAACCGTTCAAACCTAACCTAATCTAACAGAGAAGCCAGCTATCTTACCACAAGCCAACCAGGGGATAGTTTACAATTTACCGGGTGATATTCTTATTCTTAGACGGGGGTGGCAGTCCCTGCACCGACTCCACGAAGACAGGAGTTTTGTGCAATTCCCCCCGGGCCGTCAGTCCAGCCATCCCAACTCCTTGAAGTACTGGAGTAGGACTTCTGGCTGACGGCAGCACTGTTGCAGGTTGCTCGTTGCCGAGAGGTCGGGATCTATTGCCAGCCCCGTTTCGGATCTGAATTCCGGGTGGTATTATCACTGAAAATAGTTTCGTTCACAATTTAACGGCTAGGCACGGATAGATTATATGGGTACTATCAACATATTAATACAATAAATCGTAAATTTTATTGTACGGTCACAATCTTTCGTCAGTTTACAATCTCGCTGGGTTTATTATAAATGGACGATGTTCACAATAAAATTAACCGGAGTTATTTGAACTAGCCTAACACAAATCGCTAGCGCGAGTGGCTTGTACCACCCGTAAGCGCAGGTAGGTACAGGGTGTATCCAGTTCAAAATAAAATGCTCGCAACATTAAACTCGAATTTCCCAAGTCCACACCTGTTTGGGGCGAGTCCCACTGCTTATTTCCCGGGCACAAACCTATTTAGGGTGGGCATTCACAGGTTATTTCCACCAAAGCAGTATTGTGAATCGATTTGAGCATTCATTTGGATCATGTTTTTACCTACTGGTGAATGCTCGGAGTTTCCCTGCGAGATCGAATCAGAAATGAGGAGATCCGCAGGAGAACCAAGGTCACCGACATAGCTCAAAGATGTGCGAAGCTAAAGTGGCAGTGGGCTGGGCACATCGCCCGCAGAACTGACGGCCGTTGGGGCAGAAAGGTTCTCGAGTGGCGACCACGTATCGGAAGACGCAGCGTAGGCCTCCCACAAGGTGGACCGACGATCTGGTGAAGGTCGCGGGACCCGGCTGGATGAGGTTAGCGCAGGACCGGTCGTCGTGGAGATCCTTGGGGGAGGCCTTTGTCCAGCAGTGGAGGTCTACAGACAGATATGACGATGATGATGATGAATTCAATCAAAATATCAACTGAGGGTCGTTACACTTATCTTATAACGAGACAAGTGTAACAACCCTCGAACCTAAGGAATACCTAATTTTTTGTGCTAAACACCGATCCATTTTTGGTGGACTTCACATACGCCTTAGAATATAAATTCTAATATTTAGCGTGAGGTCTCAGGCCAGTTTGGTCTTATTCCCGGAATGTCCACTCGGTCCGTAGACCACGGCACACCGGGTAGCACTAACGTACAGTCGACCGCACGTCAGTGGTAAAACTTTAACCTTGAGCTGGTCTAGCCTATTAGAGAGGTTCAATACTACGAGAGACCAGTTTATACTGGTTTTGTTTCAATTGACGTGCGGTCGACCGTACCATAAAATCATTTAAGTATTTATTGTTGCATCACAGTTAACATTTTCAAGCCCACTAACGCCCCTTTTGGCCTATAAAAGGTCAATGCTTTCTCACGCCTTTGTAGAAAAAAATTACGCATTGCGTTCTTACAATATTGTTTTAACCTTTTTTTTATTTAAGTTTATATTATTTTGCATGAACCACCCACGCACGAAAATGTAGGTTCCTAAAACACTTGTCGTCAATGAGTAGTGGTACGGTCGACCGCACGTCAGAGGCAAAACAATCTGTACAAGCAGTCTGACATGGTATTGAAACTCCCTAATAGGTCAAAGTGTTTCCACTGACGTGCGGTTGACTGTAACATACACTTTACGTAAGTAATTACCTTACTAAATACATTTCATATACACGAACTATGCCTGTATCAAATCAACCGCGTATTAACATGTCCCCACTGCTGGGGCTAAGGCCTACCCTCTTAACGAGGGCGTTCCCATCGGCTACTACAGGTGGAAACATAGTAGGTTTTAGACAGCATTCACGTCAAAAAGAGAATAATCATCATCATCACAGTCTAATAACATGTCCCCACTACTGCGGCTCAGGCCTACCGTTTCAACGAGGCCTCGCGAGGGCGTTAGGGCTATAATCCACCACGCTAGCCCAGTGCGGGTTGGTGGACTTCACACGCGCCTAAGAATTCCTTCTTCGGCGTATGCAGGTTTCCTCGCGATGTTTTCCTTCACCGTTCGAGAGCAGTCAGTAAAAGTACTTAAGTTTCAAGATAACATGGCTGGGCTGGGGATCGAACTTGGATCTCTCGACATGACAGACCACGTCTTCCTCACTACGTCACCGATGCTTATAGTTCGCACATAAAACCCGGGCAAAATTAATAGGTAAAAGTTCCGGTGCGTCCACGTGGTTCGACAACGTGGTCCGAATGTCGAGCCAAGTGGAATTTTGATTCCTCGTGGTTCGACATGTCGGACCATCAGGAATTTGATATTCCACTTAGTTCGACCATCGGACCAAGAGGATTTTTAAATTCCACTTGGTTCGAACCAGGAGGATCATTGAATCGGTTCGCCTAAAACGCAAAATACCTAAAATCAATGTCTAAATTGTAGAATGCCTAAGAATCTCAAATCTTCATTTCGGAAGACAGCTGTCAAATTTAAAACAGCTGTAACTCGGAAACTATTGATCCTAGACTACTAGTTTCTGAAGAGGAATGACAGATCTATTGAGAGATTCGCCACTCAATTTCAAAGCTTATTTGTAACTTATGCGACTGAAATATTGAATTTAATTCATAATCATATTGTGTGTAATCCCCGCCGTTACACAGGGGTTGCCAGGGGGAGATTTTAAATTAATATCTAATTTTAGGGGTGAACAACCCCGATTTTCATTAGGGGTTTGTCTAATATTACTATACATTGGATACGTTGGAAGGTGTTTTAAGTTATTACACGTTATAAAGAAGTTCTGGAATAAAATGTTTCACGAATAAATAATTTGATTGATTGATTGAACACCTTTGCACCGGCTACGAGGCGAGGCGGGCTGTTCAACTGATAGGGTCGTATGTACATAGTTTTATCTTTGTATTTTTGTGTTAAGTTATATATAATTATTTAAAATAAATTTAAACACAAGCTTTTGTGGTGACCCGAAATATTGGTTGTTTGTTGTACCATAAAATTGAATAAAAGTATTATAATATTGTAGTATTGTCTTCAGAACCAAAGGTCGGTGCAAAATTTGAGCATATTTCACATATTACATTTTCAAATGGTACCTGTCAGCTATTCATTAACATACAAAGATCATTACACACAATAATACAAACATCATCGCCTCACTTACTTGGTACTTTTAGTTAAATAATTCCGATCTGATGACACGAAAAGCAAAATTACCTGAAACAAAAAAAAACCGTAAACATGGTGTCGTATTTTAATTTCCTATTAATGTTTGATATGAATAAATTCTCTGATGGTATTTTTAATTTTAAAGATTTTAAATTTCGTTTTCTACTTCATCTTGTTTTATCTTTTTAATTGCACTTTCTTTGTGCAGCTGGGTAAGCAACATTAACAAATCCTGAGATTAACCTAAACATAGCCTTAGACTGGCATGGTCATGGTTGTCTCTTCTATTTTATTTTCTTAAATTATGTAGTTTGCGGGTTTTAATGTGTAATTGTGATAGTATTTTACACAAGTGCTTGTGGTTGTGCATCTTGTGCGGGAAATTAAAATAAAAGCGTGTAACAACTCTCTCAACTCGTACCAAAATTTTTCGTAGCAAATCTCCAATAGAGATACTATCGTTAGTGAAAATCGCCGACTGACTTAATACCTACGTGCTTTGTTTTTGTGGAGGTCGTGCTGTAACCGCCACTTATATAGATTTAATAAATAAGACTTTAAACTCAAAATAAGATATGGCCTACCTAAAGGTCTCGTTACCGAGCCAAAACCAACTAATAAACCACTAAACAAATTAAAAAATAACCACTAAAAAAACATAACCTTACAGGGGAAATAGGGAAGGTTTCGAAACAGCACGAAATATTGCACAGGTGTTAGATATTTTGTTGTTGAATTCATCCAATGATGGACAGGCAAAAGTCATAGACCATACAGCCAAGTCATATTTTGTTTGTTTTTCTTCAAAAGCCTGCGGTTACAGCACGGCGGCCTCCACAAAAACAGGACACGACTAAATAGTCGGTCTGGTCAAAATAGCGGTTTTATTTTCAATAAAACCGCAGCACGGCCTCCACGAAAGCACAACTAGTGCCATTCGGTGAACCACACTGCAGTTCACGTCCGCATTAAACTGATAGTAGGTTTAATTAAGATTTAACAAGGGACATTTTGGAACGATCTGATAGAGTCGTTTACACGCTTTTATTACTGTAATTCAAAACCCTGCCTCATGCCCACCACAGAGTGATATGCAATATTTCGTATCGTTTCGAAACCTTCCCCATTTCCCCCTCCCACCCCTTCTTTCCCTCCCCCGGTACTCCGAACCGGTTCCGGGGACGTCAATCAGACTTTCCCGCCATTTCTCACTGACAGGAACCGGAAGGAGGAAACTTTTTAAATATAGAGTGTAAATGTAAATCTGCGAGCGTCACGATGACAGTTGGAAATGTTTTTTTTAATTGTCTGCAAACAAAAGGCCGTGTCAATGTTGATTGTACGTTCTCGTAAATACAGGGTGTGTCTTCCGATTGGGATGTGATATTGCATCGATAGGCAGGCCTCCCACAAGGTGGACCGACGATCTGGTGAATGTCGCGGGATCCGGCTGGATGAGGTTAGCGCAGGACCGGTCGTCGTGGAGATCCTTGGGGGAGGCTTTGTCCAGCAGTGGACGTCTACAGGCTGATATGATGATGATTGCATCGATATAAGGTGCTGGTAATATCGACTGAGCACGAAATACCTACATTGAAATGTACAAAAAACATACATACAGCAGAACATAGAACCTCCTCATTTTTTCGAAGTCGGTAAAAAGTGGGCGAGGCCGCAGGAAGCAGCTAGTGTTCAATAGAGGTTGTTTCACGAGAAGCCAGATTGGTGCTTGTTTTTCTTTAGAGTTATTTTCGTTTACGAAACAAAATTACGTCGTCACAGCTTCCACGCCAAAGTTTCCAAGAAAAATCCACTTTCCACATTCAAAACGAAAACGTAGGAAACGGAAACGCGTTCGGAATTCGAATCGGGCGCGCTAATTCGTGCGCGGCGACATCAAAGACGGGCCAATTACGGCGCGGCGTGCGCGCAGCTCGCCGCTCCAGTTAGAATTGTTAAGTGACAAGCGGGAGCGGAAGCGGTAGCGTTTGATATAATATTTTACTGAAACTAAGACTAAACTGGAGTAACGGTTGAAAAGTATTTAAAAGATCTGAAGAATTCTTTGAAGATGTTGTCCAAATACTAAAGGGTGATGATGGGGGAGTTTTTTCCTTCACCTCAAAACCCTTGGCTGGTCAAACCCAACCGCACAGCGCAGCTTAAGATATCGTAATGTGTGGAATATAAGGGAAAAGTCACACCAAACGCGTAAGAGTCGGTTCAGACCAAGCGGAAATTTGCCCAATACGATACGATTTTGTTCTTTAGTGATATGGTTCATTTGACAATCCGCTTGATCTGAACTGAACCTTATGCGTAGCTACGCAGCGCCAGGTGTTCGCTCTGGCAGCGCTGTGCAGCATCGTGCGTTTCGTGTGTCATTTCCCATACTGCTCCATACATTACAACGTCGTAAGCTGCGCTGTGCTGCGCCGTGCTGCATTCTGTTTCACCAGCCATTGAATCCCGCACGCCTCTGCTTATGCCTTGCGTCGCAGGCAGTGAACATTACTTTGTTAGCGAAGACGTTAGGAACTACTGGGCGGGGAATATTAATAATAGGCTATTGTGCAACGAGGATTTATGATGGATTTCAGGAAACAGACGTTTAAGTGCTCGCGGTGTGGGCCCGTTTCTATAGTAATATAATAAACAGATAGTTTGTTTAGTCGAAGTAATCCTACTAATAATAAAAGGCGAAAGTTTGTGAGGATGTTTGTTACTCTTTTACGCATAAACTACCCCCTAATTAACAAAATGCATACATAGAGGGCGCTGTTTCACAATGAACACGGGAAAAACTTTTCTACGCGGGCGAAGCCGCGGGAAAAAGCTAGTGTAATAATATCCTGAAGCAGTTATCCCAGTACATCAGCAAAACAGAATAAGTTTAAATTCAAACAGAAACAGGATAAATAAATAAGCGTGTGAACTGTACTTAGAGATTTTGTGTGCTTGACTCGTTTCAAGTTTATGACTGTAGTTACTATAAAATTTGGTGTTATAAATGTGTAAACTTTACCTTTTTCTTAATGAATGTTTATAAGTGAACGAGATGAATGACGAACATTTAAAACTATTTATATCGAAAGGTCCAAAGTTCGATCCCCGGCTGGGCTATGTTATACTATACTTACCAATGGGTTTTTTCCCAAAACATTTACTGACTGCTCTCAAACGGTGAAGGAAAACATCGTGAGGAAACCTGCATACGCCGAAGAAGGAAATTCTTAGGCGCGTGTGAAGTCCACCAACCCGCACTGGGCTAGCGTGGTGGACTATGCTAACGCCCTCGTTGAAAGGGTGGGCCTGAGCCCCAGCAGTGGGGACATGTTAATAGGCTGTTGATGAGTGTAGACAACCCTAAAATGATTTTCATAATTTTATGTAACACCTAGTTCCATAGTAAAGGCCAAGTGAAACGTAGCAACAGCTAGTAACCATAAAGGTAGTTATTGCACTCATGGGAGGGACACAGTTGTAAAAATATCCTGCGCGCGCGAAAGTTCCCTTTTAAGTCATGTTCGGGTCGCCGTTAATTTATTAGTGAGTCGGTCGCGAGTCGCAACTGGCGGGTGGTAAGTCACTTACACGTCATTCTCCATGAGTTTAAGCTTCACGTTTGGTTTTGGTTTAGGTTTCAAGGAAGAAACTTATTTAAGCTCAGAATAAAAGGCCTGGCGCAAACGCACGACTTCCTGATTAGGTTTCCCAATCAGGAATTCAGATTCGGAAAGCTGAATTCACAAAAAAAATAATTTTTCCATTCGGAAAATATACGAAAGTGCGCCACGTAGAACACCTTGTATGAAATGCGTGCATTAGGAAACCATACGCGTGCGCCAGGGCTAATCTGAAAGAAATAGAATTTATAAATTTTTCTGACAACAGTTGACTGTTTTCAGATTTTGTTGAGAAAGGGCACTCAAGGTTCTATTCTTATGTTCTTTTGATGGGCTGGGCACTTGATGGATTTGTATGTTGTTATACATTAGATAGGGATCCAAATACTCTAGGGATCTGGCATCCCTACTTATTACCTTATTTAGTCTCCATTTGTCATTCAACCGGTATTTTGAAGTTATTGACTAAATGAGTCTAGTTTGAATAAATCAATCCATCAATCATAGTAACTCTATTCTACAAAGTGTACTAGAGATTAAAGCAATATTTTGTCACTTCAAACTCGTGCACAAACTTTAACAAAAGAGCGAGACAAATTTTTTGATATAAACACAGTGACAGATGTAATATGGCAACGCTTTGTGCTTTTGTATAAGTTTTTCTGAAGTGCAAACGTAGAACTTTCCAGACACTGAATTAAATACTTGTAGAGTTGGCAACGGAAATATTTTCCGTAATATTTTTTGCATACCCGGAAAACAGTTTCTTCTTCAAAATTTCCTTCCTTGCTTAGGTCCGTACTTACCTATATGCTTACTAATCCTTACTGGCCAGGAATTCCTGGCGACACTTCAACCCTTTTGGGATCTTTTGTGCTAAAACTAAAACCCCAGTCCACCAACGATGCCGCAATCCGTTTGTTGGTGGACTTCACATACTCATTAGAATAGAAGTTCTAATATTTGTCGTAAGCAGGTTTCCTCGCGATGTTTTCCTTCACCGAAAAGCAAGCGAAAATAATAAATGAAACAACAATACTGTTTTCTGTTTGACGAAGAATCCTTTGCAAGCCTTATGAGTTTTGTTCTAAAGTATAATGAGTTAAGAAGGACTCTCGAAGGTCCAAAACGATGACAGATGATGCGATGCTGATATGACATGATGATGAAGATACTAACATTGACAATCAATCCCAATAGCAACAAATTAACATTGATTAATTGGCAACACTTTATCACGGGGTATTTCCGAAAGCAATACATCGACCTTCCATATCGGTTGACATTCGTGCGATAACTCTAACATCACATGAGCAAAACAGATTTTGTCTGGACGTTGACAGACAATAATGCCTATATTTACATATAGTTAAACTTCAAGAATCACACACTGTTCGAGGAAACATAAATATTGATAACTCTATGACCAGAGCAAAAAAACTAAGAATAAAGAATCGTTCGGTCGCTTTTGATTAATATTTCAACATCTAATTGCAATCAATTATGACAGATTATATTATTTTCACCAGTCAGTTTGATGATGATTTTCTTATATAACAGGCTGTTAGAAATGCTGTTGCCACTTTAAGGATTAGGATGGACTCTTTTTAGTTTTAGAATGGGTTTTTTTTAAGACAGGAGTAAGTACACCTATTTATTGTACTTTGCATTTAAACGCTGTAAGCTTAAAAGGAGCTGTCGCGAGGTCCTCGTTTAAATGGCTTTCGTTAATTCAGCAAATATCTTCAATTAGTGTGAAATTCAAGTCGGCCGGAACGCCGTCTGCAAAGTTTGTGACACTTCAGAGAGTGCCGTCACAGGGTCCGGAACTCCGGAGTACGAAATGTGGCGCTTAAAATTATGGACGAGACATTTGCATTTGAACCAAGATTAGGCTTATCGTACATACCAACGTATCTTCACAGTAGGCAAAAACTACGGAGTGCCAAGTAGGTATTGCGATCCTGACACACCGCTTTGGCATGTCGTATTCTCGTTTAGACTGCTATGCTTTAAAGGCAAATGAAGTCCAGTTTTATTTTAAACAAAATTTGATTTTATTATAATTTTGAAAAACTTTGCTTCCGCCCAGCGTTTTTTATGACCCCGTTTAAGAATAAGTTTTTCGTAACAAAGACTTTGTATTTTGTTTAAAACATTGAAGGAAAATATCCCGACGAAACTTTATATCTCGAAGAAACTTTATAAGGACTGCGATAAGTATAAAAGAAAGACAATGGAAAAATATCCCTTTATAATTTTTACGAGAATTCATTTGTGACAATAATGCTGATCAGCCTTACTGAGAGAGCAACTTCCAATAAATTCTTCTTTCTAGTGACTATTTTGATGACATCATCTTTATTATGATATTTCATGAACTGATGACATTGTGTTGCTGAGTCCATCGATCAGTGCGCTCAGAAAATTACTGTCCATCTGTGAGCGGTATGCGGTGACCCACGGACTAAGGTATAACGCCAAGAAAAGTAAGCTACTTGTCTTCAAAGCAGGCAACAAGAGCTACGAAAAAGTACCACCCGTCTATCTAGGCGGTACTCTACTAAATAGAGTAGACAAGTTTAAATACCTTGGTCACTGGGTCACCGAGGACGCCACGGATGACGTGGACATGGAGAGAGAGCGCAGGGCGTTGGCCGTCAGATGTAATATGCTGGCCCGCAGGTTCGCACGCTGTGACAACCACGTCAAAGTCACGTTATTTAGGGCATATTGCCAATCTTTCTACACCTGCAACCTGTGGACCAGCTACACGCAGCGGACGTACAACGCCCTGCGCGTGCAGTATAACAACGCATTCAGGATACTGTTGAGGCTGCCACGTTTCTGCAGCGCATCAGGAATGTTCGCGGAGGCGCGCACTGATGATTTTTTCGCTATTATGCGCAAGAGAACCGCGTCCCTGATGCGCCGCGTCAGGGGCAGCCCCAACGGTCTCCTGTGCGTTGTTAGTGAGAAGATAGATATCCCTATTATGGGACACTGGAATAAGACACACGTGTCGTATTCCAGAGTCCCATACAGGAAATAAATATTTTTTGTTGATTTTTTTCTATTTTTATATTACTAACATAGTTTTAAGTCTTTTGTATTACTAACATAATTATATGGACAATGTCTGAAATAAATAATTTGAATTTGAATTTGAATTTGAATTAACTATTTTCCAAACTCATTAAGTATATTTTTAACTTCCGAAAATGTAGGTAGGTAACCTCTTTCTGAAAATGTTGTTAGATGCTCCAGTCACTTAGTTCGATCTACTTCGGCATCTCATTAAGTATTAAAGCGTTCGCTTTGCGAAGTCAGTTAAATCCAATCCCAGACAAGACCGTGTTGGTTGGTGGACCCGACGCAATTCCTAAGTGCTTAATGTCTTTTTGTCGCCAGAAATAGAGTAGTGTGGTCGGCCCTCGTTTGAGGCTTGTTATTTACTGTTTCAAACGTATTTGGTGTATGTTTATCGTCTATGTTTGTTTGGTTTCGTTCGAGTTTATTTATGTTACCATTTTCAATTCACTCGTGTGTCTGTATTTCCTATCTAGAAGATGTAAGAAACGTCCATACATGGATTTGACTAGTGGATTAGAGACTCTCGCAGGATTCAGATTGCAAATTTCCTTTAAAACTTATTTCCTTTATTTAAGTCAGTTAGACACCCTGACATTGTCACGCAAAAAGCTGTCATTTTGAAATGTAACCGCGATTTAATTGGTCAAGACAAAGTATGACAATGACAGGTGTCTGAGTGACTGCGAGCCTCAGAGGCTCAGATTAAATACCAGCTCAGAGGAATTAAAGGCATTTTTCTAAGCGAACTGAATAACATGACACAGTTAATAAATACCCGGCGAATAACTAGCTAGCTATCAATCCTGCTACATGTAGCAGCCTGATAGTCAAAGAGTTAAAATTGATGTTGTGGAATTTTATACAAATTATTTTGGATTAAGATTTTAATCCCGTTAATCCCTGGGGGAGACCTATTGTCCAGCGGTGGACGTCTTTCGGCTGATATGATGATGGTGATGAACATAATAATTCTCAACTAAATTTATGTAATATCCCACTATTTAAAAATGAAAGTTTGTGAGTTTGGATGTTTGTTGCTAAATCACGCTGTAACGCTTAAACCACCCATACATAAATATTATATGTAACCGTTAGGTAAAGCTGGGTACAGTAGAGTGTGTTTGGCGTCGGATCACGTCGAAAGCGACAACATTTGACACTGTTACGGCTATCGAGCTCGCTGTTCTTAATGAGTCCTTTGTTTCTCCCTTTATTGTTTTAGAACGTACCTGATATTGTACAATAAGTAATTGAAAACAAATCGAGTGTTTTTTTTTTAATTATGTTTAGTTTTAAGCATCAATAACATTCTAGTATATTAGAAAATGTATACATTTTAGACTTTGGCCAGTGTAACCAGGGGGTCAATCGTGCTAATTCTGAATGATATTACCAAATCCAAACCATTACCAAAAACGTTATGCTGCATGTACACGTTTGGCAAAACTTTGGTCACTATCTTCTGGTGACAGTACAGTCAACCGCACGTCAGTGGAATAGGTTTAACCTTGAGCTGGCCTAGCCTATTAGGGAGTTTCAATACTGTATGAGAAGACCAGTTTATATTGGAATTGCTTCCAATGACGTGCGGTCGACAGTACTGCGGCCATAATTACTTAACTATAGATAATAATATTTCGTGAAAACGTGAATTAAATGACCTTTTCCAATACACCTTTTCTCAAACGCATTTTCTCAAGGAAGTCAATGCCAGAATCAAATGGAATCACTATTTGTCATGTTTGCTTTGCTTACTCAGACCTCAGTCTGAGAATGTCTTTGTGAACGCATACTAAATAAGTTCATTCATTTTATCCGAGCGTCGATATTTACGAAATGAGGTGAGCGCACCAAATGTTGGCCCGTAAAGTGTTTCCGGTAGATTGGCGCGGAAACCGCCTCCGATCCGACCCGATCCACCGGGAAGGCATCGCTAAATTGAATTGTAAAAAAAATGATCAATAGATTAAGTACCTACAGTTAATGTAGATAAAATTATTTGGCAGTGGTATTGCTGGAGGAGGTAAAAATCTAGGATCCCATACATAAACCTAAACAAGCAGTTAAGAGAGAGACAGAGAAAGAAAGAACTAGTTGCTTGTAAACACAGATCGGCAGAGCTTTGATTTTATTATCTGTTTCCGTTATGCAGCGAATACTACTACATATAATACAGGATATAAAATTATAGGCCGTCGTATCGATACCATTGGTGTAACTGGCATTACACAGCCCGAATTTCTCTCTGAATTCATTTTAATTTGACTTAATTTATTCTTACATAGCATTACAGAAAAAATCCAAAGCGCCATGAGATACAATTTGCAAATAAATAAATAATATAACATAGTCAACATTAAATTAAATTACTAAACTAAATAAATTACTAAATCATAATCTGAATTCATAATATTATTTTATTAAATCAGAAAGCCCGGACTTGCATTCAATTTACAGATCGATCTGAAAAAATCATAATCTAAAAAAATCTGAATGTGTGTGTAGCAGATTTTGAATTAATAATATGATTCAGATTATGAATTCAGAGAGACATTCCGGCTGTGTAATGCCAGCCTATCAGTACTATGTGAATGTACTTATAAACAGTGAAACTTTTGCCAAAAGAGTCACAAAAACTACTTCCTTCCCAACATTACAACCTTCAAGTTCACACATTTCCACGAATTTGTTCCACAAAAAACCAAATTCGCAGAACACACAGAAATTTGAGGCCTTTGTCCCGGTTCCCAAATGACCACTTTCAGTCAAGAATTATTTGGAAGTAACTTGGTAACAATGCGGACTAAAACAATAGGATTGATAAAGACTTTCGGGTCAATAGGCGTTTTGCGGCTATACTTAAAATGTTTTTCAATTTTCATTTTAGTAAGAATCTTTTTATAATCTTGCCTTTAGATTTCAAATTTCCTACGATTCAAGGATATCGATTTGTCCAATTTGTCCAGAAGTTTTGTTCTCCTGTTCAAAAATAAAGTGCTTACTGGGATGTTTTTCTTTACTTTTCAATGGGTTATTTGGGTTAATAAACGTTGCAACAACGACTACTAACTAATATTAAAAGGCGGCTACATAAATTACTCATGTTTATATAGAGACAAAGACAAAAATATATACGTACATATAGATATATAAACACTACAGATTTCCGAGTCCAGGTCATGCTTTGTTTATCTAGGACGACATTTACATGACATAGCGTTACCGGTACAAGTGAGCGGCAGAGACAACCACTGGGCAGTTCGCCCTACATTATACATAGTGTATATTTACATATCAAAAGTTATGTTGTACACAAACAATATGGGTTGGCCTTTGTTACAATGTGGAATACTTAATAATCGCGAAAACTTGTTTTTTAATATAAAATTTAAGGTTTGCTGAAATATATCGGAATATTTTGAACCTATAATTTTCCTCCATCGTTACCGGGTAATTTTAAATGTAGGTAAAACAAAAAATTAAACAGTCAAATCAATAAAATTAAATACTTAACTCGAATAAATAAACAGCTATTTCTAACACGCGGTGAGCTAAAACAAACAATTTTTGTTTGTTTGAACTATTTCCAGCGCCCAGTGTCCATCTAACATTATTAACTAACATAACCAAAAATAGAGTCACAAGTTTAATACATAACCAGGGCCGGCTCACGGTGAGGGCGCCAATAAGTTCGGGGGCGCTTATAGCTACAAAACAATTTAATAAGAAACTCAGGTACAAAACACATTTAGCATAAATACATATAGGCTGCATTGTAAATCATCATTATACAAATATAAGTTCGTACCTTTGTGACCCCTGCGATTCGAGACTGCCTAATACTTAATGAATGTATTATATAAATAAAATCAATCTTTAATTAGACACTAAAAATATTAATGTATTGTCTTCAGAATCGACGGTAGGTGCAAAATTTGAGCATAATCGGATGATGTTATATGAGAAATGATTGAAAAACCTATCTAAAGGTGCCTCCCGGACAGACAGAAATAAACAGGAAACCAAGTTAAATAAAAGCTTGTAAAAGAAAGAATGTCGCCCCGGCGGACGGCCCTGTGGAGGCAGTTATCTGCCCTGAGCGCTGTCAAGTTTTTGAAATAGAATTTAAGTATATTAATTTATTATTTGTATATTTATTTATTATTTTAATTTAAGTATTCAGTTTATGTGGGCCGCTATTTGTACTGAGGCCGGCCCTGGATTTAACTACAAAGTGGCTGTAAACGTAAAATAAACAATTAAGTGGAGATCATCAGATGTTTTCTTTTGATGAAGTGTTTACGTTAACATCTTCAGTTAAATTATGGGCGGGTTAAAAAAGTGAACCGTTTTGTTCGAGACTGCGGTTTTGTTCGATGTCAGAAGTTCAAAGTGGGGTTCAAAGCGATTCTACTTTTGTGGTGTTAATTTATAACTGCGCTTTTTAAGCCAATTGTTATCTGTTTTAGCTAAATGCCAAGAAAATGGAGATCAGTTTAACCTTTTAGGATCAAATCCACAGCCTATCAATAGGACCCTACTGTTGGGCCTCAGGCCTACCCTCTCAACGAGGGCGTGCGGGCAATAGTCCACCACGCTAGCCCAGTGCGGGTTGGTTTTTTTTTTCATTGAAAATCCTGTGTTATGGGATGAGTACTTACCTAAGTTGTATCTGGGGATTTGAACTTTCGACCTCAACAAGTAACAAACAAAAATATTTATAAAAAGACATAACGCGACCTTACTGATATGTAAATTTTATAATAAAAACTACTTATGTAAGTATTTAGTCGCAGTATAGTTTTGTACAGTTGAGATAGTCAACTATTGAAATGTTGATTTCGTGTCTTCACAAACAAAAACACTTTGCAGCGGCTGTCCTTAAGCATATAACAAACCACAACTTCCTTAATAAACTGAAGCATACTAAAAGCACTCAGACTTAATCACTTTCGCATAGCACACAAATGGGCGAAAATGGAAATGCGGAACTACTGCAATAAATATTGACTACGACATACCGTGTACAATTGTATCTACCGTGCTCCAATAGTCAGTATAACCTTGTACCATCATGCTTTGAATGCTAACGAGCATCGCAAGGCTGCGCCTGCGCCGAGAAAGGTAATTTAGTATCACTAAGTGCGTTGCATGTCAATATGTAACGATACAGCTGTTGCACGCGGCTTCGACCGCGTAGGATGTTTTTTTAACTGAACTGAACTATTTATCGCGGTAAAAAGTAGCCTATATCCTTCCCCAGGGTTCGATGTATCTCTGCACCAAATTTCATCAAAATCCGCTCAGCGGTTTAGGCGTGAAAAGGTAACAGACAAACCGAGTTATTCATCGTCTTTTCATAATAATTTATTAAGTATCGATTATGGATAGACTTGATTGCAGAATTTTCAGCTGATACAATGAATTGTAATTAATCTAGACTAATTTAAAACTATTCTTGAATGTTTAGTAATGATACATTGGCCTTTTTATTAACAGCCTATAATACGTCCCACTGTTGGGAATAGACCAGCCATCACAGCCCGGTCTAGTGCGTGTACTTTACATTTGAACTTTCATGGATATATGAAATCGATTGTAGTTTCTAGTGTCTTTATCTAAAAGTAAATTAGTCGAAAACAGTTCTTAAATCCCATATTAAAATTACTATAAATAGGTACTTGAATAGTACAAGATATCATACATACCTACTTAAGTTAATAATTCATTATTTTTTATTATTATAAAACACGCAAGCAAATTCTAAACAAGCTTTGCAGCAAATTAAACCTGAGAGCAAAAACATTGGATCATATCTTTAAATGAATATCGATACATCAACTTCAAATTATGTCAACGAAAAAATTTGTTAAAAACAAAGTATAAACATTAAGTACGGGCACTTCATCTTCATACTCTGGAATAGGGTCAACGCTCCCGTCCTACATGCCATGGTAAAAGGCTAAAGGCGATTTATGGGAATGCGGCTGGTGGTAAATGGAAAGGAAAGTGTTCCCTTTTTAACCCTTGATACAAAATATTGTGTTGCCACGGGTATGTAGCACGGAAAGGTAACATTTTTAGAACAATAAAAATGCTGGACCAGTAGATAAAATATATCAATCCTAACGAAGAAACACTTAGCCCAGGATTTTACATTTTCATTTGTCGCTAAATAAAAGGAAAAGATAACAAAAGACATCGTAATTCGTAAAATACATTTCATTGAATCATCACGTCTTGATTTTTGAAATAAAGCAACCATTATCGATAAAGTATACTTTATTGAAACTGCCACTTTTTACATTTTACAATTTCTAATCATAAAAGATTTTATTGTAATTTTACCTCGTATAAAAGTTTCTCTCTTTCTTTTACGAACCCAACCTTTCTTGTTCCTACAAAATGACAGTAAAAATACCCAAAATTATTATTCAAAATTTTTGTTTGGTTCATCGCAAACCAGCATATAACGTTAAACATTAGAGTAGTTTCAAACGTTTTTTCATTATAGATATTAAATAAAACAATCTATGTGCCTAGGTATACTGTTCTCTAATTATACTGTGAAGTGTCCAGCCAAGGCCAGTTGGAGTCAACCTGTTGCGAACAGGTGCAAAATCAAGCGAGCCCGGTGTTTACAACACCTGCCTGAAAAAACTATATATTGGAGCGATTTTAAATGGAATTTGCTAAACGAACTTTTTGCGATGAAAATTGAACCGTGAGTGAAAGAAGAACGGTTGTTGTTATGAGCCAGTTAAAATTGAAGGCTTGCTAAATGTATTGATGACTGATTTTAAAGAAGATGACAGGTGGTAAGTCTGAGAAAGCTGCTGTGGTTTTAAACTAACATGCTCATTAAGTGTTTTAAAAATTATTATTATATAGTGTTTTAAGGTTTATCTGCAACCAAATCTACACTGACTGTACTACCTACACTATTATATTATGACCAAGCCATTATGGTTAGAATTTATTGATCAGGCGAAACTAATAGTATTAATTAATGATAATTAATGATATTTGTTTAGTTTAGATTGAATATATAACTGTATAACAATCTGCCAAATGATATCAAGAAGTGTGAGAATCAGGGAAGTTTAATAAAGTTCTCTGGTGAGAATATACATTCATTTATACGTAATCTTAAGTCACATGCCAACAATAGTATTTAAACCATAAATTTGCAACCTGTAGGTACCAGAATATCTACAAAGTACTTTATTAAGAAGAACTGTAAATATAAGTTTAAGTGAACCTATGTTCTTATGATAAATAAATTCTTATCATTAAGATTTGATTGGAAATGTTGACGTAATGTATTTTATGAAGAGATGTTCTGTTCTCTGACTTAATTTACTCCATAAAATATCATATTTATCTTCAATCCAGGCAGAAACATCGTCCGTGCTTTTCGTTATACTCCATAATACTGCATTCACCATTTATTGTGGAAAAGGCCTGGTCCATTAATGGACCTGTCTGTTATTTAATTGAAGTAGAAAATAATTCCTTCATCAGATATTTTCTTACAGTATAAGTAACAGACATAGTAAGACAACTAAAATGATAATGGGCCGATTGACAGGTGTAGTGGCACACGCCGCGTCTGCAACGGCAGGGCTGCCGGGAGTGATTGATGCACACAATAGATTAGCAATAGGGTTGGTACACGTTGGTACTGAACACAAAATGTGTATTGTGTAAATATAATATTTCTATTCTTGACAAGAAAAAATTCTACGAGTATGAGTGCGTTATTAAAATTGTAATATAAATAAATAGCTTTTGCAGCAGAATAATAAAATAACACCTAGAATTTGGGACATCGCATAAAATGTAAGAATGAACACTTTTCTTTTCAGTAATCATCCCAACGACTACAAGCATCTATAACTCATGATCTCAGTCACAGTATAGTAATAGTAGTGAAATAAAATTTTACAAGTAGCAACCCTACTTCATCTAAATGCAACACACCTCTGCTGTTTATAATAAATTGTCACGTTATGACGGAAAGTACAGTATAGTTTTTAGTAGCGTGTATTCTTTCAATTATTTATATTATTTTCGCGATCTAAGATTACCTTGCACGACAGAGTCTATGAGATTAGTATTTTGTTAGTACAATGTTTATAACCTCTATGTTACAAAAAAATATAAAATTGGCTGTGTTAAAGTAATATTACGGGTAATTACATGCAGATATAAACGAATACACTGACTGAATGATCGGGTCGGTGTAGAAAATTGATTATTGACATTGGCAAAACCAAGAGCGTCAGTGGCGTAGGGGATAAGACGCGGCCTATCATATCGAAAGGTCCGGAGTTCGATCCCCAGCTGGGCCATGTACCATGGGTTTTTTCTCGAAACTTAAGTACATTTACTAACTGCTCTCAAACGGTGAAGGAAAACATCGTGAGGAAACCTGCATACGCCGAAGAAGAAATTCTTAGGCGTATGTGAAGTCCACCAACCCACACTGGGCTAGCGTGGTGGACTATAGCCCGAACGCCCTCGTGGAGAGGGTAGGCCTGAGCCCCAGCAGTGGGGACATTAATAGGCTGTTGATGATTGGCAAAACCAATAAGAAATGATTTCTTGAAATTCCAAACCGAAAGTCATAAAGTATTGTCACCTGCGATCATATTGTACACATGATCGCAGATTGTCACTTAAAGATGGCACCGATCAATGGCGAGTTTAACGGAGTATCCGTACTGTACCTCGTAACACTGCAACTCTACCTACTTTATTTTGAACCAGTAATCTGTTCTTCACGCTATCTTCACGCCTCAGCCGTGGAGGGGTGAACAGAGAACACAAGTTTCATTACCAACCCCTTTGAGATGTCAGCAAGTTCTAAACTTAGTTTAAGTTTAGGAGTTGAGTGCTCTGGAGAATGGGATTGTTCATTTTAAACTATTTTAGGAGGCGAGAGGATTCATGGTATTATTTTTAGAGATATTTTAGGATTTTGTTTTGATATTATGGCTGGTCCAGCACTGCGGTACGTCATCGATCTTTGCATTCGTGGCCTAGAATGACTCAAATAATAAGTGACATTTCTAGACAAGCTCTGTGGTGTGGGGTCTGCTTTTACTTATAAGTTAGACGTAACAAAATACAACTTTAGAAAATTTCATCAAACGATGGATTTATATAAATTAGATTCAAATCTTTTGAATAGCGTTTTCACCCTATACATTATGTATGAGGGTAACCCTGAAAAGTTAGAGGAAAGCCGACCTTTTTAATTGAAAACATTTTTAAAGTAAAAGAGAAGAAGGTACCTACTCCAAGGAATAAATCCGCTTTTGTGTTCATTATTTTAAAATCTTTTTGTGGCTGTGTCTACTTAGTGGTAATTTCAAGAAGTGGCCATTTCATGAAGCGTTCAATTCAAGAAATGGACAGTTCAATAAATGGTCATTTCTAAATGTGGTCATTTTGTACCAGTTAACCTTTAGTAAAACTTAGTGGGAATGGAACCTCATAATTTACTAAAGAAAATCCTAGTATCGGATTAGGGTTCAACTGCACTCTAGTATGAAAACTGAAGTAAGCAAGTATGATTCAAAAGAACTTGTAAGGATATTAATTACGTCACACACAGACACAGTATATTATTAATATTTGCAATGGCGCCGCGCGCCAGATGCGCGGAACAGCAGATGGTCTCGAAATTAACAGACCCTGTATAAACCATAATCTTGTACTTTTTTTGTTCGAGAATATTGGAAATTGCGTGTATTGAAATGAAAGATTTTGAAGGCAACAAAGTAAAATACGGTCCTTATCAACGTAAACGAAATAACAATGCCCTAAAAATACAGACGTACAGTATGCAGACATGGAGGTAAACATGTCTGCTGTCATAAATGTACATGCTGGTCAGTCGGGGCAAGTGCGACTCAGGGGAAAGTGCGACAATTTTTCTCAGAAGCTAACAGTGATATTATTTAATGGTTAGTAATAAATCGAGCGATTGAGTTAATAAACTTGGCATCTAAAAATTCAAATTCAAGCAGCTAACCTAACCTAACCTACCCATGTTCAATATTTTTAGCTGCCACTTTCAGTAATTTAACTCCTCTGTTTATTATTATCCCTTATTTAATTTGGAAAATAAATAAAGCAAGAGAAATAATTATGTATCCTACCATGACTAGATGGTGGATTTATTAATATATCTGTTAGTTTCTGAGAAAAATCTATGCCAGCCGCGCCTTCCCCTTGAGTCGCACTTGCCCCGACTGACATAAAGATATATGCTGCAGCTAAAATAACTTAAGATTTGCAGTAAGGTTACAGGGAACAATAAAATTCACTTAACTTTGTATGTGTAATAGTATTTATATCTGCATAAAAGTACACCGACCTCATCTGTACTAAGAAGTCAAATAACGCACGAATACGTAACTAATAAATAAATATCAGTGACTGACAGTAGCACGTTTGTATAACGATTAATCTTTTCATTTAAAAAATATTTTCTAAAATAAAAAGGTAATAGGTACAGTCGACCGCACGTCAGTGGAAACCAAACCAGTATAAGCAAGTCCCTCATGGTATTGAATCTCCCTATTAGGCTAGGCCAGATCAAGATCAAAGTGTTTCCACTGACATGCGGTCGACTGTACTTAGTTTGAAACATGCGTTTTTCTTTCATTCAACATAACAATGTCAACCAGAGAATAAGTCAAACGTAACGTTTTCATAGAAAAAGTAACAGAAATCGGAAGCGTAACTGAATACTTTGTAAAAACGTTATTGAAAGTACCTAAATACTTTCAACTTTTACTTATTTTGTTACTAAACAAAGTACCGCCTTCGTACCCGTAACTAAACTCCACACAAAATCACTTAATTCAAACGCATAGAGCTTAAAGTTAGTTTTTCGGACGATATGGCCTTGTTGTGCTCCGCCGGGAAGCGACGTTTTAATTTTTTTTTAAATTCCAAGGCATGAGATCGAGATGTGATTGCATAGGTTGTGTTACAGATTGTTAAACTCCTTTATTATGGTGTTAGATTTCACAGGAAGTGAGAAAAGAGTGGTTTGATTACCGGTCAATTTATTTAAAAGTGTATTAAAAGATAATTTTTTAGGATCTTTCACTGGGATATTTTTTTCAAACGTAACGGGTCAATAATATATTTACTTACATAATGTTGTCAATACAAACTCAAAGTAAAAGATTACATCAGCTAATTGTAGTATGTTTATGAAAGAAAGAGGTTGGAAATGTCACTTACTGCATTTAAACCCTAGACATACTGTGAGGAATATGTTTTTTTATTGATAAATAAAACAGACTAAACGATGACTGACACATGAAAATCTCCCTTCAATAAACATTAAATAACAAAATCTATCAAGATAACAAAACCAAACAATCTCACTACTATCCTGTACTAAAACCAAATCGTTTTAAAATAGATACTAATTCATTTTAAGTTGACAAAATTGTCGTGGTGGATACAAAAAGCTGCTTAAGTAAAAATAAGAGGCACAAAAACTAAAGCTTCCACCTGTCGGCGAGTCAACAGCACTATAAACACATTTGCATTGCTAGTGGTGGGAAATGGTCGATTGTAGTTATCGATAGTGCGTTGAAGTGGCAGTGGGATGGTCACATCTATCGGGGAATCGATAAGAACCGAACGCGCGGCTAGATGGACCGACGATCTGCTGGGTTCAGTGGCGCGCCTTCGGGGAGGCATATTGTCCAGCAGTGGACTTGTTCAGGCTGATGATGATGATAATGCAAAGAAATATTACGTAAAATGACGAAATTTTTTTTCAGGTGTAAATAAGATTTCGGTTTGTTTTAGAGGTGTATTAAATATTTTTGGAGAGATTTTCTAACTGCGCTTGGAAATATAGCTTGGGTAGGTAATTTTTTCTTTCTATGTGAATAAATAGATAACGTTGATTATTAAATGTCGTGTGTCGAAACTAAAGAATTCTTGAAATGTCTATATTGGCAAGTGAGTAGAGCTGTACTTTATTTATCGATACGATATGCTGTCCCCTTCCTAATTTTAACAACACAAAAGTCGTTATCATTTTCGGTTTCCGTGTACAAATGTGCGACAAAAACATCTCATTCCCGGCACATAACAAAAATATGACACTGTACTGTGTTACAATGTGCCAGAGGCTAATATCGTGTGAGTTTAACAACGCATTTTCATTTTAAGGCAAACATTACATTCGCAAAGAATCCGGTTTTAAAGTTTCCCTTTTTCGTTTTAATTTGATTACGACTATAAATGTAATTGGGGGACTTGCGTTTGTATTTTTAAACATTCCTAACAAAAAAATATATTTTAGAATTGAGTTTGGGCTTTGAACTGTTAGATAGTGCAAGGATTGGGTCTTGCATCAAGGCAGGTGTAACATAACGAGATGTATCATCAGCATCAGCCTGCACTAGTCCACTGATGGACATAGGCCTCCCCAAAGACGTGCCACTGATCCCGATCTTCGGTTCTCCGCATCCAGTCACTGCCAGCCGCCTCACGCAGATCGTCGCTCCATCTAGCCGGGGGCGTCCTACACTACGCTTGCCCACGAGTGGTCAATTTCGACCCCTAGCCGATAAGGCTTAATTATATTATAAATAATCTCAAGTATAACCCCTTTCAAAGGAATAGGTAAAATTTCCCATCAGTTATCGCCTATTATATGGCCTATATCTCCAGCAGTGGACAGTGAAAGTAGTGGGGTGGGATGGCATTGATCTACGTAGGTAGGTGCTATTGATGACTGGTCTGTTGGCGTAGTGGTAGTAACCCTGCCTACTGCACCAAAGGTCGTGGGTTCGATTCCCACCCGGGACCAACATTTGTGTGATGAGCATAACTGTTGGTTTTCGGATTCTGGGTGTTTGTATGTATTTAAGTATTTATTTAAAAGTATTTAAGTATGTTTATCAGTTGTCGAGTACCCATGTACAAGCTTCGGCTTAGTTGGGACTAAACAGCCGTGTGTCAATTTGTCCAAACATTATTATTATTATGATTGAAGAACAGGAATTGTATTATTGTCCTATTTAGGCCCAAGAATATGATTCTGATTGTCTATTATTGAACAGGTATTATACAGAGGAAGTATATGTAATAACCCGGATATTAAGCCCAGCTTTCGCATTGAAGCTTGAATAGCTTGTCTATCTGACAGACATACACACAACGAGTGCCTTTCATCCACGGTCGGTGCACTGCAATGCACTTTCAAGTGGACTCAAATTAGTGCCGCGTCCCGTTCTAACTTAACAGCCAGAGCAGCTATCTTTCTCTAATAAATGAGGTCGTTATTAAAGTCATGGGTAAGTTAAGCTCTGGTACTGATTATGTGTTTAGGAAGTGACTTAAGTCTTTAGGGTGTAAGTCCCTTTTTTTTTTTTTTTTCAAATTTCAATTTTTTTTTTAGTACTTAAAGACTTTTTGTACTTAAAGACTTAAGTCATGTAATGTTGTCAAGTAATGTTGTCATTATGTCAAGTAATGCTGAAGAGCTATAAGGGACGCGTGACGATTTCTCGTCATGTACTCCAGGCAGCGTCATTAAAAATAAGTGTACCTACTACCTATATCCTTAGGTGTCTTATGAAAACAAACTCATTAGCGGCTGAAAGCAAAATAAACGATATTATGATGTTCCCAAGTGGACCGCAAAATTTATATGGTACCTAATACAAACTTGTTTTGCTGCTGCAATACCTTGCTCGCGCATGCGGCCGAGACGCAAATAACGTTTGTTTTCATATGACAGCTAAGGAAAAACGGAATATACATAGGTGGACGGATAATTAGAAACAGGGCAAGATTTTCATACAATCGAGGTCACTTTGAAGCCATGGTTCGCCGTGAAGGATCGATAGGGGCATTATCTGATGAGGGTTACCGAGAGAGTAGATGCAGAACTTTTAGATCGCTATAGATATCCAGCTCATCAGGTAAGCCGTTTGGAAGCAGCATGGTCATGAAGAAAAAAACCCGCAAAATGGCATCAAAATGTATGAAAATCTTAACGTTAAGGAATCATGACGATGCTGCTTCCAAACGGCTTAGCTGATCAGTTGGATATCTTAGACGATCTAAAAGTCCTCCATCTACTCTCTCGACGACCGTCATCAGATCACGCCCCGATCAATCCTTCACGGAGACCCATGGCTTCAAAGTGTCCTCGATTGTTTATAAATCTTGCCCTGTTTCTAATTATCCGTCCACCTATGTACGTCTAATTATCCAACTTGTTGTAAGTTTCATCGAATATTTTGGGGACAAGCCCATTGGTAGGTACATGGCACGACAGGGGATCGACCTCGGACCTCTCAACGTGACAGGCCGCGAACCAAACACAGCAAGAACGATAAGCTGACTTAACTTTTTTAAAGCAAACACAAAGTGCTAATAGACAGATGGATAGCAGTAATAACCGGTAACTAACAAAGCAATAAAATAAACATTAATCTTTTAGTCCCACCTCGGTTATGTCACAGATTCTTGAAAGACTGATGTCAGAATTGTTTCTCGGTAGAATACCCTTCTATTTAAACCTAAGAGCAAGGTTTGAAATTATATTAGACGCGACAGATTACGAAATCCTATAAGGACCGAAAGGACCGCATATCAGAATTCTCAACGTGCCAGCTTCCAGAACGGACCGACAACCTGAAAATAGTGAAGAGATTGGATGATGCGGATGGTAGTATGGTTGATTCCGAAGACAATGAATGTTTATTTATTTATTTAAATAAATACATATTTTTATATTATAGGTAGGTACAATTTTGTCTGTTCCAAAATATTACAATTTTCTCTGGTGCTACGGGAATTAGACAAGGATGTGTCAATTTACCAATATAATAACATCCAATCAGAATCAACTTATACAAATTGTAGAAAGTTGTCAGTCCCTTGTGGTAATCAAACCCACGACCTCTAAGAAGCGCGCAAGAAATAATATCTGCACCTGTGCTGTCGTAAAGGCTAGATTTAGTAATAGTCCTAGGCCTAATACTGCGATGGACAACAACTTAATTACGCTTTCTAACTGATATCTATATCTATACTAAAAATAAAGAGGTAAAAACTGGTGAATAATTTGCACGCTATCTTATAAATGTTGCGAAGAACCAAATGATAGCGGGGTGTAAAATACACCTAACGCCATCTATTGACAAACTTTAAAACTAAGAAACTGGCATGATTAGAACGGGTTAAAATTTTTTGAACATATAAATAGTATACTTTGGGGCATCGGCTAGTATTTTATACTTCTAAATGGGTTAAAAGAAAATCATATTATAGTCACAAATAGCATCTGTACCGAGACTTAATCTATGACGCGACCAGAGCACGCTTAGGTGTCTGTAGACAGATATTAATGTGTCAAGAACGATTTCTACTATTTCTAGCGAGGTCCTTGTCTCTCGTGAAATGTCTGTTTGTCTCGTAATGATCTTGACTTTTAAGCTTTGCTTTTGTTATGAGGAAAGTTTGGAACCGATCACAAAAATATGGCTTCTGGAAAGAGAAATACGAAAAATATCCGACCAAATAGCTTTCAGTTGACGGTCAAGAGTGTGAGATTGAAAAGTAGAATATTGTGATACAATTTTGCTCTTACATAATTAATTTAATATCATCAACATTTGACTATCCACATCTATGATTGGATTTGTCCCAAAAAGCGCCATCACACTCAGTCATCCTTCTTTCCCATCCAGCCGCTTCCGACCATCTTTTTCATGTCGTAACGTCAGTGGAATCACTTTGACCTTGAGCTGGACTAACTAGCCTAGACTTTCAATCTATGAGATACCAGTTTATACAGGTTTTGTTTCCACTTACGTGCGGTCGACCGTAAGAGCAGTACGTCTTACCATCCCATCAAATACAATAGGTACATATCAATTTAAAGTATAAGTAAATACTAGTTTTAGAGAGCGTCAGTGGCGTCGGGGATAAGACACGGCCTTTCATATCGAAAGGTCCGAAGTTCGATCCCCGGCTGGGCCATGTACTAATGGGTTTTTCTCGAAACTTAAGTACATATACTGACTGCTCTCAAACGGTGAAGGAAAACATCGTGAGGAAACCTGCATACGCCGATGAAGAAATTCTTAGGCGCATGTGAAGTCGACCAACCCGCACTGGGCTAGCGTGGTGGACTATCCGAACGCCCTCGTTGAGAGGGTAGCCCTGAGCCCCAGCAGTGGGCTAATGTTAATAGGCTGTTGATGAATACTCATACAATGTCATCGTCAGAGAAGCGGGCGTCGCCTTTGATGATAAGCTATCATCAAAATGCAAAAAACGTAACAAAATCAACACAATCCATCAGATCGGAGCACCCATAATTTTCTCTTTATGAGATCACGGCTGGATACATTTGCGCTGCCAACAGCGATACATCACGCTTGGGAATGTTTGCTGTCGACTTGTCAGCCAAGATTTGATATGCTCCAGTTATTGTCGGAGGTTTGGGTGGGGTGGTGTCTCTTATGAAACTGATACTAGAAGGATATGATAAAATGTGTAAGGAAATCAAGGAAATATACCTGTGTTCAGAACAAGTCTTTAATTATTGCGTTCTGCCTGTCATGACTTACGGGCGCAAAAACGTGGACATCTGAAGTCGGATTAACGACTTGAAAAATAAGGATCGACCACGAAGGATCCGCTCAGGAACAAAATGAACAAAGGATTTAGTGTGTAGAGTTGTAAAAGTCATTAAGGAAGATATAGGCGTAACAGTGGACTCGACTACTCATGATGACAATTATATTGACAGTGGTAAATCTTTTAATGCAAACTAGTAGACAAAAGTCAGTAACAACTAAGTTAGTTAGCGATTTAGTGTAAGAGACAAAAATGAGAGATTTGAAAAGCGTCAGATATTTCGCCTTAAAATTATATCTTTTCTTTGAAATCTCAATTAACAAAGAGAGTGCGTCTCTCATTATGGGTGTTAATTAATTTGCTAATTGCCACCTTTTTCAATCTCAAAGATTCTTGTCGAAGAGGAAAATTTTAAAGAATTCTGTGAAAGATTTGACTGACCCTTTTTTAAATCTGATTATTTAAAGTCGTGGTGGCCCCATTCTCGCTTTACACACGAGTGGTCGAGGGTTCCAATTTGGATTTTCACCAATTCTCTTTTGACTAAAGTAGGGATTGACTATGTCACAGTGTTTTCTCTGAAGAGAATCAGGCTTAACTAATGAACTTTGTGCAAAATTTAATTTAAATTAAAAAATATAGATGAGGTAATGAACTATTTTATTTCTATTTTAGTGTATGACCAAGTTAAGTAGGTATTTAAGTAAGTTTAGTACTAAAGCTAAGTAAAGGGGCCAGTTGTTAGCCTTGGCTGGTTCTTGGAAACTTAGTTGTGACATCACATACTAGTCAAGTTATGCACGTTTCACGATTAGGTTATCTGTCATAGTCATGCGAAAATAAAAATAACAAAGTTAAAACTAAACATGGAGAAGAAGAAAAAGCAAAGCTATCAGATAAGGTCGAAGCGAAAACAAAATGAGATAAAGAAAAACAAAAACCCATTTTAATAAGAATATAAACATAAGTAATAATTAACGCTAGGTAATAAGTAACGGATTCTGCAAAATTCGCAATAATCTATGACCGACATCACGAAAGAGACCATACATTCATCTAATCGACACATTATGTTCGATTTTTTGATTGTGTATGATTACAATACAACTAGAACGCATTAAGCAAAGAGGAAGCAGTGCCGTTTTCAAATAATTTGTATAATGACAATAATGATATAGAAAAATCTTATCTACAAATTACAAAAGATGTAATCCATCATGTACGAGAGATCAGACAAAAGACAATGAAGTTAGGACAGTTAGTACAACACATTGAACTGTTTTATACACAAAGTAACTGCTCCACTTTCACTGACTTGATAACATTAATCTCGTCTCAGATAATCGCTGTACGGTACGTGATGTAGGAGTGTGTTCAGTGTGGGAGCGGCTGTTGGAGCAGAAGCGAGAGCGGATATGAGGATGCTGGAGTGTGAAATGAGATGAAAGTCATAACTTCAAGCAACTTTGGATTGGAAAGAAACTGTCGGTGCTTTTGTTCCAGAATTGTTCGCTTTGACTAATAGAAATTAGCAAAGATTGAGGAAAAGGAAAGGAAAATCGTTATTTAGATTACATTATGTTCAGTACACAATAAAGTTGTTATCGCTGGTCACAAATCCTGCAGACGTTAAGGATAATGTTGAGGAAATGTCAAATGATCGTTAAGTAAGATGGGTGAAATAGACTGAAAATAAACAAATTCTTCAACAGTAAATAAATATGTCTTGTTTGAAAATTATGTAGAATTCTATTCATTATGAAAATAGTACAAGGGTAGTATCTAAAGCAGGGTAGGTACCTACTAAAAGGTCTACTAGCCGCTTGAAAAGTCAAGTATAATGCAAAACCATAACCGGTAATAAAATAAATCAATAATTCTGCGAGCCCAAATTGTAAATTTATCAGAAACCAAAGTATAGAAATAGGGGTGGCACTCGTATACGAGAACATAGACGAGTATTAGTTTTCTACAATTTGTGATACAAAACCTTATATGAACCCTTCATATAAAAGTTTGTTGTAGGAATTCCCGCCGGAGGGTACGCGAGACTAACAGAAAACAGCGTTCGCAAAACTTTAGCGTTGCCCCTTTGAATGTTTGATAAGCTTCCATAAGCGTGATATGAATATTTTGGTGGATTTGTCTCGAGAGAGAAACACAGAGAGCTAAGTTTTTATTAACAATGATGAATTTATGAAACATATTTAAATCCATGATTTCCTTGTAATTCCTATTTATTATTGAATCTTGGCTCTCTACCTATATAAATGTATTTCCAATTTAAAGAAATAAAAACTGTATTCGATAGTTGGAAATCAAGTCTGCTATTCTGCTCTGCGGTATTGCAAAAAATCGGAAACAGCAAATATTTCCTATTATGCATAGTATCAAAGGCCATTGGAAGGTTAGTCTTCGGTACCTGTAAAACTTTTGTGACTAGTTTAACAACAAAGTTAGTCATTTTCACCTTTACCTCTTTAGAAATAAGATTTTTGTGTGTGTATCGACTAAATTTGCATTTCGCTGGTGGTTTTACTAGGAATTGATGCGTCATCGTTTGACGGGGATTGTTGCTTGCAATCATTTTGTTCTTTTTTGTGGTAATGACGTCTGTAGAACGTTTTGTTATCTTTTTCCACAGTTTTGCAGTATTGAGATAAGTTTCACACTTATTTTAAGTATCCTTTCCTTTATCGAATTGTTAAGTTGGATATTGGCTAAATATGGAGATAATTTGCTGCCGCAAATTTGAAACTTGGAGTGCGTCAACGTATTGATTGTTAAATCAGAATAACTACATGTTTTTTTAGGTATTCATCGGATGGATATTGTAGTATTTCTATAAAATTAAAACGCGAATTAGAAAAGCGCAACCTAGATGCTTTAATATTGCGTTGTTAGTCTGCTTCCAAACCCACTGAATTTATTCATTCAGCTTGGTGCTTGGTTCTGATTGGTTTTGATTTTGATTTGTGATCGATTGCAACTGCCACAGATAGTTCCTAATATAAATATGTTATCAATAGGTAATCAAGAATTTATTCTTACTTCTACTTAATATTATCTATGCTAACCTCTACCCCCATAAACTAAAAACTTTTAACAATAAATACAAACGTCATATCGATATTTATAAGCATTTTTTCTCATATCCTTGTTTGCACTACCCCTAACAACACACCTAAGAAGTTACCCCACAATACCCCACCCAAGTTACCCCAGGGCGACTTAGGGAGGACCTTATCGCCAATGCCCAGTGGTGGCGATAATAATCCCTCTACTCGCACAAAATTCTAATGTAGCGCTATCGGACCCAGAAAACACACACTGTTCCTTGCTGGGTAAGTACTATTGGTTCTCGAATCTAGCAAAGAAATCGCGAGCCGAAAGACAACAGGGCCGGGTGTAGGGTGTAAGGTGTTCATTGGGGTAGGCCTATGGTCAGCAATGGACGCTGAAGGCCTGATAGGATGAGGATGATAATGAAGACGGTCATAATTCAATGAAGCTCCTGTACATAAAATGCAGAATTGTGAACTTCACAGAGTTGCATTAGTATTTTTACTGACGATTATGTTTTATTTCACCTGTGTTATGACTTGAGATCAGTAAAACTCATTGATACCCTCAATAACGTAAGGCTCTCAATTAGGCTACAGCAACGTAAATCACTAAACTAGTTTTGGAGAGTCAGTGCATTGTCTGTCACATACTTTCACTTGTCCGTGTATGGGGCAAGCGAGCTCAGCGGTTACTGACCTTCATATTTCAAAAACAAAACAATATGAAGATGACATCAGTTCGCCCACTTGCGATCCAAATAGAGCTACTTAGATGATTATGATGACAAAAGAAAAAAAATGTGTTTGCGTCATTTGTATTTAAGATTCTAGCTACCGTAAATTTTTTGTATTTGAAAGAAAAATTTGGACAGTAAGCCTCACGTCATTTACCGGCTTCACACGCAACAGTAATGAAGGCAACATTTGTAATGGTTTTGTCACCGACCAAGCCGATGAAACTGTAAATCTGCAGCTCAACGCATAGATTTCTGTTGAAGGTTAGAAATATAAAGAAGCAAGTTGCAGAGTAGCGACGCATTTATGGCCTTTGGGTGGTTGTATTTTTTATACGAGGCAATGCAAAGGACGAGCTTATGTATACTCTAAGAAAGGACGTAACACCTTCCGTCGAACTCCCTAAACCAACATCTTTGGGCTATCTTCTTGCGGTCGCCGTTGCACCTGTGCGCGGTCTCCACTCCAAAACTAGTTTCTGTGATAGATTCTTATTCTTACTTACTGGCAGCTTATGACTTCAGTTGACTTATTCTTTTAGCTATATTATTGAGTTTAGTTTTTATTCGAGTTACATAGGTAGGGGTAAAGTAACCGTTGTCTGGGAGAAACGGATTGTGTGGGGATTTAGGATTTTTGCTTATCTCCTCACAAAGTTTAATGGGATCCCTTCGTTTGATGCGCCTTCCACGCTGATGAATACATTGTGGTTTTGTTTGTTTTCTTCTTTAAATTACCAGTTTATTTTAGTATAAATACTTTTAATTTCACTGTCACAGTCACTGATTTTGCCTTCGTCACTAACGTAAAACAGTGTCGGTCTATGTTAGATTGGAATTTTCTAAGAGGTGCACAGATTTTTATTTAATTTTCACTCTTACTTAGACAATCTACTGAAAATGCCTAAGTGTGTTATTCTTTGAGCTTTGATACAAGAAAGGAAGCGGACGTCTCCACTTTTTCTTAAGGCGGGCGTTGCTGGGAAAGCTGATAGTCTCGCAAAATTGCAATAATCTCATTAAACATCGATAATGACTCTCACACCAGATTATTTTGTCAAAGATATTGACTCGCAAACTATATTCCGTTCGTTCTCAGGAGATACATTGGCCATGTGATCCATCATGGCGAGACGATTAGGACTTGTTGACGACAAAAGGTGAGACGTTTAGGACTTGTGTTTCCCTATGAGACTGAATGGACATCAATAGTCGAAAGCCTCGTTAAAAAAGGGGGAAAAAGACGGAATAGTTTTACCTGATAATAGGGTACTTGTATATTACAATAGGTGAGGGTATTTACCTGCGACTGGAGATAACTTCCTCATGACACACCATCTCGATTTCCACTGTAACAAATAATACAAAATATTTTAAAAAATGTTTCACTGGAAATGACAATCCATTTGAAATATTATTTCGTTTAGTTAGATACCTACGTAACACGATAGACTGATTTTTCAGAAAAATATAAAGTAAATTACACTCAATGATAAAAACAATGTGGTTTCACTATTATTAAAGTTAATAACACAATTACCTGGCTATTATACGCTACATTTCCATGCACTTTTCTTTAACCTGTTAGCAAATTAATTGCTTTAACGAACGAGTAATTACTGTTTAACTACATTATTAGAATAGGTCAATTATGTACCTATCTATTTCCTTCACTACGTCCACGTTTTCATTCCCTACGGTTTTAGCACGTTTTAAAAGTCAGTATTTCAATTACAGATTTTTCGTATACCAGTCCGGAGATTTTAAATTTTCATTCTAAAAGATTGGAGCAGGATTTTTAATTAAAGCCATACGTGGAAATAGTACTAGACTAGATGTGACTGAATCATTACATTAAAATGGATGAAGTGAAAGAGTTAATTTTAGGTTATACTAATAAATTAAATAGGTATGTATATTATAATGTTGAACAACGATTGAAGATAAAACCAATAATATAAAACATCACCAGTATGCGGTTCTTTCATTCTAAAATTGGAACTGAATATGATCTTCATAAGTCGTAAGTTTTACTTATTCTTAGCGGCCTCATCTTTCTTATTTGAAGTGACTGGTAAAATTAAATACAATTAAACAGAGAAACCATCCTAAACATGTTCGCTTGAATATTTAGATGCATTAACTACTAAAATTGTTATACGTTCAAGAGTTATGTGAGACTAAAGTAAGAAGAATAGTATCTCTTCCAGTAATGTTCGCAGTATTATTTCTACCTCTGCGGTGCAATCCGTTACAATACATTCTGCACGGCTGCATTGCATAGTTCGCGTGTCACTGCGTTTGCAATCTGTCGATGCATTTCATATTTTTTCAATAGATTGATAACGAATTTACTGCCGTGTAATTAAAAGCCATAATGTAGTACGTATGAAGTATATGCAGTACGTATAAAATGATACCATGTCTCACTGATACAAGGGAGGATCTTTATGAAGTTCTATATGAGGTTGAAACAACAGATATTTGAGTATACTTGGGTAACATACTTAAAATCATATTACGCGATAACGAAAATGAACAAATTTTAGATGGAAACGACAGAGAAGGATAAAAAAGGAAAATGTTATTATAAAAACTAACGAAGAACGTCGCATGATTACTAACGTTTGATTGGCATTGTTACTTCTGAACTATGAATAATGAAGGGTAGGCTAGGCATTCATTATTGCGAAGGAGTTTCATTCAAGTGACTGAGATTTTTTTGTTTATTTGTGTGGATCAAGGACATGACGAATGAAACAAACGAGAGGGAGAGGAGAAGTAGAAAAGAGGACGCGGAGATGAAATACAAAGAACCCATGGACATCCCAATCCGAGCGATAAAGTATGAAGGACGAAGGAAAGAGGATGCGAGGACGAAATACAAAGAACCCACGGATATCCATCAAAGGACATAGTACGAAGGAAGGCAGGCTAGACAAACAAAAAGAACTCTACTTCAATTTCGACTAATAATAGCAAAACAGATAAAAATAAAGGGATTCAGAATTGAAGCTAGTCAATGTCGGATCTTATTTGTGTAACTTAAACAATCTGTTAAATTGCTTGCTGTTAATATAAACTAATTAGTACACTTCCGTTCGCGGTCGACATGTCGCTGACAAGTGCCTCGGCAATCCCATCATTTGACTGTCAATACGGCGTTTGATCTACGATTAATTAAATGGCATGTCAATCAACTATCATTGAACGTGGGTGGCGCGTGGTATTGGGTAATCAAGACAAAAGGCAGTCCATAATTTGTTTATTAGGATGACTTGAAGTTTTAGGTACCTATTGCAATACCATCTATAGCTGCCCGAGGCGTCGGGACTGTGGTGCAAAGTTATGCAATAGAAAAGGAAGAAGTGACAGGAGAAAAGTTTAAAAATGCATAGGAGTACTGCACTCTTGTGCGATTTGGTGCTCATAACCGCAAGGTTGGAGAAGCCAGAAGGAGAGAATATGTAGATATTCCACTTCAGTAATTTATCGTTTCGAAACAGTGTAAAAGTTTTAGTTTTGTAATTAAGTACGTTTTGTATTTCCTGCAGACTCGTATGATGATTATCAAATCATTTTCACCGCTTTAGCGACAATTTGATATTCAACGTTTTAAAATGCTCTAAATAACAACAAAATTCAGATTGCTAGGTTAAATAGTTACTTGATCATTTCACAACCATAATTTGTGACTCAGGATTAGTTTCTTGTTATAAAATTATATAAGAGTTAAGACGGGGATCAACATTTTATAAGGAAGTTTAGCCCATAGCCTGTGGGTGGCATTGTTGCGCGGCAGTCTTAACTTTTATCAGCTGATTTACCACAGCTCCAGGATTGAGGTATATTACAACACCGCATTTCTGTTGTACATCAACCATTTTGTTACGTCTTTCTATTGTTATAGACTTTGCATTTGCCGTTTGTAATTCAACCATAGTTTCGAGTTTATCATTGTCAGAGACTTTTCTACTGTTCTTTTTACTTCGCTTCTCCCTGCAGTCCCTAGTTTACCTAAATAGTTAAATGTTTATAATTTTAAAAAGAAGACTTCACTATAATTTTTAGGGTTCCGTACCTAAAAAGAGGAAAAAAAGAATTATAGGATCACTTCGTTGTCCGTCTGTCTGTCAAGTTTTTACAGTAAAGCGCAAGTCCAAATCAAACCAACAGCATATAAATATGACCCCACTGTTGAGACACAAGCCTACCCTCTCAACGAATGCGTACGGGCCAAAGTCCACCACTAGGACAGTGCGGATTTATGGACTTTAACATCCCCCTAAGAATTCCTTCTTCGGCATGTGCAGGTTTTCTCGCGATGTTTTTCTTCACTGTTTGAGAGTAGTCAGTAGAAAAACCCATTGATACATGGCCCGGGGATTGAACTGGGACCTCTCGACGAGACAGGCCGCGTCCGCGTAACAAGTGACCTTTTCGAAATGACTGACTCAATTGTTTTATTATTCATTTTAGACAATTCAATCGAGCGGAAGTGATTCACTGTTTGCATAGATACCATCGAATCAAAGTCCTCTGTGACTATGAGTAATTCAAAACATACCCGGAATCGGGTGCATATCAAAACATTCCATTGTTCAGGTTTGCGGCCCATAGTAAAAGGCTGGCGCCAGGCGTGGCCAACTGTCAGTCCATACCAAAACACCAATCCAAAAGGCCGGTCGCAAAATACTAAGTTTTATTATATTTCTCAAAGAAAAAAAAAGAGTCCAATTCATGCAGAATGAAAAATTTCCGTTTTTCCCCCATTTGTGGCCACTTGCCATCAGTCGGGTCATCCTTAAAAACGGTACGATACGAAGTTGTGAACTGTTATTTCAAGGGATGTTTTACTAAAATCTCGATTAGATGGTGCCATGGCGTATGTAGTGAACATTGTGGTGATGCCTTAGAAGGTAGAAATAAGGTCAAATTGCAAAGTTAACCACAGATGTAAATCTAGATAGTTGCATGAAATGGCACCGCCTAGCAGCGAGCAGTGGCAGTTTCAATTACCCTGGTGTCATCGTTCTCTCTCTTTATTCTATATAATATTCTGAGGTAAAGGACCCTTTGTCCTTTTGCCTTAGATAAGGAGGGCATATATTTTGCTGAATGTTTTTATCAAATAGGTAAGTATCAAGTACTTGGCGTTAAGGATGAGATTTTTGATAACGTGATAACCGCGATAAGAACTCGGCGCCGCAATGCCGCAAGTTTAGCAGCCCTGATTCTGGTAGAACATGAGAAAGCAAAGCATGTCGCCGGCGTCAATGAGGTGTTTGTTTCCAGATATTATTAATGGTCACGTATGACATGCGGCGTAAGTAGAATTGTTACGTTAGAGCGTCGGTCATGTCGAGAGATCCAAGTTCGAACCGTGGCCGTGCCGGTACCGATGGGATTTTCTAGAAACTTAAGATATAAGATTCATTTCAGTCCAACAGAGTACAAACGTTACATACAACTATAATTTTAAAGTCGCATCTATAGAAATGATCGTCGATAATTAATACAGTTTAAGTAGCTTTAACTGACTGTACTCAAACAATGAAGGAAAACAAAAAATATCGTGAGGAAACCTGCATAAGAGAATTTCTATTCTAAACCGTTTGTGAAGTCCATCAAAACACGAACTGGGGGCAATTGGGGCACCGTTGTTAAACAAAGGTTTGGCACACTTGATTTTAAAAGATGTGTTGCGGAAGTTTGTTGCGCCGCTTCTTCTTCCCAGCTCTATATAACACCTTGGAGGCGGTGGTAGATAAAAAATTGACGTTGTATAAATGTACCTAGTGTACTTACATGCAATAAAATACTTTTGAATTTGAATTTGAATTTGCACAAAAGATGCTAAAACTGACGAAGTGTCGCAGGGTACACTGTCCTCAGTAGTAATCGAACCTACTATCTCTGTCACCGGAGCCAAAGATCTAACCGACGAAACCAACTTCGCGGTCAGATATGTATTTCTTCAAGAGACTCAAATCAAAGGTGTAAACTAGGACATCAGCTAACGGTTGATTTTTCCGCGAACACTCGACTACTGTGACGAATGCCAATACAGATAGTCTGGACTTATCGGTAAATATTATCGATAACGCGACATATTTCCAGATATCGATACCCGTTATCGGCAAACAACACAATCGTGGCTTAGAATATATTGGAGGGCGATGTAATGCTACCTGGTTTACGTGAAATTAGAATTTACACCTAGCTATAGTACTACGATTTAAGTTGAGCGCGTCGTCTTCGTATGTCTTCGGGAATACGGCAGACGGCGGGCTATTGATAGAGTATTCGCAAAAATTCGGAAACACGAAGATTGCCGAGGCGCACAACTTTTACCCTTCGATCACCATATATACTGATGATCGAAGCTTTTACCACATGGTGAGAATTTTCCCACTATAATTTACAGTGGGTTTTCCTATTGTAAAGACTATCCAATGTACATTTTAGACTTTCGCGCTTTGTGAACAATATTTTAACTTTGGAATTAACGATATCTCCCACACAATCTCGTTTTTTTTTACATTCCATTCATCAGTTTATGTCAAAACAGTTTTTGTAAACATTTCCATAATCGATTTCTTTATGGGTAGTCGAGTGAGTGAGTGAGTGAGAAAGTTGTACGGCATGGCCATACCTTTTATTTCATTTGTCTTACCTTTTTGCCGTCGCGGAATTTGACAGTTCCCTCGATAATCGAAGTGGCGGGACTCGAGTCCGCCATCTTGGATCTAGAACGTCACGAGACCCGACCGCAGCGCCACAGCGGCGGCATCTCGAACTAACACATTATCTTTGACACTTCGCAATCCACTTCACTTCACTGTCTCACTTCAATGCACCTGGAACAAAAGAGAAGGAATTAAGTATTTCATTGTTTCTTTGTCAAAGAACTAATGATTGGAACTGGAAAATTGGATTTTATTTTCCAGTTACAAATGTTTCAATTTCGAAGCAAATAATTAGTCAATAAGATATGGCCTTCAGTTTAAACGATGGATTACGTAAGACTCGCTGGAAGCTAGATTAGGTAAGTTATGTATAACATTTGGACAAATTTTATTTTAATTAAAGAGCGTTTTACACTGTCAGAATCGATTACCTAGTTTTGATAGCTAGATGAGGTACCAGGTACTTACATTATGTTACAAAATTATGAAAACAGAACAGAGCAAGCCAAGATGGGAAACACTTTTAATTTGACAGTTCAGGTTATGAAATCAACTTCAACATCAGTTGCAATAAACTTTCACATAAAATATGTACATCCAATTCAAATGTTTCTCGTACATGTAAGTAGAAACTTAAGCGGGCATCCCTTTAACCCGTAGCAAAACTGAACTTAATCCTGGCAAACTTCACTTAAGTACAGAATACTTAACTAAGTTCAAAGCAGAAATTTGTACAAAGCTTGTAACGAAAGATACTTAAGGATTCGCGAAACTTGTACTGCGAGAATTTGGTTCGTGTTGACGTTAACTGTCTTAGCCGTTTACCCATTAAAAAAAATAAACCTAGGCACAGTTCGAACATTTTGGGTTTAGACGTTAAAAAGCAAAAGAAATCAATTAAGGCTACATTGAGCTACATTTGGAATTTTAATGTAATATAAAAGGCTAGTAATAAACCGAGCGACTGAATTAATAAGATTGGCATCTAAAAATTCAAATTCAAGCAGCTAACCTAACCTATATGTATGTTCAATATTTTTAGCTGCCACTTTCAGTATTTTTAGCTGCTCGGTTTATTATTCCCAATAAAATTTTGAATGAGCGAATGAAAATTCGTTTATTCAAAATTGGAATACCTACAATATTCTCTTTTTGACGTCAGTTAATTGCTTAATTATATTTATTTTTTCCAGTCAGCTCGTGACCACGGCCAGTGTAACCTGGTCGAAACGTCGGGCAAAGGTAAATAAAACTTGTTCGTGTGTAAGACCCATATATAATTATGAATAAAAAGCGCGAAAGTCTAAAATGTAATATTATGATTATAAATACTAACGGACAAAATCAAACATTAATCGGTGCAAAAGTAAACAGAACCGGGTTCCCTTGTTTACAGCGCCGGACAAATTGACCCGGGCGAAGCCAAGCAAAGTTTTTAAATTAAAAAACTTTGCCTCAATCGATACTTTTTATAATAACCGCGGAAAAAATGCCCCGCTCTCATAATTTCCGATATAAGTAGGTACGAGTTGTAATTTTGGTTGAGGTAGTCTTATGAATATCGCATGAGTTAGATTTACATCACTCAAAGTGAGCAAATAAGAATTTTATCAAATGGGAATAAAGCTATACAATCCTAAAGACATAATTTATGTTTCTTTCTAAATATTAGTCCCATATAAAATAAAATAAAACTAGAAAGAAAAAAAAAATTTTTTTCGACCACCCACAGACATACTTATAATAAAGATTACTTAAACCTAAATAAATTATGTGGGTCACCGACATAATTATGTGGGAGGAAGGTGTCACCAACTCAGCATATAATCCTTATATGTTTTATTAATATTTATGGCCTGTTATCTGCGATCATGAATACCCTGATATTATGTATTCTTTGCTTCGAAAATATATATTACTTCACAATTATTTAAAAAACTGACTTTTAATTAAATAAAAATGGTGTATGAACTTTTATAGGTAAGTAAAACCGTCTAAATATAAACTGCTTAGTTTGGCACTCAAAGCAAACATATAAATTGCCTTTCTATTTAACACAACGCGATGTCATAAAAATGGACAACCCCAAAAGGGGCAAAAAAACGTTTTAAACTGATCCTCTTGCCCCATGTGGTCCATTCCCGCCACGTTTGGGGCAGGCGAAGAAATTCAATAACAACTGCAGAATGGCCCCCAGCGCATAATAAATAAATGTCAATTGGGAATAGCCCATGGATTTCGGAGATTAATATTATTTGTAAATATTGTTTGCGTATTGATTTAAATGTGTTGACGTACAGTATGTTTTCTTTTGCAGTACTTTTTGTTTATCGAAAACTAAAGAAACTCTATTAATCTACTAAAGAAAATCTATTAATTTATTTTCATTACTTAGGTAGGTACCTTAACTTTTAGTTTATGCAGGTAACTTAGTAACGTTTTTTTTAGTTCAAGTCTTGCTTGTACGTACGACGTGACATAAGTTTAACGAAGCCAATCCATAAATCCAAGTGCAAAAAAATCTGTGAGTTGAGTTCGTAAGTAAAATCAATTTACTGTGTAGGTATAATGTTGCTTATTTATTAATTTTGAAATCTAGTTTTATTAATAGTTTACATTATGAACGTCCCCCAAAAGTCCCCCTTACTGGCATCCTTTAAAAATAAATTAAAAATGAACTCTGGGTTCAATATCGATGCTTTGAGCTAATAGGTATATACAGTTTATGTAGTATATTATCACCTATTTAGTAAATATATATTATGTATATTAAATATATATGTGTATTGTATATGTATTATATATGTACTTACTGTAGTAAATAAATAATCTGTGTAATAGTATGATCTATGTATTTGTACTGTATCATTTTGGTTTATGTATTTTTAGGGTAAGTTTACAGGTAGCTCATTCTCCTACTTTACTATATAATTTTGGTACTAAACGCATTTAAGCTAATCCTTTCAGTAACTCTAAGGTTGACTGGAAGAGATCCCCTAGTGGGATAAGTCCGCCTTTGTACTTAGTTTTATTCTTAACTGTCTGTATCTGTAAATTTTTAGTACAATAAAGTGTTTACATACATACATGATTTGGCAAATTAAACAGGTATTCTAATCTAAATAGAAGTTACTAGCTGAAGAGAATGAAGAATGTAATGATTTTTTTGTACATTTTGCAAGGAGATGTAAAATTGTGATCACACTGTGCAGCCTAATCTTTGCGTAGGGGTGTAGTAATAAGTCCTTATTTGCGAAATCGAACATTTGTGCTAAAACCCCAATTTAGTACAACCCATTTCAGTACCTATACAATACAATCAATAATACTTATAGGAACGCTTGTAATGAATTTTATGGGCACTCTCATATAGCTAGATTAATTTGATTTGATAACAAAACAATATAGTAAAGTTATTGATTATTTTTGAACTCCCATATTTAATGTAATTTAGACTCTAGAGAAATATGTATAGGTTTCAAGGCCCGGATCGCACCTGCGTGCGTGAATGCGTGACGTTTGCGGCGCGTCTAGCTCCGTTGTAATGTATGAAACTTTATGGGAGACGCTGCACTGGTGTCGGTTGCCGCGATGAAAACACGACTTTATTCGTTTGTTTTAGTTTTAAATTTATAACCAAGGTGTTACGTACTTTTTTTGTATATTATAAAAATAACAACTATTTATAACTTCATCTAAAAACTTTTCTGATTTAAATTGTAAAATTGACCGGTTTTGAAAAATGACCAACACCGTTGCCTCTAAGTTTCAAGACAAACTATTGTTCACTTTATTTTATATTAATATTACACCAATTTTAAAACAATATCGAATTTCAACAGCCCAAAATGCCCATTGTTATTTTTAAAGGTAACATCTGTCCTTACAAAGACGTCCTAGAAACGATATTGTTAATTTTGCACCCACTTTAAAGGACGCTTCCTTTGTAGATATGCTACCTTGCTGCATCTGCCAACAATACAAAGGTTCATAGTGACGTCACAGCAGATGGTCAGGGGTGTGCGCTTCAGTTATTAAAGATAATATTTTTGTAACAGTTATCTATTGAAAGTGATAAATGATATCTATTTGATATTTGAAGCGATTCGAATTTTTTTCGACACTGAACTAAGGATGTCTAAAACTATTTTACAAAGTTTCTAGAATTATTTTAATTTTATTACACTTACAAGTAACATGAAAAACACATAATTTTAAATATTTGCTTAGGAAAATAATACAAACTTTTTGTAACATCTAATCGGTTTAATAAAATGTTAAATTTCATGATCTTCGTTTAATTTAAGATACTACGTTACTTAAAAGGAATTGATTCTGACAAGGCCCTTTTGATTGGTAATATAAAAATATAGGTGTTTTTGTCACATTAAGTCCGGTTCGATTCCCGTCTCAGGCCGGTGATTTTTCAAAAAAATTAATCTGCAATTCTTATTTTTTCTGCTTATTTTTAAAAATAATAGAATGTTTCCTTTCAGTAATATTTGCAATCTTCAATTTTTAGGGTATACTTTCCATGCAGTTTTGTTCACCCTGTATATAGATAATGTCTTTACCACTTCAACAATAACCTCCATAATAATGGGACAAACCCCCAAGTCAAAGTAAAAAGATTTGATTGTATTTAAATAAACATCTAACCTAATTTAAAAAAATCTGGTTTGCACATCAAAAATACTGATTGCACACTAATTCAGTAATATTTAGCCTACAAATTAAATGTTTATTTATTTGCTGTCCGCTTTAATAAAATCTAATAATGAGTAAGTAAAGACCTAGCAAAGTTTTTCTCGATAACAAAGATGTTTAAATAATAGACCGAAAACAGTATAAAAACAAAATTAGGCACGGTCGACCACACGTCAGTGGAAACAGAACTAGTATAAACTGGTCTCTCATAGTATTGAAACTCCCTAATAGGCCAGGCCGGCTCAAGGTCAAAGTGTTTCCACTGACGTGCGGTCGACTGTACTACTAACTTCGAAATCATACAATCGCACTAAACCCGTACAAAAACGCATCCGCCACATGTTCGGGATCAAATTATACGGTCAGATGGTCGCATTATCATCTGTAGCCGGATTTTGAACCTTAACTATGGGACGAAATGTTTTAAATTGGAATAAATCGATTGAAAATGCAGACCTTGGTATGAAGGTCTACTAATGTCGGGTTGAAATTGCAGTAGGTACCTACTTATTGTTATATCATGACGATTACTATGCCGAGTAATGTTACCTACTTTACTGATCATCAATCATCAACAGCCTATTAACATGTCTCCACTGCTGGGGCTCAGGCCTACCCTATCAACGAGGGTGTTCGGGCTATAGTCCACCACGCTAGCCCAGTGCGGGTTCGTGGACTTCACATGCGCCTAAGAATTCCGTCTTCGGCGTATGCAGGTTTCCTCACGATGTTTTCCTTCACCGTTTGAGAGCAGTCAGTAAATGTACTTAAGTTTCGAAAAAAAAGTCATTGGTACATAGCGGACGCACAGCTTCCCACACGTGGGCAAGCTTAATGTGGGACGTTCCTCAGCGACGAGGCGGCTGGTAGTGGCTGGATACGGAGAACCGAAGATCGAGTTTAGCGGCGCGCGGAGGCCTATGTCCAGCACTGGACTAATGCAAACAGATAATAAGTTTTCCGCGCAGTTTACATTTAGCCGAAAAACCAAGCTAAACATTGATCTAAACCCCATTCGAATCCATTTAGTGGTTTAGGAAACAAATAACAATGCAAAAATAACTCATAACTTCCTAAAGACGTCCCGTTCGCGTTAAAAGTTATATGTTATTCCAGGATATATGCAATGACTGTATCAAGTTTCATCAAAATACTTTCAGCGGTTATAGCGTGATTGAGCAACAAACATGCAAACTCACAAACATGAGATTTCATTTCATTTATTTAATTCTTAATGGTTTACAGAGTTACGTCTCCAAAGCACCAGAAAGTCATACATTAATAATATAAATAATTTCACATTAAATTTAATATAAACATTAAATAAAATTGACAATATCATTAAACATTAAATAAATACCAAGTCAATATTAGAATAAACATTAAATAAATAGTCAAATTCAATTATACAATAGTCAAATAAATATGTACATTCCTAAGGAATGTTCCAATGCCATCTGCAAATATGTCAATGTCAACGTTCTGAGCGAGTATGAGTAAGAGATGGGATGCGATGGAATAAATTTTAAGTATTAGTAAGTTAAGTACAATTGTGATATTTTCATCATCGTCATCATATCAGCCTGTAGACGTCCACTGCTGAACAAAGGCTCTGCCAGGGATCTCCACGACGCCCGGTCCCGCGCTAACCTCATCCAGCCGGGTCCCGCGACCATCACCAGATCTTCGGTCCACCTTGTGGGAGGTGATAAGTACTTACAAACTCCTATGATCATTGAAGGAAAAATATCTTATGAAATTGTATTTAAAATTAAACATTTAACTAAAGTTATTGACATTGAAATAGAAACTTTTCCTGCCGACAATAATGCCTTACCAGTAAACCTTTTCAAATTCTTGTTGTTGCTTTTACATAAACTAAAGCAGAGGAGGTATAAAACGAAATAACTAAACAAAGAGGAAAACCCACCTAACTACACTATTCATACAGTTGCAATTCCTAAATCTGGCATGCTAATTTCGGGGAACCCAGGATTGGTGATTCATCGCCCGGGTAGTTCGGGTTAAATACGCCCGGATTCGGATTAAATGCGCCCGGATTCGGGTAAACCAACCTAAGTTAATTGGATGGTCGCTTGTTCGAGAGGACACTAGCGCAGATTTACCATATCTACGTAACAGATGCTTTATTTCGGCAATAGGCATGATACGGGCACGACGAACGTAGAAACCTTGGAGACGCGCTAATCGACTGTGACAATAATGGTTAGCATGTCATAATCCCAGCAGGAAGAAAGGGGATAAGAAATGAGGAGAGGAGGGAGTGTTTCGGGAGGAACAAGAGGAGAGACTGGAGGGTTGAGGAAAGAGGGAGGTAAGCGGAGAAAAGAGAGATGAGAAAAGTGTACAGCCTACCTTCTTTGTGTCATTCAGTTCGAATTACAAAGAAACAGAGTAGGTAGGTCATATTAATGCCACTGGCAATGCACTTGTTACCTTTCGGTTGTAACACGATGGAAACCACAGACTACAGGTGCAGGCGTCCATAGATGGCAGTAGCCGCATAATATCAATCAAGTAAAATGTCTGCCATTTTGATCGTGAAACAACGAGTTCGTTGCGTACATCTCTTAATTTATGGTTAGATCACGTTACCAATAATAATAGGTAGGCAGAGATAATGGCAGAAACATGACTGTTACAATTCTATCACTGGGTAATAAAATTACACAGCAAATAGCAATTCATGCTACACTTCATTAACTGACAGCCATTGCAAAAACTGTACAAACTGTAGGTATGTTGTACCTACTTATTTGGTTAGTGTATGGTACAAATAAAAACAGAAAACGCAATTTTTCATGTAACATACCATAAATAAACACTTTAAAAGTAATTTTACAATCAAAATGATAACAATAAGTCAAATAATAGAGAAGCATAGCAAAAAGCGGAGAAGCGGTAGAAAGCCGATGTTACACGTAAAAGTTACAAGAATTATATGTACCTATAATTATAGTAGGTACCTACTCCCGTTGCAAAATAAAGTCGAAATTAAAGAAATCGTATGCAGTTCTGTAGCCGAGCTGATGGAAGCAGGACCGAGATCACAAGAAGCCTAGTTCGACAATGCCTTGAAGGACAAGAAAATTACCCACAGAGAATACGTGCAAACCCGGGCACAAAGTTGAAAATAATGCAAAGATGGATAGACGACCACAGAATAAAAGACATGTGGCTAGATGAGGTTCTTACATAGAGACACGGTGGGGTGGCGAGATTGAGGAAGCCATAATGTCCGCCAAACGATACTAAATAGGCTGACGATTGACAACACAGTATTCTTTGTAGTAAGGGCAGCCATTCTTTTAAAAAAACAGTGTAAACGAAGATTCTTTGATAAATTCCATTTAGTGGGTTAAAGGATAATTTGAGCACATGTTTAAGTTTGCTGGATGAGGTGAGCGCAGGACCGGGCGTCGTGGAGATCCTTGGGGGAGGCCTTTGTCCAGCAGTGGACGTATACAGGCTGATATGATGATGTTTAAGTTTTAGTAGTTATTTCAGATTATGTAAAGGAACTGACAAAGGTACTACTAATGATTCAATTCAATACACTTTATTGCGCATTTAAAAAATACAGACAAAAAAAATTTGAAAAGCAGATACAGTAATGTACATCTAGGCGGTCTTATCGCTAAGAGCGATTTCTTCCAGACAATCTTGAATGAAACCAATGATAATGGAACAAAAGACGCTTCTAACTTATAACTTAAAACAGTTTCAGCGGAGTAGGACGCGATTTGGCAACAGCGCCAAGCCGGGAAAATTAGAGTCGACAACGCTATTATGACACTGTTACTGGTACATTTTAGCGACGTACTTAGCTTTATAGGAGGCACTAAGCACATAGCCGCATACATTGTCTCGTGTTAAATACATTTGGAAGTTAGAAGAATTAAGACTTGTCTGTTTTCCTGACTGGTTAATATCCGGGTTCGTCCTTGTGCCACATTTACCATTACCAGAAAAATTAAGGTAAGTTTTAGTTAAAAATGGCAAGATTGCCGCTACGTGTAATAATTCAAAGGTAGAAGTACCTAATGTTGCTTTTTTTTATTGCTACGGGGGCAACAAGCAGGCGGGCCTCCTGATGTTAAGAGGTCACCGCCGCCCACAGACACCTGCAACACCCGGGGGGTGCTGGTGCGGCGCCGGCCTTGGTTGAAGAGCTCTTTTGACACTCTTCTTGAAGGACCCCATATCGTAGCGCTGTGGAAAAGCGTCAGAGGGAAGGTCATTCCACATTTTGCACGTGCGCAGCAGAAAAGAACGCGAGAAGCGCACAGTGCTGGTCCGCCAGGGATCTATGAAATGTGGGTGAACCGTATTCACCAACATTTCATAGACACAACGAGAATAAGCATGCATTGCTTTCTGGTATTTTAAGGTACATTGGTCCCTTACTATGTATTTTAACTAGAGCACAGTATTGTACCGTTTGGCGGCAGAGAAACTGGAAGTAATAGATATCCAGAGAGCAAAGTATTCTGTTTCTATTCTGTGTTAAAACGATTTCCGTGGCCCTAGTGATCATGATCATTCATAACAACCAAACAAGCTACCTACTAAAGTGAAACAAATAATTGTTATGGGAGAGACGGTTCTGGGTGCGATTTGGCAACGTTTCGCTCTCTGCGGAGTCAATGGGGCGCTCGGGAGTGTTTATTTGATGTAATTTTAATGGTATGGGTTAGATTCTGGTATGTCTGGTAGTCTTGGGGTCATTATCGTTTTAGAATACGAAAATTACTTGGTCCAATTATGCTAGGTTGTATGATGTTGATATTACATGATTTATAAATGTATTAGTTAGGGTTTTTTGGGCTCCGAAGTCCAGGGACCCTTATATGATCGTCCAGTCCGTCCCAGTGTGTAATAGCGCCATTACCTTGTTAAGTATGAACCAAATAAAAAGTAAAATCTCTTCAAACATGTAGACAGTAGAGGTATTATCTATTGAGGTGGAATTTCTATAGGTGCAATGCTTTTTTAAACAGCAACCATTACCAGATAGCTATTGCAGCGTAGTGTTGCAGCGAAATACCACTTTAATCGGTTCCGATAATGTCTACTGTATCAACGTACACTGTATCAAAACGTCCACTGTATCAAAACGTCCACTGCATCAAAACGTCCACTGCATCAAAACGTCCACTGTATCAAAACGTGCAATGTATCAAAACGACCACTGTATCAAAACGTCCTCTGTATCAAAACGTCCACTGCATCAAAACGTCCACTGTATCAAAACGTCCATTCTATCGAAACGTGCAATGTATCAAAACGTCCAATGTATCGAAACGACCACTGTATCAAAACGTCCACTTTACCAAAATGTCCCCCCATTACCGTCTAGGTGCAGAATGTCACTTTCGTACAAATCCAATGAATTCATTTTCCTATGTTGCTGAGTGCATCTAAACCTGCCGACAAAGATGTAGACTACGTCAAGTATAATTATAAAGTACCGCACCTCAGGCGCAAAACGGTAACCCACGTTTCAAATATTCTTCACTTTACTTTCCATTTAACATCCTTACCAAGATGTGATGTAATTTTATAGGTACCGTTCCTCTATCAGTCACAGTCTAACCGCTCTAAATACTTATGAAATGCACTGTTGCAACAGTGAGCTGGACACTGCAACACTGCAACTGATATTGCAGTTGACCACCACCGGAAAACCGTTTCGTTTTGCTTTGATAAATGATAACTAAGTTAGTCTGTGGTTGCGCATGATTTTTATACAGAAAACAACCTTGAAACGTTGCGGTTTGCGTTTTTAGAGGAAAAAACATAATTGGGAAGTTAAAAAATAAAATACTTGCGGTGTATTATTTAACAGTAATATTATTCACGGGTCTTACACAACATTTTTTTTTAATAATGAATACAAAGCGCGAATGTCTAAAATATACTAGTGTCATTTCAACGTCCTAGAGATACATTATACATAGCACAAACACAAAGAAATCTCATTCTTGCATGAGGATTAATTGACAAAGCTTATATCAAATACCAAGTGACGTGAAAACCTGAAGCAATAAATCCAATAAAACAAGGAAATCCGAAACTGAAATACAAATACGATGAACTTGACATTCTAGCTAGTTTATAAGAAACAGAGAGTTGTTAGTATACATAGAGCACGCGTTAGCAAGTATGAACTGTAAGCACGAGTCTGAACAGTCTCGAAATTTTCGGAGCGACGCTACTAGTCACAAAACGTCAGGAGCGCTGATTGTTGCTCGCGCCGGTATTTATTAAGATTTGGAGTAATCATGGTGAAATGTACAGTGCCAAGCTGTAAACACGATTCACGGAAACAAACGATCTAGAAAAAAATCGATATTGAAGCGTCCATAGAACACCTGCTTACACCTGGCACAATGGGCAATGAGCGATGCGCGCGCTCTATATTAGTATACTAACTCTATGATAAGAAACATTTTAAAACCGCAAACGCAATAAATCATAGCAACTAAACTTGAATAACCAGATACAGTATTCATTCATACATAATGAATGCCACTAAATAACACGTTAGGTAGAATAAAAAGATTATGCAGTTATTAATATGGATTGGAGAAGACTGGATGGGACATCAATCATAATGTTGTAATTGTAGACAAAATGCTACGTTAAAGTGAGGATAGATACTTAGAGGTTTATTGGAATTATAAGTATTTAGACAAAATAAATACTAACAGAAGCTATGTAAGAAATAAATAGTAAATTGTGGTTTTGCAGCCACAACTTTTGCAGTCGAAGGTTAATTGAAGTAATTCCCAGTTAAAATAGTAAGTGTGGGTGTACTGAAAATTACTATCAGTAAAATAGTAACTCTGAGAAAAATCTTTTCACTGGCAACATTCAGTCAGCTGCGTCACCGCTCTTCATCTCATTCAACGCGCTTATTCTCATATTCAACGTTCACTACTCTTAATTAAAACTAAATTACATTTCAATTCGCACGAGTGTCCCAACTGACAATGATCTTAGTGCATCACATTCTGGCAAATTATTATTATGGACCGAACCGTTTAGATTTTTATCCACACATAAGAATCAGTGAAAAAAGACCAGAAGACTCAAAAGTAAAACAAAAATTTGACACAGAATGCATACCATACCTACTAAAAGTAAGAACTATATAATTCACCTAATTTTGTGTAGTGAATGGGTTATCGTACATCTACTCTGAGCAATCACTACATATCAATGTTAAAAGCAATCCGTTCTTGCAATCACCGAGTGTTATTTACAATTTATTCTTTGTGAAAGTCAACTTAACCGTTCGGAGATTACTGACGTTATTAACCAGTTTTTTAATCGTTTTTTGCTGTACTATTCAGTTAGTTTCATAAGTGCAAAGTGAGAAATTGTATTTTCGACTGTATGCTATCAACTGCCGTTTAAATTTCTTCCATCATGTAATGAAGCTTGTATGTATTCATCTGTACCTCCGTTGTGCTTATTATTTAAACGAGAAACACTCAATGGATCTTGAATTTGGTGTACAACGGGAATAAATGCAAACATAGCACTGGTCGTTAAGGCTATCTCATTCCAGTAAAACAGCACGTGAGCAAAAATTAATATAAGATTAGAAAGAGAAAATTCTGACTTTTTATTTAGTTCACTGCTGTCAAAAACGGCAAATGGTATCCGAATGAAGTACGAGTAATTGTCTATCACATCACTTTACGATAATATTATCATCATCAATATTATCTGTCATCAGATATTTATTAATCATTCTTTGTTTTATCTCAAATGAAGTCGATATCCATGAGTTTGCTGTCAAACTGCCAATTTATGATAAAGACTTGAGCAATCTTTCCTATATTTGGTGGATGTCCACCTTCCTTAAGCCGATTAAGAAAACTTCAGGGGAATCATTCCTTTCAAAATGATTTTAAAAGTTCTAAGAAAACACATTATCAAACGTTGTAAAGCAGGAGTTGGTCTATTTGATACTTAATGTGGTAGGTATCGAAGTATACAAGAAAATGACATTAGCTAGCTTTGAGAAAAAGTGGGTCACACAACACCACCAGAATTCACCAGATAGGCAGTCCCAGATCGTAGCAAAACAGCTCTTGTCAGCAAACAGATGATTATGCACATAAAAATGGACTATCTAACTGTTCCCCACATCTGCGACTGAATCTATTACCACAATGACGTCAAGCCAGGTAAAATGACACGTCTGGTTTTATTTAAAGGGGTATAACGTCAATCAAACTAGCTGCAATGAAAATAAACAATCACGAGATATGCATTTGGTTTGACGTCATTGCTGTTTTTATAGTCCACTGGTTAAATCCGACTGTAAACCAATTACCGAGCATGGTGATTAGACCTTATGACCTCCTATGAGCAGGTAGTGGCAGATAAATAGTAGTCGTAGATTGTAATTTTGGTACAAATGTTTGGGTGTCATTAACAAAATAACCAAAGGCAGAAGGACATACTAAACTCAAAAATAAGGGATCGATAGAGGAGTAAGAAAGGGTTAGAAACAGAGACCAACTTAAACTGAATCAAACAAAATGTTAAGACACCTAGTATTGTTAAAACAGATTCTAGAAAATATTTTTAGATGAGTTTCATTATCTCTTTACGTGATGAAATGTGAAAGTCACTCAATCATTCCTTACTTAGCAATTAAAACGCAATTCAACAATGTAATGAATGACGAAACGAAATAACGATACGTATGATTTCAGACGGAGAGATATTACGATTTAAACTATGCAAGACATTTCGATTATTCGACTTACAAAGGAAAAGCGTAAATATAATTTGAAGTGAGCAAGACTTGTTACGAATGAGAGAATATTTTAGATTTATAGATAAAGAACAAAATTAGAATATTGGAATTTTTCTTCTGGTGTCAATCTTCTACAGTTGAATGGATCTGTAATTTTTTTTTAAATAAGGGTAGTTTTAAACCAAGGCTTGACATGCGAAGTTCTACGGAAAAAATGAATACTGCGAGAAATGCCACGAGGCAGAAGTAAGCAATGGATAAAGTAGCACAGCTGATACAGTCCTGCTGAAACAGAACCGACTCCCAAGAGCTCTTGGTACATAGACTTAAGAAAGTCAGCTACGAAACGTTATTAAGTCGACAGTGGTCCTAAATCAACACAACCTGCTGCGACCTTATGAGTCCATTTCATAACCTGACCAAACAGGTGGTCTGATAAACTTGTCCTGTTAACTACAAAATATTGGAACAGGTGGTAAATAATACGACAAATAAATGAGTAAATGTAAGTTGTATTGGTTGAATTGAATAAATTAGTTGCAACAGAACCGATATACCTAGTTACTCAACATTTATTATTTTGAAAGAGGTCTGGTACAGCAGTGGACCAATAGGGTTGAAGAAAAAAGCGACAAAAGTAAAGGACATTGTTTTAAATTGTACAATAAAGGGAAATGAAATATTAAATAGATAACGGTCAAATGAAGTATCATTTCGTATCCGGCAGCTAAAGGGAAGCAATGTCCGAAATTTGGCTACGAAACGGTTCTAACTTTCCGAAGGGAGTTTAACACATAAATTCTTAATAGAATAATACTAGCACAAGAGCAGTCTGTACGCAGAGCAAACGTCAAAACAAGAATACAAGAAATTCATCAGAGACAGCTAAAAACTAATGATTTGGGATGATCTAAAACCCGAAGTCCATAATTAGACTTATAGTAAAAACAGTAATACAAAACCAAAATAGCTCCCTCATGCCACGCCGTAATGGACGGGCACAAAAAACCACTACCACAAACCATGGCGTTAATTTTGTGTTTAAATTATAGCGAAATGATATTGAGTCTGACTGAGGCGGGGAAAGCGGGTGATTCAAATGGTAGTTAGAAATTACTATAAGGACGAATTTCAATTGTTCAGAAAAATGGAAAATACGTATTGATTACACATAAGTATACTTTAAAGCGATGTAGGTATTATTGTTTATTTATTTTATATGTATTTTTAAAGGAAACCTTTTAATTTCCAATTATTTGCTGTTTTTATTAAAAATCTGCCCGTTTTCAAAGCCCGTTCATCATTATCAGTTCATCGCAAGATATTTAACATGTTTTCCAAATTTGTCACAGCTCCAAAGCCAGCGTGGGAATTTTTGAACGTGTTAATGATTTTGAAAGTATTTTCAAGGGCGTCAAAGTAAACATCGCAAAGTATAACGGTGTTTCACTTACGCGATAAAAACCGTTGACTACGTCAACAAAGGCCAAAATAGACATTATTTTGGTCGTGTCGATATTAAAACCGCGCGATTTGTAATGTCAGGTACTGCTGCAAGACTCAAATTATAAGACTCGACTTTTTAACGAGACTCGTTCGAGTCTTCGAGCAGTGCTCGAGCGTGCGCTCGTTTTAAGAGAGTTCGGTCTCTTTTTTTCTTTTGAGCCTTGCTCACGACGTTTCATTCGTTTGTCGAGTCTCGGCCTACAAACCGAACTCTGATAAAGTTTCAACTTGAAGTTAACAATGCTTGTTTATTTATTTAGTACCAGATGTCATGAAATTTCACTTAGGTAATTATTTCTTCAAATTAATATCGAAAATTGGTTTTATTAACTGTACGAATAAGAGCGAGAAATTCGCGCGTTTTGCAAAACTCAATACTTTGTAAGAGACTAATAACAAAAAAATCTATTACTTTTGGAATGCTGATTGACGAGTTCCGAAAAGATGCTAGTCAGTATAACTTGACAACACGTAGGTAAGTATGTACAGAGAATACTTTGTAAAGTACCCACCGCGCGCCGCCTAATTTGGCTCGTGCCAACATTGCGGTGTCAGATTACATCGCGTGACATTTCAAAGTGTCAACTGTCATTTTAGGAACCATCACAAACTCATTTGTACAACCCAGATGGTTAAACCTCAATACCACAAACACTTATAAGACGCATCTACTGTTCGTTGGTAGGTATAATTAATCACTTTTATCTCAAGGATTAGCATCTGTAAATTTTATAGTATTATAAGACATTTTATACACTAAATTTTCTCTTTTATACAGCAGTGGCTGCAACAAACTTACAAGCATATTTCGTAACCATAACATCTGTCTTCGTGAGCTTATACTGACTAGACTGGGTATCGATTTGGTCCCAACAAAAATTGACCCAGGGGTTTGTTGCAAATACTAGATTAGATTAGACAGTTTCATCAAACGTTAAATTTCAAAGTTCCCAAGGGAGTTACCCGTCGCAGGCCGAATCGATTTCAATCTAATTAATATTTTTACTGGGGCCGAATTGACACAACCAAAGAGTATATAATTTATTATAACCCCCGGCCAAAGAATACTAACCGTTAGCGCAGGGCAGAATCAAATTTTTAAATAACATTAACCAACTGCTACTGTTACTAGTAAGAGCTCTATTTATGATTCGCTCGTAGGGAATTGTATCTTTGCATGCGACTTAGTAAAACGTATCGTAAAATGCTCTGTTAAGTAAAGGTCGAAACCATAGAGACTGTATATGAAATTATCTTTGCCTTTTGTTAGAAAAAAGTAAATTATCATGTCAGAGATCGTTCCTTTTTCTTTTGACATTTGGAAATTGACGTTTATTCTACCACTCGTTGCCGTTTGAGCGATTCAAAAATGCGGAGTCGGTGGAAAATTAGTAGAATCGAACGCTCGAAGCGAGGAGAGCGAATCAAAAATAGATCTCCTGCCCGCAAAGACAACACCAGACATGAGAAGTCGTATTTTCTAATGTAGTTAATCAATTTCGATCTAGTTTTTTTCTTGCACATCTGAAAGGTTTCCAGGTTCAATGCCACCACTTCGCACTAGAGGTCGTCGGCCGCTCTATAAAGGAAACTGCTGATGTATGGTGCTTGAGCAGTTTCTTTTAAGGGTTTAGTAAATCGGTCTCGATTGCTACTTATTTGATTGTTTTGGGAAAATGAAATAAAATCGGTCGAAATAGACCTGATGACCACGGTATTGGCAAATAAATGAACTTGCTGGAAAAGAAGTGGTGCGAGGTAAAGCTTGAAGCCTAATGGGCTCCCTAAACGATCATGCGGCCTGACATGCATTACGTGCTGTCACTCATGCATGACCGTCTAGCTGTAGTGATTTACGTGCATGACATGCAAACTACGTGCTGGTGAACTGATTGATAGCAAGTATGATGGTCCATCATGCAGCATGACATTTACGTAAACGTTGCATGTCATGCAAGCAATAATCGTTTAGGGACACTAAGACATGAGGACCTTAATTCAAAAACTTGAGTTAAGTCGTTATTTTGATCAATAACGTTAGTAGCTTCATATCTTGCTAAAAATAAAAAAGAAAGATACGGTACTCCTTACATTGCAGAAACCAAATCTAGGCCGCGGCACCGACTACATGCACACACACTCACACAGCTGAAATAAAAGCTTCAGTTTAAATAATACAAATCAGTGCCAATAGCGTGTTGAAGTTCCTGACGCAAAGCTTAGCACTGAGCTATAGTAAGGTGGCGATCACAATAGATCCGTAATAGTAGCAGTGATACAAGGCTTGGTAAGCCTTGAAAGAGTCCTATCACAATAGATCAGTAATAGTCGCAGTGATACAAGGCTGTGTAAGCCTTGAAAGAGTTCTATCACAATAGATCAGTAATAGTCGCAGTGATACAAGGCTGCGTAAGCCTTGAAAGAGTCCTATCACAATAGATCAGTTAGTCGCAGTGATGCAAGGCTTGTAAGCCTTGAAAGAGTTCTATCACAATAGATTAGTAATAGTCGCAGTGATACAAGGCTGTGTAAGCCTTGAAAGAGTTCTATCACAATAGATCAGTAATAGTCGCAGTGATACAAGGCTGCGTAAGCCTTGAAAGAGTTCTATCAGAATAGATCAGTAATAGTCGCAGTGATACAAGGCTTGGTAAGCCTTGAAAGAGTCCTATCACAATAGATCAGTAATAGTTGCAGTGATACAAGGCTGTGTAAGCCTTGAAAGAGTTCTATCACAATAGATCAGTAATAGTCGCAGTGATACAAGGCTGCGTAAGCCTTGAAAGAGTACTATCACAATAGATCAGTAATAGTCGTAGTGATACAAGGCTTGGTAAGCCTTGAAAGAGTTCTATCACAATCATAATAATCTTCCCGTTTTTGGTTTCTTATACATAAGAGCTTAGATACTCGTAAGGTTTCTACTAGTTGAGGTAGGATAAAAAATACTGTCGGCCAAGACTTATTTCTTGTACTTCATGCAATTACATATCTTGCAAGCCACCTTGTACTAGTAACAGCCAGCTTTACGGATCCTTCATCTTGGATTTTCCTTTCATGACGTCATTGCATCGATTTAATCGACTCACGCGCAGGCCGTTTCTTTGTTGCAAACAGGTATAGGCAATAATACTATTAGCTGTTATTAAATGCCTATAAGTCCGTTCGTTGCTAACTTCATGTGTCTTGGGTGTCAAAACGATATATATTCTGATATTGAAGTATCGTATAATCGGTCCGATATACCGGTATTTAGAGAGACCGGTCATATGCGTATCTCGTAATTTGCGAAATAAAATCTGGTCAATGCGTATCTGGTAATTTGTACAACAAAATCTGGTCATACGCGACATCTGCTCATCTGCGTATCTGGTAATTTGCGAAATGCACGTCTGGTCAACCGCGTATAAGGTAATTTGCGTTTCTGGTGCTATGCGTCGGACGGGAATTGAAAAAGATTAAATTTAAATAAGATTAGATTTATTTATTTAACATTACAATTGTTAATAGGTATATAAAAGCAAATTGACTGTAAACGTCAAGTAAATAAAATATAAACATAGTAGGTAACATAAAATGTCTATTTTACACAGCTTCTGTATGAAATACCAATGTCAAAAAGTCTCAACATAGATATTTAATATACCTTCTGTCATAGATTTGGTAATACCACATTCCGTAATAACTAATAACAAAGGATATGTTTGTAGAATTTCTTCGTAAATGAAAATGATTACTTTCAGAGAGCTGGTAGAGATCAGATATTACGTAATTTATCCGATTTAGACACAAATAAATTACAAGTATAATATTCTAAAGACATGTCGTGACTCTAGTTTATATAGGTACCCAGTTTATACCATAACAAAAGATTGATAAACAACGATTGCACGTATACTTGTATTGCAAAAGTGTATTGATAAATCTAACTGGTACTTACCTTACGTATTGTGTTTTTTAGACAATAGGCCAAATCTATCTATAAAAGTTAAATCATAATTAGATTTTATTATTCTACGCCGGATACGCTTCTGACTTACATTACAACTTTATTTATGTAACAATATAATATTTACCTAACGTTGTATAACTGTAAGTATATAAACATTTATATAACTAAAAGCCCATTAGTGATTGTGGTAATATGGTCTGTCAGCTCGCCATTCGGTATCAAATGATTGATAGATTATGCATTAGCTGTAAGAATGATGATTTATTTGATACGTTGCATATTATTAGGCTTTATAAAGTATCATTTATAAACATAGTCCATTATAATAAGTGAACATTATATCGAATGATCAAAATTGAGAGAGTTACCATTTGGAACTGCCAGCCATTTCTTAGTGAGAAAAGTACATCAAAGTATGAAACACTTGAAAATGTGCTTTGACGTTCTGAAAAACTCACTTAGCATGGCTAAGAACCACTAATAGTCACCTATGTGCACCTTTTACCTAACATTAGCTAATGTTACCTAACTCGATTTAGATTTTATTTTAGTTCACATTGTTGTTTGAAATGACAAATTATTAATTAGTGGGCAAAGCGAAGACGTTCGTTTATTTTAAATAAACTGTCATTATTAATATTCTAATATTTTTTTTTATTTATAAACGTACCTATACCTAACTTACTATGTTCACGTACCTAACGTACTATATTCAATTCGTCGGGTGCACTATCAAAGTTGAATAACCCGTATTTTTCAAATATCTGCATTTAAAAAATTGAAACTTAATTTTTAACAAGCAATAAGTTTTCTAACAACTTAATAAGTAAGTAAAATCGTTAATTGGTTAAAAGCATTTTTATTTATGTAGGTAGGTATACATGATTTTTATTAGGTATCACTATCGCAGCGAACGAATTGAAAGATTGAAACTTGTTCTAACGCGCACAGCGCGCGCGGTCATGGTTTTTTGCATCTTCCGCCTGAACCGGTTCCAAGATTTTAGTAATAAGATCGTCTTCAATGATGCCTCCTTGCCGTGATTGTGTGAAATCTCAATCTTGCCGTGAACATAGTTTAGGTTTTGTTTTATTTGAAACTTATTGGATTGATTTTATGATCGTGAGACGAAGATTTTTCCGTCATACCCTTACAGTAAGTAAAGTTGATTGTCCGCATGTCCGCCATACCCGAAATTATTTTCATTGAGTTTCTATTAGAACCGAGTAAAGTTGATAACCAGCTTAGCTCAGTGGTCAGTTCGTGACCACGGCCAGTGTAACCTGGTGGAAACGTCAGTCAAAGGCAAACAAAAGACTTCGTCGAAAGACCCGTCATAATATAGGTGCCTAACAGGTAATTGATAAGAAATATATTTTGTATGAAAATGAAAACACTGCCTCATTTGAAAAACCAAAATGCGCTCAAAATATAGCTAATAGTTATGACCAAAGCTAATGATATCCAAAATTTTAACTTTTTTTTCCCTTAAAATTTAAATCTACATCGAAAGGAGGTATTGTACCTACAAATATTCACAAATTTGGTTCATTCATAACAGTAACTGTAACATGACGCGGCGGCGGACTTGAACTGGACGATTTTCTAGGGTTCCTTGTTGAACGGAATCATAATAAAAACATTTAAAAACAAAACACTGAGCCTTAAACTAAAACAATTCATGTTACGGGTTACACAAAAGCCCAGAAAGGTCTTAACTTAGCTGACCGTGTACGCCGCCGGACGTTCACAATGGAATAATGACCTTCACAATTTCACGCGAGCGCTAGTAATGCCTTCGTCATATTTCAAATAGCAAGCAACAATAAAATAAATAACCATATACGAAGTCATAATGTAAAGATGGGAACCGGACAAGATATCCAATCTAGCGTCCCTGTCAAAAATCCAAGTAGAATGGAGGAATCCGAGCAAAGGGACCAGACATAAAACTCAGATACGTACTAGAAATCGCATACTCGTGATACTCGTGGTGAACTTGTCGCCGTAAAGATGACGTCAAGTCACCAGTTATATGTGTCGCAGCTTCTAATTGTGGAATTTCTTCCATAACTTGTAATTATACCTATAAGATAGTAACATCTCACCGGGAAGCATGTGATTACAATTTCTAGTGATTATTTGTTGCGAGGTCTGTGGATCTAGAGAAATGAAACCAACCAACCCTCAGTACAGTAATAAAAAACATACATACAGCCGAACATAGAACCTCCTCCTTCTTTCGAAGATAAAGATAAGCTACCGGTAGAGAACAGTTAGCTATGTGCAACTTACAAATAAGTGAATATCGGTGAACGTAGACGTAAAAAAATATCTAGTTAGTCATGAGGTCGTGGGTTCGATTCGAACTTCGAAGGTACCAATGAGTTTTCTGAACTCAAGTACTTACGGTTTATTGTAATAGGCTACCACAGGCTTTTCGGTGAAGGAAAACATCGTGAGGAAACCTGCATTTAAGCCAAAGATTAAAATCTATTCTAAGACGTATGTGGCGACCACCAAAAAACGGAGCGATGCACCGTTGGTGCACAGGGTCGAAGTAATCTTGGCCCCATAACAAGTTAAGATAGAAAGTATGAAAGGCTAGATAAATATTGAAGTAGGATTTAAGATTGAAAAACTATAAACGTAGTTAAGAGATATTCAAAGACAAGAACTGTGGGAAACATTAAAATATAATGATAGATTCTTAGAATGTCAAGCAGGTCAATCTCCATTACCAGGTATTTGCCTAGATGCCTTTCTTAGAAAACGCCTTTGTAGAGGCAAATAAAACAATGGTCAGCAACTATAATACCCACGTAAATTAAATACTAGTCAGTTTCTAGAGAATATTGTAAGTTTAACCTCAAAACATTGCGGTCTATCCACAATGAAGTATCCAATCTCAGTTGTGTAAATATTGACAAACAAATAACCTAGGATCTTAAAATAAATAGTGTTCAAGTAGATATTTCATTTTCTCTTAGCTAGCTGTCTGTGTAAGACACACCTGAATAGATATAATTACGGGAAGCTGAATATTGATACGGGGTATGCATGCCGTGATGGCGCTTATGGTTATTTACCTATGAAAAGATAAACTTTAAAATCGTTTTTCTGAGTTCGTGATGAACGCACAGCCAAAACCACTAGTCTAGAATGCTGTGGAACATAGATTTATTTTATGACGTAGTAGTGTATCTTCCACTAAAAAAGAATTTTGGGAAAAATCTAATTTTAGGGGGGAAATGGGGAGGGGAGACTGTATGAAAGACTTTTCCTTGAAGTTGAATTGAATTATGTAGGTATAAGGTAGCTACTGAGAATAATTAATGAATAATGACATGTTTCTGGGTTTAATTTTTTTTATACATTTTAATGGGGAAATAAGGGGTGAAAGTTTGTTGCGAGTAAGTAGGTATAATAGTTATCAACGCGGGCGAGGCCACGGGGCTTCCCACCTAAAACTGCAATTTTATTACGTTTTCAGTTATCGGCAGCTATACACGGCTGAGCACGACACAGAGCAAAAAGAAGTCGTGTCGTGACTTTATTGTCATTCGGAATCTGTGGTGCAACCAACACCGGTCCTACAATAACAAATTGAGAACGTACTCGGCTGTAAAACAAAACAATGATAGAGCAATCATTTTTAAATGCCTTAAATTCGTGTTTTATAGCACGTATTTTAGTTTTAAACTGTAATAGGTAGGTATCTAATGTCATTAATATGATAATATGTAAGGTTATAGTACCTAGATGTTTAAACTCGCGTTTCAACAATGTAACTTTACACAAAGTGTTTAGGAGGTTGCAAATTGATTGGGGAGATCAATTAGACTAAGTACGTTTATCATAATATACCTACCGTAAGATGGACTATTTGGAACATATAGGGCTAGGTATTTGGAATATTCCAATTCTCATGATTTTAAGAGGTTATTTGAAGTTTCTCTAGCTTTCCTATAGCAGTCATTACCTGGCAATCCGGCATGGCTGCTTTGTTTTTCTACCTTTGCCAAAAAAAAATTGCGTCGGAAACTTGGTATGTTCCGAATAGCCCCATAAGTTCCAAATAACCCCTCTTAAGGCACATACATAGCATAAATAAAAAAAGGTTAAAAATTACAGGTTACCTAATAAAAGAAATAATTATAAAAACCACACGCTACATGCATTTATCCAAGTGTGTGGAATTAAAATTGATTGTTGTACCTAGTACCTTGCGTGTGCTGTAATTAAACAAAGTGATGCGGGTATTATTATTTTATTTCCTGTAAATATGTACATGAATTTTTGCTGTTGCATTTGCACTGCAACACAGCAATGTATCCATACTATTTTGATGTTTAAAGGTTATTAAACAGAAGAAATCCCGCTTCCCATATCAGTGGAGCTCCAAAAAATTATACAGCAATTTATGTATCATTTTATATTAAAAAACTGCAAAAGATTTTTAAACGACGTAAACGTCTAAACGACGTAAAAAACTATGGCCGCATCCGGTCAAATTCCGTTAATTACTGTTTAAAACAACTTATTTTCCAGTGAAATGAAATGCAAAGATTGATCAAACAAAATGTTTATCAATAGGTACTTACTTATTTTATCAGGCCACGTCAATACCCGTGCAATACTTACAAATAGATTGATAAGAAATACACTATGCAAACCATAGAGAATCCGTTCACTTTGCACTAAGCGACACTACCTGGGATGTTTGCAACATTCCAAAATGCACTTCAACGTTTCAATTTAAACACAAAAATTTGCCACATAACATTCACACTACAGCCGTTTTTGCAAACCGTTATAATAAATACCACTTTCGCAAAAACACAAAAAGTATTTTATACAGCGTTTTTTTTTCACGAAAGTTATCACGCGATTTTGGCGGGAGAACTGACAGAACCACTACGCTTGATGGCTCGACGCGGACTGACGCGCGCGCGAGTGCGAGTGAAAGGTCAAACCGTGTTGGATAGAAAACTATTGGCGTGAAAGAGACGGGTGTTGGCGGAATTGAGCTGCCATGGCCGGCAATGACCACATGGTACGCATTTGGTTTAAGTACAGCACAATCATTGCACAAATTGAGAGTTGGCGCGTTTTTGTTATGGGCCACGTGTTTCGATCTCGTTTTTTGTTTCGAAAATAACTTGAAAGCACTTTCTAGCAGTGGTTTTTTGTTTCGGCACCCTCGGTTGGCACTTAAAAATGCTTCAATGTTTTACTCAAACAAACGCCAATCAAGTGGTTCTTTATGTATAATTTAATAAAGTAGGTAGCTAGGTAGTAGGTATGTGAATGTGCCTATTGTATGCGTACAGTTAAGATAAAGAATTCTAAATTTTTAATAACAGAATGTAGGTAACAGGAAAAGTGCGAAATATACAAAAATTATGCAAAGCGCGGTCTTCACTTGACCTCATTTTTGTTTATATTTCTTTTCTTGATAAATGTTGTTTACTTGAATACAAAGTTATAGGTACCTAGCTATCTTTAATCCCAACAAAGTAACAATGCGGATTGGTAGGTATAAGGTACTTCATGTAATAAACTGAAGTTTATCTCTCCCAGTTTAACGCTCCCATGGTAATGGAAAATAAACATTTTTTATAAACAAAAAATTTTGCAAATCAAAAAAAAAATTGAAATTTGTACATTTCTGAAAGTGAAGGAAAAACGCAAAACCGGCCATGAATATTATATAAGATTTACACAAGGGTCCGAAAGTGGCGCCTAAAAAGGTTATATATGCGCGTTTTTATTTCGTGAACTCTTGCCTCCAGCAGTTACGTTGTTTTTCATTTTTTCGGGTTACGCCACTTTCGTTGAGGTGGAAATTTAATTTTCGTCTGAAAATCTGACATTGTGCAAAATTGTGAAAACAAGTTTACGACTCTCCCGCGGAAACGTTTGAAGCGTTTTGTGCGCTTTCCTTTGTTTGTTAATTTTTTTGAGAGATTCAGTACAGTTTTTACGTGTTTGGCCGAGTTTGTGAAGAGAGCCTGCATTTACGAATAAAGCTGTTGCTAGTTATGAATGCCATGATTCATTTAAAAAAATTGTATGTGATATTGTAGGCACGTCCTCTAAAAATAGAAATATTTTCTTATTATCCACGTACATAACTACAGTCGCCCAAATAAGTTGTGTTTCCAGTTAAGGTTGACATTCGTTTGAGCGTCACAAAATAATAAGGTCTGGTTTTCACTGTCAGAATAATAGTAATGGTGACCCTATTGATAGCTTATCAAAACTGATCATTTGACTAATTTCATTGATTTTGCTTTTAACATTATAATTATCAAAGCAAAATAAATCAAAATTACAATGTCAAAAATACAAAATTATTGAAGTTATGTCAAAAAGCAATCTATGACATTAATGTTATGTCAGAATTCTAATTGTATCTAAATAACAATAATGCTCCACTTTCTTGGCAATGTTTTAGAAATCGGATTTTCATTTAAAAAAATCACAGTATGTATAGGTCGTCGCTTTTATTTCAGTTTCCCATACATTATAATGTTACAAAGTTTCAGGACCAGAAAGCTTGTTCTTACTCTGTGGCTTCAGTAGGTCCTGAAGCCTTGAATCAAGCTTGAGTTCGAACAGACAGACTAACACCTCGCTTTGACCAAACCCAAAGAAACAAGACTGACATTGTATTCCTAAAAACATCCTGAAGTTCTTGTAGAAGTAGGTACCTAGTTGTATGTGTAGAAGTTATTGTATAGATAAACGCACTAAACGTTGAAGTTGACACATTGTTCGGATCGCTCGCTGCGCCTCAAGTAACGTTCAAAAGCCGACGCAAAAAGCTCTCCATGGTGGTTAGACAGCGGTTTTATTGATAAGAGGTAGCGTTTAACGGGTTTAATAGTGGGGACGAAGCGGCCTATCATGTCGAGAGGTCCGAGTTCGATCCCTGGTCAATGGTTTTTCTCGAAACATAAGTGTTTACTGACTTAAACGGTGAAGGAAAACATCGCGAGTAAACCTGCATATACGTCGGAGAAGAAATTCTTAGGCGCGTGTGAAGTCCACCAACCCGTACTGGGCTAGCGTGGTGGACTACAGAACTAACGCCCTCGTTGAGAGGGTAGGCCTGACCCCCAGCAGTGGGGACGCAATTAATAGGCTGTTGATGAGACTTGCATCACTTTAGAGACGGTATATGCGAGAAATTGTCATTGTACCTACTGTTAAATTTATATGTATGTAAGTAAGAGAATGAGTAAGTAAGTGAGTGAGTAAGTAAGTGAATGAGTGAGTAAGTAAGTTAAGTAACACGCTTTGGGAAAGGCCAATGTCCCAGCGTCAGTGGCGTCGGGGATAAGACGCGGCCTATCATATCGAAAGGTCCGAAGTTCGATCCCCGGCTGGGCCATGTACCAATGGGTTTTTTCTCGAAACTTAAGTACATTTACTGACTGCTCTCAAACGGTGAAGGAAAACATCGTGAGGAAACCTGCATACGCCGAAGAAGATATTCTTAGGCGCATGTGAAGTCCACCAACCCGCACTGGGCTAGCGTGGTGGACTATAGCCCGAACGCCCTCATTGAGAGGATAGGCCTGACCCCCAGCAGTGGGGACGCAATTAATAGGCTGTTGATGGGACTTGCATCACTTTAGAGACGGTCATCATCATCAACAGCCTATTAAACTCCCCACTGCTGGGGCTCAGGCCTACCCTCTCAACGAGGGTGTGCGGGCTATAGTCCACCACGCTAGCCCAGTGCGGGTTGGTAGACTTCACATGCGCCTAAGAATTTCTTCTTCGGCGTATGCAGGTTTCCTCACGATGTTTTCCTTCACCGTTTGAGAGCAGTCAGTAAATGTACTTAAGTTTCGAGAAAAACCCATTGGTACATGACCCAACCGGGGATCGAACTCCGGACCTTTCGATATGATAGGCCGCGTCTTATCCCCAGGGCCACTGACGCTCTCTTATCCCCAGATATCTTAGAGACGGTATATGCGAGAAATTGTCATTGTACCTACTGTTAAATCTATATGTATGTAAGTAAGTAAGTGAATGAGTGAGTAAGTAAGTAAGTAAGTTAAGAGACACGCTTTGGGAAAGGCCAATGTCCAGCAGGTGGAGTAGTGCAGGCTGCTGATGACGACGTGTATGCGTACGAACTACGAAGTTACATCACTATATGATTTATTATAACTTTATCGCACAGATAGGGCAATGCAAGGCTCCTCGCTATTCAGAATCCGCCATAAGCGTCACTCTCCCGCTCCGCTCGCCACTCTGTCTACACCCACAAGTGTACCTCGGTCTAGGACTTGGCTGCAAAAGGCTGCACGCCTTTGAAGCTAGTTGGACATTGTTCTTTTGAGAGCACCCTGTAAAGTACAGCGTAGAACTATTTACAGCGCGACGTCGTTACGGTGTTTTACAGCGATGCTAGCAGTTGAGTGAGACTGTCTCTGCCTAATTAGGACCGGCTTTTCAAACGGTGTTGGATATGTAAAAAGTTTTTTAGGTAACTTTTTTCCTATAAGTAGGTAATTTTAGGAAACCGTTGTTTTATAATTTTGCACTGTCACTTTCGGCTATGTCGGTAGATGACCATACGTACCCTTAGAATGAAAGTGACTTAGTACAAAATTGCTAACTTTTGGGAGTTGAACAAAATAGTATTGTGATTTGTGACACTTTATTGTTATTTCGTCATATTTTTTCATAATATTTTTAAAAAAAGTTTTTTCGAATTAGGTCAGTAATGAGTCACTTTAGTTTTCCGGTCGCTGGACCTATATTTAATTGAGTCATTTCAGTATTTAATATGTATAGGTAGTAAGTTTATGCCCATTTCAGGATTAAGTCTGTATTGTTCTAAAATATCCATAATTTGTATCGTGCAAGTGACCTATGCATATTTATTTTTGTCGCCAAATTAACATTAACCATATATTATCCTCTTCAGATCTGATTGCGGATCATAACCATCTAAGAAACCCTGAGCATAACTCAGGAACAAAAGAAATGGGTCATCAATGTATGTATGGAAGTATCTTTCAATAGATACCTAAACCATCAGATCAACAACCTATTAATTGTCTCCAATGTTGGGGCAAATACCTATCTCTCCACGAGGGTTATACCAGGTAGGAAAGTACCATACCACATATGGATTATAGTTGAATTTTCCTCTCAACTCTGTCCACAGGTCGGTCGCTGAGTGACCTTAAACTTGTAGATAAGGTTCAGATGGACCGACGATCTGAAGAAGTTGGCCGGAAGCGCCTAGATGCGGAGGGCGCAAGACCGGGTGGCGTATCGTTCACTGCGAAGGCCTAATAAAGGTCCGGGTGATATGATGGTGATGGTGATAAGATTTTCAGGAGGAACTATTTAAGGTTGCAGAAGCTTTAAGGTGAACTTGGAAGTCCACCAAACACACTGACCCCGCCGGCCGTGGACATTGGATGTATGTATGTGTGACCTTGAGAGTGACAGACCGTAAAATAACTAAGTCATCATCAACAGCCTATTAATCTCCCCACTGCTTGCTGGGGCTCAGGCCTACCCTCTCAACGAGGGCGTGCGAGCTATAGTCCACCACGCTAGCCCAGTGCGGGTTGGTGGACTTCACATGCGCCTAAGAATTTCTTCTTCGGCGTATGCAGGTTTCCTCACGATGTTTTCCTTCACCGTTTGAGAGCAGTCAGTACATGTATTTAAGTTTCGAGAAAAAACCCATTAGTACATGGCCCAATCGGGGATCGAACCTCGGACCTTTCGATATGATAGGTCGCGTCTTATCCCCGAGGCCACTGACGCTCTTAAATAATAAAATAACTAAGTAACTGCTATTTATTCAGAATAATCATTGATTTTTCTCCTTAGCTTCGTAAGGCCCAGGCTTTTTTGAGTTTTATTCAGTGCCTATTTAAAGGAACAATGATTATTAGATTTGTCCTATGAAATGAACCTCCTCTGAACTTCATTCTTGCCGTGGGCCATACGAGGCTAAAGCAACGGAACCGAACCAAGCATATTACGAAAGTCGCTTTATAGAAAAACACGACACTTTCCCCCACAAAGATAAGGCGTAGCAAACAACACATAAATACAAAAACATGGCGGAAAACAAAACAAGTTCGGCTATAAACACCGCATTTAAAGACATAAATTATTACACGGCACCAGCGGCGACGAGACGACAAAATGTTAAGGGAAGTTATGTTATCAAAATGTTATGTTATCGAATGTTATGTTATAAATGTTATGTTGTCGAATGTTATGTCATCAAATGTTATGTTATCGAATGTTATCAAATGTTATGTTTTCGAATGTTATGTTATCAAATGTTATGTTATCAAATTACCACACTATTGACTTGTACTTGTTCTACCGCTATGTTCTTCATTGTAAAAAACGTCAGTTAAAGTGTTTCATCAGTCCTTCAATATCCAGTGCTGGACATAGGCCTTCTCCAGTGAACGCCACCACACCCGGTCCTCCGCTTTCCGCATCCAGCCCATTCCGGCCACCTTCTTTAAGTTGTCGGTCCACCTTCACACGCTGCGACGTTTTTACTCTAGAACTCGTCTGTCCCAACAGCTGTCGGTTCTGCGACAGATATGACCTGCCCACTGGCACTTTAGCTTGACAATCATTTCGGCTGTGTCGGTATTCGGGAACCATAGTTCTACATCGGATCACCTCATTCGTTACGGATCATAATTATTATCTTTCAGTATTATGCTTAAATTCGGAAAAACTCCTCGACTATTGGGCTGGAATTTTAATATTTTTGCAAGCTACCATGAGCCACGAGGATGAAAGTACAGTCGACCGCACGTCAGTGGAAACACTCCGACCTTGAGCCTAGCCTATTAGGGAGTATGAATTTTGAATTGGAACCCTATGAGAGACCAGTTTTTACTAGTTCTGTTTCCTCGGGCGTGCGGTCGACTGTACTACCCCCACAGCCTTATAATTTGCTGTGACTAAACGACTATAAAACTATCAAACAGTAATGAGCGAGTTTCCCCTCGCCCTAAGCTAAGCAGATAAAGCCAGATCATGGCGTTATCATAGCCTGAAGATTTATGGTGATTACCATCTCTTGTTTGATGCCACCCGTTTGTAAGATAGTGGGGCGATATGCTTTAATACGCTTTTTGAAAATATTGTCAGAAAATAATTAAAACATACTCATTTTAGACTTTCGCGCTTTGTATTCATAATTATATAATTATTTACGGGTCTTACACGTCGGGCAAGGTAAATAAAACTATTTCGTGTGTAAGACCCGTAAATAATTATATAATTATAAAACATACTCCGCCCACTAGGAGCTCAGCCTGGTTACGAAACTCAGTTACGATGGCGGCCAGAAGGAATACATTATGTACAGTAGACCGCACGTCAACTCAAGGTCAATGGGTATTCCCATTGACCTTGAGCTGGCCTAGCCTAATGCTTGGCCGAGTTTGAGCCTATGAGAGACCAGTTTATACTGGTTTTGTCTCCACTGATGTGCGGTCGACCGTACTTACCTAATTATAAAGTATGTATTTTAAAAACTTTATTTTTTTTTCAGTTACATTGTTTTACGTTGTAGTTACACGTTATTACGTTAATATTTTATTTTGTATTTACGTTGATTATGTAGGATTTGAATTTAGACTTTTGTTTTATGTTTTTTTTCGAAGCTCTGGATGATTCAACGATTTTTCATCCTTCAAGTAGGTAGGTAAGTACTTAATGTTTCCAAAAAATCCAATCTCGTTACAAACGAAATTAGGAACCCTCGTAAAATTTCTGTTAAGACGTTAACTAACTTACTTAATACATACGCTTTACATAAATATATATCGGGCTGTGTTCAGAATGTCACGTCTAATGAAATTCCCATTTACTAAGTCTAAATTGATATAATATGAATCCAGTTACGTAACAACGCCCCCGTGTACCGTTTACGAAACCCGAATTCGAACCTGAACCCATTCATTTACTAAATCATTAGGACTAATTATAGTTGCATAATTTATCAAATCGACCCCAGGTGCGGTTCCGTAGGGTAATAAATTGTTTTGGACAATGCCGTACCCTAATTACGGGGTTCAGGGTACGTCGATCGGGGCAGTTACCCTGTCGTTGAAAAATTATGTACGGGGCGTGTGTGGATACCTTAACATATGATTAATGAAAATATAATGGTGATTTGACAGATACATAACACTTTGTTTTGGGTGAGTCTAGGATTTTAGACCTAATAATAGTACATTACTGCCGCGGCCCGCAACAGAGGCATTGATGGATGAACGAAAGCCGAGGCACACATACGTGAGTCCATCAATGCCTGGTTGTGGCCAAGGCTGGTATAGTACTTTTCTCAAACAAATGCGCGGAAATTCAAACTATTACCTATGTACCTACACCATTTTATTTCATACAACAATAAATTTCCACGCGCCAAAATGTTCATTTGTTTTTTTTCTTGCAATTTGCAAGGCAGTTCGGAATTTAAATAATCCTTTTGTTATGTTCCTCCGTGGTTGCCATGGTCACAGGTATGGATATTGCTTATTGCCGGCGTGCTCTCATTTATTTGTCCCCTATTTGACCAGTACAGCATTGTCGATTTAACTCGAAGAAGGTTGTCAAAATAATGTTCACATTTCCATGTTAGAGAAAAAAAAATTAACAGCCTACACGAAGTCAGCGATGGTGTCTAAGTACAATTTAGAATTTGCAGGGTCTAATATTCTCCACAGTATTAGGTCATTTAGTTCTTTGAACTCAAATAAAACGAAAATCAGCCAACATGTCTCCGACCGCGCCAGGCGGACCGCAATCCACCAACCCTCACCCCGCCGCACGCGACCGGATGCGTTTGCGCAACACTATTATTCTAAAATAGAACGGACAATGCGACTCGCGCGCACGACGCATTATCGTTTATCGAAGTTTAAATTTAGAATGTTCATTATGGCCCCGGCACGCGACCGACTTTTAGTAACTGACCGACTATTTAGTCGTTGAAGAGAAGTTGAGTATTGGGTTCATGTACAATTGACCTGATTTTGAAAGGTCATCGTCAGATTAAATCGTCAGAAACTAGGTACGGTCGACCGCACGTCAGTGGAAGCCAAACCAGTATAAACTGGTCTCTCATAGTATTGAAACTCTGTAATAGGCTAGACCAGCTCAAAGTGTTTCCACTAACGTAAACTCGACTGTACCTTCATAAATATTTTTAAAAGATTCTGCGGGACCACAGAAAAGGATGAGGGAACTTCACACGACGCTCTCTTTGTAATAGAATTTATAATAATAATAATAATGTTTGGACAAATCCACACACGGCTGTTTAGTCCTAAGCTAAGCCAAGGCTTGTAAATCGGTACTCAACAACTGATAAACATACATAAATACTTTAAATTAACACTTAAATACATACAAACACCCAGAATCCGAAAACCATCAGTTATGCTCATCACACAAATGTTGGTTCCAGGTGGGAATCGAACCCACGACCTTTGGCGCAGTAGGCAAGGTCACTATCAACAGGCCAGTCAAATTTTCTTTAGTTCAGAAAAATTGAATAATGTATTTAATTTAAGACGAATAATCGTTAATGTACAAGAGACCTTAGGTAAGAAAATAGTTGTCTACTCACATTGATTTATAATTTACACAAGTAACGAAACGGAAGTGTAAATTACGCTTTATTAAGAAGTAGCGATTGTCCGTGACTTCGCTTGGAGTTTGAAAATACCTAATCTAAATTTTTACAAAATAAATCAACTTTGTAAAATATAATTGTAACACACCGACGACTTTATTCTTTTTTTTCCACTCGTTGAGAGGTAAGAAATTGAAATAGGACCACCCTCGAAATACTTATAGCCTATTCAATAAACACACACAAAACATACACACAAAAAAAATTGAGTTGAGAACCAGTTAAAAAATTGAATTGAGAAAAAATTGAGTTTTGTAAAATCAAAATCAAAATGTCTTTATTGTGATTTTAGGTAAATATTACAAAAAATGATGTTATAGTTTAATAAAATCTGTCATTTCGACATACAAATTGCACACAAATTAAAATGAAAATAAAATTATAAACATAAATTGCACAAGCGGCTAACAATAATATAAATTAAATTATTATTTATTAAATTCAATACAATTCCAATGTCAAACGAGTGTTTCAATAAGTCAATGCAAAAAATAAAATGTCTAGCTAGCTTAAATAATAATACAGTATGTCAGGTTTCAATAAAATTAGATAGGTATTAACAATGTCAGAAAGATGTGTCATTCAAAAATTCATTAACAGATAATAAGACATTGTAGTCGGATAAAAATAAAAAATCTCTCTGGAAAAATGACAACTTTTTCCTTTCTGTTCTCTTACATTATCTTTAAGACATAGGCCTTCCCCAAATCTCTCGTTCCTTTCCCAATCGTTTCATACTTTCGTAGATCTAATATGAACCGTAATCCAAAACTAATCAATACAAAAATTCTCACAAAAAAACTTCTAACAAACTAAGCACCGCGCCACGCCCTCACCCTCACGCTGTTACAATAGGGGACCGAGCAGCGAACACAAATTATAGGCAGCACGTGTCGGCAATATCCGCTGTTTTTGTCTGTTTGTCTGTCACTCATGATTGGTGACATTGACGAGGCCCTATTCCGGACGAGGCAGCGATAATTTGGTGGACGAAATACCTTCTTGGCCAGTGGTATAATCTTTGCCGCGAACACTAGACTACCTATTAATAATAATAATGTTTGGACAAATTTACACACGGCTGTTTAGTCCCAACTAAGCCGAAGCTTGTAAATGGGTACGCAACAACTGATAAACATACTTAAATACTTTTTAAATAAATACTTAAATACATACAAACACCCAGAATCCGAAAACCAACAGTTATGCTCATCACACAAATGTTGGTCTCGGGTGGGAATGGAACCCACGACCTTTGGCGCAGTAGGCAGGGTTACTTCCAATGCGCCAACAGGCCAGTCGAAGTTCAGTTAAGTATTAGTTCTTATTGTTTGATGATTTCAGATGGAAAGGGCTGAAAACAAAGGTTGGTTGCATCATCATCATCAGTCTGTACTAGTCCACTGCTGGACATAGGCCTCCCCCAAGGCGCGCTACTGAACCCGATCCTCGGTTCTCCGCATCCAGTCACTGTCAGCCGCCTTACGCAAATCGTCGCTCCATCTAGCCGGGAGGTGTCCCACACTACGCTTGCCCAGTCGTGGTCTCCACTCGAGAACTCGTCTACCCCAGCGGTTATCGGATCTCCGGCAGATGTGACCAGCCCACTGCCACTTCACCGTGGTTTAGTTGGTTGCATCAGGCCGTATACAGTGATTTAGTTAGTGGTCGAATCAGAGGCAAAATGCTTACGTACTTAGAACATAGGTACATACATATTTTCACGCCTATGACCCTGACAGGGTAGCCAGAAGATATCTCGATCCTGACTTACCTCTTTCGCTTCACTCAGTCTCACACACATAAAATGCAGTTTTTTATATAATATGTAACAGCCAAACGCTAGTTTAAGATCCTGTTGTCTTCGCCGTGTAGTATACAAAATCAATAATAGGTATAATACTACAGTTCGGTACTAATATCAGAAATATAAATATACTATGTTGTAAGTTCGCAGAATGAATAGCCATACTTACTCTGTGGAATAGCTGTCCCTATCGCATTAAAATAATTATCGTACTTTCTCGATTAAACAGCGAAAGTTACAGAATAACTCACTTCAGCGTTCGTGGAAAAAGTTCACCAGAATAACGCTTTGGTCATCGGTAACTTCACTGAATAGGTTTATTGCTTCGTCGTATTGCCAGTTCTGTATGCTGAGGTTGCCAGTTGAGAAAATTTCCTGACAATTGGCAATGTTTTTGAACGATCGTGATTATTACGATTATTCTTTGAGGATGATTTTTAAAAGAACTTAAGCAGCATGAATTATGTAATTTCTATTATTCTGATATCAGGTTTAATTAAAATAATTATGCTAAAACCGTAAATCTTTTAAAAAACATCTAATTGACCGAGCGAGCGAAGCGTCTATGTTTCGAGATTGGCCAAAAATGCTATTGTCCGTCTGTCCTTCTGTCTTTCTGTCTGTAATTCTCTACAGGTCGCATTTTTCAACCGATTTTGATGAAGCCAACAAAATGAGTAGAATAAAATTTTGAAAAACATTTTTTTTAGAGTACCTACCATACTCGCAAAGTGGGAGTGAACTTTTTTTTTCTTGTGAATCCCATAGTGTGGGGTATCGTTGGATAGGTCTTTCAAAAATATTGCTGGTGTGTGAAAACCGTTTTTTCGATTTAGGGATCCGTTGGCGAAATATTAAGCTTTAAAGCGGTAATTTTTGTCACTTTAGTACTGAATCTCCAACTGCAAAGTTGACTTCTGTTCGTTTCTTTTAGGTTTGGTTTATATGGGCTGGCGAGGTCTACTGTTCTCACAGAACCACTAGTGTATAGAAATTTATCGACATTTTCACAAAAAAAATACTCGTTCACAGAAGGAACCTCAGGGTGTTATAGATTAGTGAGTGTAGGCTGTCTGTGAGTCAGATCCTTAAGGGCGATTAAACGATCATGCGGCATGACATGCAATACGTGCTGTCACTCATGCATGACCGTCTAGCTGCAGTGGTTGACGTGCATGACATGTAAACTACGTGCTGGCCGTTGCTTCACTGTATTGATTGATAGCAAGCATGATGGTCCATCATGCAGCATGACATTCACGTAAACGTTGCATGTCATGCAAGCATGATCGTTTAGGGACACTTTTAGACTATTTAAAACTAGATCAAAACAAGGATTTTTCTAAGCTGGCAACACTTAATAGTAACCCTTGAGTTGGATTGAGTGGTTCACATCAAAAGAGTGGGTCGTTATTTGTCCGTTGTTTGTTGTTTGTTCTCAACTCCATTGTTAATTGCTTTTCGAATAGTTGGAGTAGTTTAGTATAGTGAACTTTGTGTTATGTCAGTCGTGATAAGTATTAAAAGTTCGTTTTGGGTTTCATTTACTTCGCTAATGTAAGTTTGTCAACTACTTAATTAATTTGATTGCCTAAGATTCTTTTTTAACAGAATTAATGGAAGAAAATTGAGAAAAAGCTGAAGATCTTGGAAACCAATAACCTTAATTAACAATAAGACTTTTTGAATAACTTTTGATTTGAATGACAAAAACTGCATCAAAATGAAAACTGATGATGAGCTACAGAGCTACAGAGTAATAGATATACATACACACAAAAACTCACGTAGACACATTAGCACAAACAAAGGCATCAAAATTGTAACACTGCCTCAGTTTTGCCTAGGTAAGGGTTAAAAAGAAGAGAACCGATAACCGCTGGGGTAGACGAGTTCTTGAGTGGAGACCACGACTAGGCAAGCGTAGTGTGGGACGCCCCCCGGCTATATGGAGCGACAGTGACTGGATGCGGAGAACCGAGGCTCGGGTTCAGTGGCGCGCCTTGGGGGAGGCCGATGTCCAGCAGTGGACTAGTACCGGCTGATGATGAAGGCATTAAAAAGAAGTAGGAATTTTATGACGGGCCATTTATAATTGACTGGCCTGTTGGCGCAGTGGTAGTAACACTGCCTACTGCGCCAAAGGTCGTGGGTTCGATTCCCACCCGGGACCAACATTTGTGTGATGAGCATAACTGTTGGTTTTCGGATTCTGGGTGTTTGTATGTATTTATGTATTTATTTAAATGTATTTAAGTATGTTTATCAGTTGTCGAGTACCCACGTACAAGCTTCGGCTTAGTTGGGACTAAACAGCCGTGTGTAAAATTGTCCAAACAATTATTATTATATTATTATTATTATAATTCTTCTTTCTTTACCATCTATGTGGGTAGTTAGTTTTCCAAATAAAGTATATTCCGAGAGAATTCACCGGAATTTGACAATGTGATGTTTGGCTAATGCAATTGCCGTGGTCGGACCTTATATACCGTCCGGCCCAGAGAGTTGTTAGTATACATAGAGCGCGCGTTAGCAAGTTTGAACTGTAAGCACGGGTTTGAACAGTCTCGAAATTTTCGGAGCGACGCTACTAGTCACAAAACGTCATGAGCGCTGATTGTTGCTCGCGCCGGTATTTATTAAGATTTGGAGTAATGGTAAAATGTGCAGTGCCAAGGTGTAAACACGATTCACGGAAACAAACGATCTAGAAAAAATCGATATTGAAGCGTCCATAGAACACCTGCTTACACTTGGCACAATGGGCAATGAGCGATGCGCGCACTCTATAGCTAGTATACTAACTCTATGGTCCGGCCTAACTGGCAGCGAGCTACGTACAGACGGTACAGTTAAGTTCATGCATGGCGGTTTCGAAAGTAATTTAATTATTTACCTTCGCGGGGAAACTTTTTGCAAAGATTTTTTTATAACTTAACTAAGTCATTTCTTTAGAATCGAATATTTTTATTTTTGCTATAAGATTCGTGGGTAGAGTCCTACTAATATTATAAAGGCGAAAGTTTGTAAGGATGTTTGTTACTCTTTCACGCAAAAACTACCTAACATATTTTGATGAATCTTGGTACAGTGATAGCTTATATCCTGGAATAACATATAGGCTACTTTTCAACGCGAAGAAAGTCGCGGGGCATCTGCTAATACCCCCTAAGTAACAAAACATCTACATAGAGAGCGCTGTTCACAATGTACACGGAGAAACTTTTCTACGCGGGCGAAGCCGCGGGAAAAAGCTGGTTCTTAATATTATAGTCTATGCCCACAGTAAAGTAAATTAAGAAGTGACTACTCCATAAGCTGACTCTAAATACTTTGACATGTATGCTTCTAGCAGGAAAGAACGAAAGCAAAAATATGGCGAACGAAACTCGAAGTCGTAAATTATCGTAGCGTCAATATTAGCGAGGAGCGCGATTTACGGCTGGCACCGGGCGGTAGGGCCGTAACTTGCTGGTGCTACTTTACCTGGGTACCTACTGTGTCACCTACTGTACCCAGCCCAGGGACGGACTGGGTCTTCACCATCATCAGCCTGCTAGACGTAGGCTCCCCGCGTGATCTCCACTCGACAACGACTCCAACTGAGTCCTCGTTACCAGGCAAGTAGCTGCCATCATCAGTCAGCGGTGGATTGAACCCAAAATTCGGTCTCCCACTTTGAGCTAACTCACCTAAGATTTTGTCTCTCACGCTTGTTTGATTTATTTTAAGAATCGCCACTCGTCCCCTTTCTTGGAGTTCAGATTCTTGGAACGCTCTTTACTGGACAAGCGCGATTCCCCAACTATATGAGAGGTAAGAATTACTGTTGGAAATTACTGATGTAAATTCTAGCAATTCCTGTGGTGGAAATGATGTGGATTTTGAAATTTGGTAGAGCCTTCCTGTCCTGTACCTGCAAGGTTCGTCTGTAATTGTAGGTATCACCTTACCCACCTTACTTTGCACAACCATTGCTTTAACACATCGTAATACTGTCCTTGCAACGGCTCTGCCTGTATACTCCACCACACAATGAATAGGTATCCTATTTTTGTATGAATGTAGTCCTGTCCTGTTTGTAGTCCTACTAAAACACTTAAACGTGTGGGTCACTGTACAGAGGTAAGCCAAGAACAAAATGCTACTGCAATATTTTGTAAGGCTTACTTAATTGTTATTGCTTCAGGATCATCAAGCCTTGCCTTCTATCATCATAACGTTTACACGGGCCCCTGTGGAATTCAATTCATTCAATTTTAATCTAAAATTAGGGCAAGGCCTGTAATTTCACTCTGAACGAATGTGAATAAATAACGCAAATGAACAATGAGTGAACTGAAGCTGTGATGTGAGTTGACAGGATATTGTCTGGGGATTTATTATACTCATACGTTTCACGGGAAATTTGCGCACAGGCTAGCTATACACTGGCTGACTCAAACCTCTGGTTGTGGATACTTGAAAATCTAGAAGAAGAAGATATTATGGTGTACAAAGATGATGGAAAAAAACATGACCAAAGTGGAGAACATCAATTATTACTAGCATACAGCGACGAATACGAAGAAAATAATAAGCGTATCTCAAGGAAGTCTGCTTAGCCCAATACTGTTCCTAATTTGGATTGAATGAGCTTCATAAAATATTTTTTATTGACAACAACAAGGCTTCTGTCTGTCAATTATTCAATTAGATATACTGAATTATTTTCAGTATTTAAATATTTGCTACGATTTTTGAAATTTATAATAAAATACTCTCTTTTTTGTTATAAAATACTGTCTGAATGAATATACTTTATTGCTGATAATAATCCATGGTGCTCTGCTCCTCGTTTGATTGTGTTCGACATTTATAAAGTATTTTTATTAGTTGAATTTTTATTAGTTGATTTTTCATCACAGTTTATCCCCTGACCTGACCATTGCAGAAAGTAGTGACTGCCCATAAATTTGTATACGGATCTGCTGCATGATTTTATGTTGTTTTATACATACATACCTACATAACATATTATTTTTACGCGATGTGCCTTAGGGGGTAGGCAGAGACAACGGAGCCTCAAGTATCATAATCATGACACAGGTCTTTCGCTTCGATCAGTTTCGTCATTCTGTTCACACACGCTTAAGTTAATTTATTAATCTACATTCTACACAAAAACCAAATCAACTTTGACTTTCCAAAATGTTCAATCCGTTTCGTTACACACAAAAGATTCGATTCATGTATTAAAGCTGAAGCTCCTGTAATATCTGTCGCATCAATTCCATGATCTTGGTTTACGAGTAAGAATGTCCACTACTTAGTATTCTGTCAGGCCCCTTGCCCTCGCGTCGTGAATACGTTAGCATAATGTGCGTCCTCCCAACGATTTCAATAGTGTAATCCGTGGTTTAATCGATTTTAATATTAGATAATGTTGAGTTACAACTTTGTTGCATTATTCATTTACCTTCGCTGACCATTTGAGTGGCCTTTGCTTCAATGGCTTGATAGTGACAAACAGTCTTCATCATCTGACTGTCACCCCGTATGCATATCATATTTACTTTTCTTATTTACCCTCTTCCTTCTATGTTTAAGAGATGAGATATCCAATGCTTTGCTGACTGGTACAAGATAGGAAGGATAGGAATTCGTCTGCCTCAAAGGTCATTGTTAGTTCTATATTATCAATTTAGGTTTCTAATTCCATAAGCTGTTTTGGTCTCTTCACTTCTTCATGATGTCCTTTTTCAAGAGTTCTCTCTCTACAGTTTCATTGATAGTTTAATTAGCATCATATTCATTTGTTCATGCATGTGTCTGAACTCAGAAGAAACATTATTTACTTGTAACGTTAAATACATTATCGTAATGATAATTTGTCGCATGTCGATCCGTTATAACATTGTGTTTACAAACCATGACCTACGTGTTAATAACCCACATATTTTCTATGACAGATATTATTTATCATGTTCATTATATCTGGGTAATCCGTAACCTCCCGCTGTGAAATTAATTTCGGTTCATTTGGGACAATTAATGAATGTGTATTAATTTATTAGTTTATTGGTATTGGGGATTAATGTTCGGAAAGGTTATGGTACGGTTTTTGTAACGTATTTGGTTAAAACAATGTTTTTCTTTTATTTATTACTACACTAACTACTAAATTGTGTATTTAGGGCATAGTTCTATCTTTAAAGACTAACCTCTACGCGGTTTGGCAGAGCTCAAATATGCCTTATAGCTTTATGTGGCATAAGTATGCCCAAAACCGCCGTAAGTATAAACCGACTACAGTTAATACTGGCCGCAGTAGACCCAATAAATCCACAAATTTTCCAGAAGACTGCTGGCTTCTAAATTCACAGATTGTCCATCTACATTTTATAGTGTTGTGGCTGGCCACAAATAACTACTGGTAGTTACTTCTTTATTTCAATATTTCTTTTGTTTTTCTAATTACAAGGTTGTTTATTTAAGGGATACGCCGAAGAAGGAATTCTTAGGCGCATGTGAAATCCACCAATCCGCGATGTACTGCCTTGCCTAGCGTGGTGGACTATAGCTCGACCGACCTCGACTGTAGGCCTGTGACAAAACAAGTGGAGACATATTAATAGGTTGTCGATTCGACTTCGATTTAAGAACCTCCTTCATTTGAAAGTCAGGTTACTAAGAACAGACACAACATCTCAATCATAATGAGAATCAGACATCAGGATTTTTCTCTAACAGTTTTTATGCAGCTGGACTAGACATTAGGAATGCAGTCAAGTCCGGTCTAAAGGGAAATAGTGGCTAAACGTGCCATAGTCGTCACTTGCTCCAGTTTCTCTATGGCGCCAACACCGATTCGTGGGAGAATTTTGCACCTTGGCTTGTGTGATAGGTATTCAATGTCTATTATTTGTTAAGACTTGCCAGTAGCTCGTTGTTTAGTCCGGTCCCGAACTGCTGAGCCTACTTGTTCGGTTCCTTTGTACTTACAACCCATAGACAGTAGTTCAGAATGTTAGTTAGGAATGATCGGTGTTATTATAGTATTGATTTCAAACCGAACTATTGAGCCTTTCTTGGTCCTATTAAATGTATATTCTGTGCTTGGTCTCCGCAATTGGGTTTTACAACTAAAGGAGTTGAACAATTTCAAAAAGGTCTTACAGTCAGTGTTCGGTTCCTTTGTACAACCCATCGACAGTAGTTCAGTAAGGAATAATTGGTGTTATTATAGTTATTGATTTCAAAGTTTCAAACCGAAATAGTGAGCCTTTCTTGGTCCTATTATATATTCTGAGCTTGGTCTCAGCAGTTGGGTTTTACAAAGGAATTGAACAACAGAGAATTTCAAAAAGGTCTCACTGTCAGTGTTCGGTTCCTTTGTACAACCCATCGACAGTAGTTCGTTATCGGTGTTAATATAGTTATTGATTTTAAATCGAACTATTGAGCCTTTCTTGGTCTCAATAGTTGGGTTTTACAAAAAAATTGAACCACTGAGAGTTTCAAAAACGTCTTTCTTTCTGGCATAGTTATCTCTATTACTCTGCATGTTTCCCTGAAGACCAAAATAAACAAACCCATATCGGCTGGGTCGGGTGACAATTACTAATAATAATATCAAACGTCTGTTTGTCACGGCATCGCCATATGGCGTAAATGGCACACTTTTTCTAATGTTCCCCTAATTCTGGGCATTACGCCATCCGACAAGGTTGACTTGGTTTTAATGAAATCATTATATTTTATTTTAGGATTTATTTAGTGACTAGGCTATATTCTATGAATATATACCTACTTTGATACTACCTATACTGTGCTCTGTTTCTTTAGCAAGACACAAATTGTGTTAGTTGTCATAAAGGGGTTAAATTTTTGTATGAAGCCAGGGTTTTGATTCTTCAATTTTTAAGTCAAATATCTCGCTTAGACAGCATGCCAGGAGATTTTGGCTAGGGGAAGCATTTGTTTGTAATAATGGCCTCTGTTGTTAAACTGTCTTCAGGTTTGCTGCGCGCATTAAAAAAATCCCAAAAATATAAAAAAATTTGGTAACTATCGCAAATATGTTCTAAGTTCTAACTTTCTAACCCCTTTATTTATAGTTCGGCACTTCTTCAAATATCTTAACTTAGGTAGGTACCTACTCATTTTCTGCATATTTGATTATATTCCTAACATCTTGAAAATTTGTCCAAACATTATTATCAATAATTGATTTAACTTGTCATATTTTACATTCTTAACCCAGGTTAGTTAATGGCCTATTCAGTAAGTATTCAGCAAATAATTCTGGACAAATAAAAAAAACACAGCAAATAAATAAGCTATTATATTTAATTTTGTTTTATTGAATTCAAATTCTCTCCCACAATTTCAGAAATCAACTCTTATCTCAAAGCACATTTTACTAATGTTGTTGGCACAATTTAGCAAATCCCATTGTTTACCTTTGGGACTTTGCGACCATATGGTTTCCACTACCCGGATGCACGTGGTTGAGTTTGTATTTACGTGTGGAGTTTGCAGTTTGGTTCCCAGATTGTTAAATGAGGTCATTTTAGTGTATTACGGCAGATGGTCGTTGCAAAAACATTTATTTTCTAATTTTTTAAGTTTTTAATCTTATATTTTATGCCATTGATTAGTTATTTTTTATAGGGTGTTTTTTGTATTTTTTGCAGGTGTCTATAGGCGGCGGTGACCTCTTAACATCAGGAGGCCCGCCTGCTTGTTGCCCCCGTAGCAATAAAAAAAAGGGGAAAATCGTTTCCTTCTTAATATTTCTTTTGTCATGATTGACAATTGATGCGTTTTGTTATGATTGACCTTAGTTAATACGTACCTACTTACGCTACATGGTACGTTCTAAGCTGTAACCAAATGTTTTGCTTTCCTTTGTCCGTGTGTTTCATTGTACTATGAAATAACCAAGTTCATTCTAATTTTAATCGTATCATTATTAGACAGCTAGGAGTCGTTACGCATTTTGTGGTACAGTTTGTGTAACGTTCGTTCGTTGCGTGACGGAGTGTACCTTCACGATCGAGGCGCCAAGCTATGATGCTATGGGCTATAAATAAATTGTATCAATTGCAAATGGTTTATTCCTTTTGGGTCCAGCCTCATTCTTACTATCCATGTTTAGTTCTTTAGAATACCTCCGAAAAGAAAGTTTCTGTAATTTTTCCATTACCGCAACGCTCGCTGCAGTTGGTTGTGCACTCACCTCATGTTCATGAGGTCGTGCGTTCGAATCTGGCACGTACCAATGATTTTCTGTAACTTAAGTAATTACGTACGGAATTTTCGTTAAAGAAAAACTTCGACAGGAAACCGGCATACGCCAAAGATAGAATGTCTACTCTACGGCATTTGTGAAGTCCACCAAAAACGGATTACGGCACCATTGGCGCAAAAGATCCCAAAAGGGTCGAATGCCAGGTATTCTAAACTTCAGCTCAAGCAGTAGCTTCAAGTCAAGTAGTTTCTGATAGAGAGACACACACACATCGGGTTATTCCCAACGGATCATATAATCCGTTCGAGGTTGCATCTGATCACACAAAAGTTCCCATCGGATCACATGATCCGATACATCAGGTGGACAAAAGTTTCACTTATAGGGTATCCGGTTTGACAGGACCTAAATAACTAAAAATTAAATGAGGCCTAATCACAGTAGACGGAAAACTTCCGTCTATTGTGCTACTATTTGTATCTGATGTAGATTTAGGTAGTTGAAAGAGGCACAAACCGTCGGTGCATTGCTGAGTACATGGCAGCGGGAAGACGATATTAATATCGAACAGACAGACAGACAGACGTGCAATAAGGGGCGCTTTGATGTGGACGTGCCAGATGGTTGTGGTTCTACTGGCGCTGGGAACAGTACACAGTTTGCAGAGGAATGCATTGCGATTGTTATATTACGTACCTACTTAGAAAGATATATTATCAATTCTCTGACCACCCTTTCAGTAGTAAATAATTATTTATTTATATTTTATTATTGTTTTTAAAATTAAGTAATGACATTGGCTATAATGTGACTTTGAATTTGTATGGGTTTTCTATATCTGAAAGTAAAACTTATTACTAGTAGTTCCGTGAGAACAGTAGACCTCGCCAGCCCTTATAAACCAAACCTAAAAGAAACCAACAAAAGTCAACTTTGGAAACAGAAAAAGTACCTACTAAAGTGACAAAAATTAGCACTTTAAAGCTTAATATTTCGCAAACGGATCCCTGAATCGAAAAATGTTTATCACACACCCGCGATATTTTTGAAAGACCCATCCAACGATACCCCACACCATGGATATCACGCGGAAAAAAATAATTTTCCATTTTACGTATGCAGTTCTATGAACATAATTTATTTTTTCAACTTTCTTAAGTCGATCCACTATTACTCAAAAACTAATAGAACCTACTTAGCCGTAATAGTTTTCCTTGTAACTACGTTATATATGCTACTGCCATGAATTTTTTCACATTTCCAGAAGCAACCGTTTAGCTGGCAGGGGGGGGGGACACGTGACTCTAACAAAAATTACCGCTTTAAAGCTTAATATTTCGCCAACGGATCCCTAAATCGAAAAAATGGTATTCACACACCAGCAATATTTTTGAAAGACCTATCCAACGATATCCCACACTATGGGATTCACAAGAAAAAAAAAGTTCACTCCCACTTTGCGAGTATGGTAGGTACTCTAAAAAAAATGTTTTTCAAAATTTTATTCTACTCATTTTGTAGGTTTAATTAATTTATACATATGCCAAATTTTCGTCAAAATCGGTTGAAAAATGCGACCTGTAGAGAATTACAGACAGACAGACAGACAGACAGACAGACAGCCGGACAAGAGCATTTTTGGCCAGTCTCGAAACGTAGACGCTTCGCTCGCTTCGCTCGCTCGGTCAATTATAAGCAGGAATGTTCGAATTCCCCCTCGCGCCTTACCAAAGAGATCTTAGCTCCATGATTGTTAAAATACCTTGCCCTACTGAAATCTAAAGACAGAAACTTAAAATTTGACAGGACTAAAATTATTTCCACTCCTGTCAAACACGAATGCACAAATGTCATCATCATCATCATCAACAGCCTATTAATGTCCCCACTGCTGGGGCTCAGTCCTACCCTATCAACGAGGGCGTTCGGGCTATAGTCCACCACGCTAGCCCAGTGCGGGTTGGTGGGCTTCACATACGCCTAAGAATTTCTTCTTCGGCGTATGCACGTTTCCTCACGATGTTTTCCTTCACCGTTTGAGAGCAGTCAGTAAATGTACTTAAGTTTCGAGAAAAAACCCATTGGTACATGACCCAGCTGGGGATCGAACTCCGGACCTTTCGATATGATAGCCCGCGTCTTATCCCCTACGCCACTGACGCTCCTATGCACAAAATAATGTAACATAGACTAAATAAATGACATAGAATAAATGACTATTTGATTTGATTTGATTGACAATGTCACAGGACTAGTTGACTAAAAACAAGGACTACCAAAAGTCTCTCGTTGCTCTAAGATGTCATCATTTGCCCTAAGATGCCACTTGACTGATTCATCCGCTCCAAACAAGCCCAGTCGATCAAAAGGACTAATACGAGCTAGTGCCCTCGAACCCTAATCAAAGGGCCCTCGGCCCATTCGCTGGTGGACTGAAGGGATCATTGAGGGCTTGACCCTACCTAGCCGTACCGGGCTCCTAACTTCGTTTATATACTAATGTCTCTCTGTGGATTTACTTTCAGATATACATTTTCAGTTTTACTGACAACTCTCAAACGGTGAAGGAAAACATCGCGATGAAACCTGCATAAAGAATAAAAAAATTCTTAGGCGCATGTGAAGTCCACCAACCCACACTGGGCTAGCGTGGTGGACAATAGCTCTAACGCCCTCATTGAGACGGCAGGCATGAGCCCCAGCAGTGGGACATATTACTAGGCTGTTGATTTGATACATTTTTACGAAGTCATTTAATGATGCGATTTTTTGATTTTCACTTTGAATACTCACTGAATTGGTTCCAAAATAGAATAATATTTTGAAAAAATATACAAAGGCATAGTTCTCTACCTACAGTATTTTATTGAAGACGAAGTGAGTACGTAAGTACATCCTTTACATGCTTCAAGATATTCGGTATACATATCCGGTATTTTGTACTATTGGTTGCAGTAGAAAACTTAAACATTTCCACCGCAATAACTCAATATAACGGACATCGCGTTTGTTTCCTGATATATACAGAATTAACTGAATACGTTTAACCACGGTTGGTTAGACACACAAAGGTACCGTTTTACTGAACTTTAGATTGATTTGGTCCAAATCCTATTGAACCTTTCCGGGTACAGAAACAAGTTACGAAGGGTCTGGTCCACTCATGGACTTAATAAAGGCGGTACACTAATCTATTTAAATACCTACCTACATACATGAAGGTGAAAATGAGTTTTTGTCGCAAGAGCATGTGGATGTAGTATATCGCAAATGTTCGCCGAAGTATGACGAATCTTCAGTGTTGCCAATGTATTCACTAGGCAACAATGGACGCGAAACACGTTGCACGTGACGCTCAACATGTAGGCCACAAACCTTGTGTGTAGACGTTTTCGCTGCAACAATGACGTCAAATAATATCATTATAATAAAAACGCAGCAAAATCAACTCTAGCTCCTCATGTGACATGTTGTCAACGACTGTTCATGATATTTACAGACAACATGTTTCGTGTCAATTGTTGCCTAGTTAATACAGGGCTTGAAGACCGGAACGCACGTGCGGTCGAAGCCACTGGTAACAACATTCTAGGCTCCGAAGGGGATACATAGACAGAAGAAATTTGGACCAAAACCGTTTTCTAATCCGATTTCGGGGATAACAGCTCCAGCCTCACCCTAAAACACCATAACTCGTACCAACTTTCATCTATCAGCATAAAACATTTTTTCTACCATTTATCTCGCGGATAACGCTCGAGAAAAGCCAATAATTCGGGCGTGGAGGGTTTAAAAATGGGAGGTAACCCGACACCGGCCATTCACATTCAAATGAGAAGGCCTTTTATAAATCATTTCGAGTTCGCTTCGGAAACCGCTCAACCCTTCCCTGAGGATGTAGCGTCGGAAAAAGAATTAACCCAGAGGAGTCCTCAAAATCCTCTACCACCTCAATATTAATGTAGCCGTAAGGACACCGCCACGAAGAAGAGGAAACAGCATTGCACCTTCTGTGCGAGTGGGGCCCGCTCCCATCTGGGCAACACTCACTTCAACCTGAACAAGTAAAACAAATCCGTTCGTTCACACTAGTTCAGTTGACCAGTTCCGTTGACTGAAGTTTTTTTTTCTCACTAGTTCAGTTGTAAATGAAACTACTCAGTGCCGAAAGCGAGCTGAAGTTTTTTTGTTTTTTTATTGCTACGGGGGCAACAAGCAGGCGGGCCTCCTGATGTTAAGAGGTCACCGCCGCCTATAGACACCTGCAACACCCGGGGGGTGCTGGTTCGTTGCCGGCCGCGGTTGAAGAGCTCTTTTGACTCTCTTCTTGAAGGACCCCATATCGCAGCGCTTTGGAAAAACGTCAGTGGGAAGGTCATTCCACATTTTGCACGTGCGTAGCAGAAAAGAACGCGAGAAGCGCACAGTGCTGGTCCGCCAAGGATCTATGAAATGTGGGTGAACCTGTTCCTGACGCAAAGCTGAGCACATAACTATTAAGGTGGCGTTTACAAGATCAGTGCTGGTCACAGCGATACGAGGCTGGGTAAGCCATGAAACGGTTATGATCATTTCGTCTAAAAAGCAATTTGCCTATATGACAAAATGCCTAAAACCAACCAGTTTCAAATCTCTTTGGCCGCGCGCGCGCTACCTGTGGAGATCGCATCTTGCATATTTAGTATCGGAACCTATGATGCCATTTACCGGGGGGGTGCGGACAAAGGATGCGGAGTAGCGGGAGGAGGTTGCTAGTACAAATTTATATGGAGTTTGAAAATGAGAATGTGTGAGTGAGTCACAATTTTTTGATACATTTGACACGATTTTGACACCCATTAGAATGCTTTTATTACTGATCCATAGGGAGTTGCAAAATTTTTTGATTCATGCCTAAAACGTACAATGTCTAATTATCAAAAGCTCTAAAAAGCATATTGACTACTAATACTTTGCAAAACCTCGCCAATATTATGAATAAGTGTTTATAAAAATTGTTGTGCAGTCGGTATGTTCCTGTTACAGAGGTAACACACGACCGATCAAAGCATTTGGCAGCACCTTAACAATGAATGCGGAAGTTAGTGCCTCCTATACGTTTATCTTAGGCCTATACAGCCATCCTACTGTACATCCGATTTAATGTTTTTGTACTTTGTAGTTAGGTACTTTTAATTTGAATTGTAGGATTAGACATAGAAGTATAGAGGTAACATAACAAAGAACCGCTTCCGACCACCTTTAGGTTGTCGGTCCACCTAGACGGGAGGCGTCCCACGTTACGCGGTCTCATCATCATATCAACCGAAAGACGTCCACTGCTGGAGAAAGTTATATAAGATCTCCACGACGTCCGGTCCCGCGCTAACCTCATCCAGCCGGGTCCCGGGTCCCGCGACCTTCACCAGATCGTCGGTCCACCTTGTGGGAGGTCTGCGCTGCGTCTTCCGATACGTCTTCTTCCACTCGAGAACCTTTCTGCCCTAACGGCCGTCAGTTCTACGAGCGATGTGCCCTGCCCACTGCCACTTATGATTCGCAATTCTTTGAGCTATGTCGGCGACCTTGGTTCTGATTCGATCTCGCAGGGAAGCTTCGGTCTCCACTCGTCTATTTAGCTCCCAATATTTTGAAATGTTTCACGTCATTGACAACAAGCATCTATCATCCCATACCACCCCTAAGAATCCCATTTTTTAACCCAAAAATAACAGAAACAAATTATTTGAAATTAAACAACCAACGGCCCCATTTAAACCTGCCATCTGCGTTTACCCCACACTCATTTTACCCACGGAGGGTGGGTAAATACCGCCCATGAAAAAGTGACTTGTTTGATTTCTGCCCTGCTATTCTGTAAGCGTATTTGTGCAACTCGATCCTGAATCCGCAGTGAGATCGGTCTCTAACTCAATGATTCAGAGTTCAATACTCATTTTACTTCGCAAGTGAAGTGTTTATTGTGTAGCTTGTATTTGTTTACACAATGCGACATCAAGGTATTTCATGATCGGATGCGAAGTGAAGTGAGTGACTTGCGATGTGATGGTCGAGTTTTAATTCGTACTTTACAGAATCACACAGCAGAGACTGGGATAAATTGTGTTTTGAATGACATATATTATTGTTTTTAGAGATCCCTTTTAGCTAAGCTTTTTGTCTGTTTGTTCGTTCGGCGAATAACTCGAAACCTACTGGATCCGCGGTAGCCTAGTTGGTTACACTCTCCTCACGTTTATGATCTCGTGGGTTCGTACCGCGGCCGGAACTTAAACACGGTTTATTATAATACCACAGGCCTTTCGGTGACAGAAAACATCATGAAGAAACCTGCATACGCATTTTAACTCTGAATCATATTTTGTACGAAATAATACAGAATTTGTGGGATAACATCGAAATGGGAGTACAATTTTCCGGACAATGATGAGTGACTAGGAAAAATCCACGACCCATGTCATCATCATCATCATATCAGCCTGTAGACGTCCACTGCTGAACAAAGGCCTCCACCAAGGATCTCCACGACGACCGGTCCTGCGCTAGCCTCATCCAGCCGGGTCCCGCGACCTTCACCAGATCGTCGGTCCACCTTGTGGGAGGCCTGCCTACACTGCGTCTTCCGATACGTGGTCGCCACTCGAGAACCTTTCTGCCCCATGTAGTAAGAGGCAAATATCAGAATCACTAAGCTAGATAGATGCTTCATAATTACCTACCTACCTAGTTTAGTTGCGTTTCATTACACACAGCAATAGAATGGAAAAAAAACTTCCTCATTTTTATGCATAAATATAACAATTGCACTCGGTTCTTTTGCATAAATATGCATATTTTCATGATATCGACCAGGTTTTTCCGATTGCGTGAGTTCGTATGCATTTACTACTTACAAATTGTAGATTATAACATTATAACACATAAATAGCTAATTTATGTAAAGTTAATTATGGCCTTTTATAATAATTAGTTTCAATTTTTCGACGATTTTGCGAGTTGTATTAACTCTACCGGCTAATTATTTTATACTAGCTGTGCCGCGCGGCCTCGCCCGCGTTTAACAAGTTGATTCTGACTTTTTCTTTTTGCTCGGCTCCTGAGGGTCGTAACGGGATGTTAAATTCCTGTACCTTCCTCAAGAAATGGGCTATCAAATCTATCTTTATCTTTTTTTTCAAATCCAACTGGTTTTTCCAGAGATTAGTGCATTTAAACAAAGAAACAAACAAACAAACTATGTAGTTTTTTTTTGTATATTTTTATTTGCAAACATTATCATTACAGATATAGATTTATTATAGTAAGTAGTAGGTAGATTATATCTGCTCATTCGATCATTTGGTATCGCCGAGAAACAATTTTTTTACAATGCCTACTGTCTTTTTTACCCGACTGTGCATATAGGCAGGGTTATGTTTTAAATATTATAATTTTAATATTTTACAGTAAAAGTCCCCTCGTGGGTAAAATTCGGTATTATAACCATAAATAACCTTCGGCGGTTGTTATCGGCCCGAACCCACCATAAATCGGTTAAAACTAATCTCTCAAACGTCAGTTAGACATGCTTTTAGTTTGGGCGCCCTCATGGAGTTGAAACGTTGGTGGAGAAAGCACGAATAAGGTTTCTACAGGGCCCTGTGGGACCCACTCAAAAGCTATCCAATGACATAAGTGAAGTCAAAATATTTTATTGCATGCACTGGGTACTTCAATCAACAGTCTATTAACATGTCCTCACTGCTGGGGCTCAGGCCTACCCTCTCAACGAGGGTGTTCGGGCTATAGTCCACCACGCCAGCCCAGGGCGTCAATTTGTTATCTACCACCGCGTCCTAGGTGTTAGCGCTGAGAGGAAGCGGCGCAACAAACTTCCGCAACACATCTTTTAAAATCATGTATATCTAACATTTGTTTGTCAAGGTTGTCAATAGCAGGCATTTTTGTCATTCAAATAATCATCTCTTCTATAATAAGCTTTCTTACAAAGTTGTTGTTTATGAGTCTTAAATTTTCAGTTTTTCATATTCAAGATTTCCTCTGGTAGTACTATATTAAATAACATCAACGAATACTCAGTTTCTTTATTAAATTCTCCAAAATTGACACCGCCATATTGAAAGATATCCATACAAAAATAGTGATGCTACCTCCACACCAACTTATTTAAATACCTCCATGGACCGCCCTCATAACGTGTTAAACAGCCGTTAAGATACGGGACTATAGTTACCAAATTATAGTTTGTTCAAAACTTGACTGCACTTTTCGCCGTGACATCGTCAAAAATGTAAACTTAACCGCTCCAGGTGTAAGTGTAAGCAAGCCGCTCAGATAATGGCTGTTCTTTAAAAAACAAAATATTAACTTAATTAGTATGAAAACAATATTAGATTGTATTCCATTTGTACTGAAGTATGTTCAGTAGAAATCGAGAAAATACAATTAATTACCTAATTTAATGGAGCAAATGTAAAACCAAAAAAAAGAATAATAGATTAGATTAGATTAGATTTCTTTATTTCGCTATTACATCATAAAACAGTATACAATATTATATACAACATTATTGAGTCTATGTGTAAAAGGGATCGTCACTATTTTTTATAAATCTAATTAAATAAAATTATATAATGTCAAAATAAGATATAAAATAATAATGTCATGATACATTATGTAAGTACCTATGCTAGGTAAATTTCTGATTTAAAAATTCTTCAACAGAATAGAATTCATTTTCCAGAAATAGGTCAGAGGATTAATTAATTTCATACTGTTTCAGAAAATAAAATACAAAATGCCCTAGGTTTCGAGATACAAACTAAACCAACATGAACATGTTCAATGCAAAATCGCTACAATACATTATGAAGAGTTTGAATATTCAACGCTCTCCCTTTGTTACCTACGAGAAATCTTAAAACGGCAATGACAGTTTTATCTCAAAAACCGTTTAAAAACGCCGCCTTTAAACCCGCTATCCGTCGACACTCAATAGATAATAGAGTGGAGGTGTCGCGACACTTCGCTCGACACTTTGTGCTACGTTCACACACTTGCCTGAAGTTCAGTAAAAAATTACGATTTAGATACAGAGGTGGGTGAGGGGTTGTTTCTTTTTGACATTATTATATCCAAGCGAAGTCAGAGGGAGTCGAGAGGTTCGAGTTCGATCCCCGGCCGTTTCAGGTACATTTACTGGCTGCTATCGAACGGTAAAGGGAAACATCGCGAGAAAACCTGCCTACGCCGAATGTGAGGTCCACTAGGGTAGCGTGGTGGACTATAGCCCGTACGCTCTCGTTGAGAGGTTAGGGCTGTGCCTTATCAGTGGGGACATATTAATAAACTGTTGATTTGGTTTTGAGTTTTCTAGGTTTACCTATAGTTAGGTACCTATTTATACTGTTAACTGCTATTTTAAAAGTTTCGAGTCAAGGTCTCAAACGTTATTGATAACCAATTCGTCGCTGATTTTGCAAAAGGGCCTATCTCAGATTTTTGGCTTAAATGAGTTAACTAAACCATATCTACGTGGTTTTTTGTTCGCACTGAAAAGTTTAAAAATCTGTGATAGGTCCTTTTGCAAAATCAGCAACGAATAAGTTACTCAATATTTTTTTAAAAATCATAACTTGAGTCGTAGTCACACATGTTTTACGTAAAAACTTTTTTTGACATTCTTTCATGTCGCAGATAAGATATGACCCATCATTAAGTTTATGGTGTCAATGTTAGTTATCATACAGTAAGTTATGACACCAAACCACTGCGTTCTGTAAATTCCTTCTCCTATAAAAATTAAGGAACATTTTTCATTGTACTGTTACTACCTGCTCTAGTGCCGCTGTCAAAAATCTAGAAATACCTAAAGTGTCGCTGTCAGGGGTTGGTTGTTGAAAAATGAACTTAGACAATTAAATAAATAAAGAACAATTGCGCGTGACGTAAGCGTCCCGGGGCCGTCACACCGACACTTGAAGCGGTTTTTCTACCGTCCCGGGGCCGGGACACCGACACTAGACTAGCTACGTAAGTTACATGGGTGATTTAATCATAATCTTGGAAGCGGTGACATTATGGACCTCCCGCTGGGGGCTCTGTTGAACCTTTAGGCGAAGGGGGGAAGGTAGGTCTTGTAATAGAGGTGGAATGTTGTCTTTAGTAGGTTGTCACTTGGGGTAGGTTATTACGGCTATGACAATGTTGACGCTGTTTAAGGGTTATGTATACTTAAATGAATATAAATTCAATATTTATGCAGGTCTTGTATGTTCTAACATGGACCGAGTTGGGTGTTCGTTCGCCAGGTTGAGGGCTGTATCCAAAACTAGACTAAAATAAAGAAATAAATTATAATTCTTAGGGCTTCTTTCACCACTTCCTGATATTGTAACAGATAGTAATGTTAGAGATAACCTAATCTATCAGATAAATCTGTCTGATAGATTATATAAAATATATACCAATGGATAAGATATAGCCAATCAGATACATGTGAAACAAAAAAAATAGGCTGTCACATAACCTGCAGATAGGGTATCTGGGACTTTATCAGCAAGTGTTGAAAGAACAATGAACTATATAGGCACCTACCTAAATATGTTTTACGGAAATAAGTTAGATTTTTATTGTATGGTCGACCGCACGTCAGTGGAAATGAAAACCAAACCAGTATAAACTGGTTTATCATAGTACATTTTAGACTATCGCGCTTTGTATTCATAATTATATAATTATTTACGGGTCTTACACACGAACAAGTTTTATTTACCTTGTCCGACGTTTCGACCAGGTTACACTGGCCGTGGTCACGAGCTGACTGGAGAGGCGAGCCGTCATTGTCGGGCAAGGTAAATAAAGCTCGTGTGTAAGACCCGTAAATAATTATATAATTATGGTCTATCGTAGTATTGAAACTCTATATTAGGCTAGGCCAGCTCATGGTCAAAGTCTGGCGTGCGGTCGACTGTACTGAGTTAAGGTTATAATTTTTAAGGAAGCTAGACGAGGCATAGTGGTGTCAACGCACTGGTAGACGTTGGGTGAGCAGAAAGGTTGCCAATCAAAGGCTATAGGCGACAATAACTCATTTAAGGAAAAACTCTGTTAGAACTGAGAAAGGGTTAAAATCGAGGTTAAAATTGACACGTTAGGTTTTAATCAGCTGTGTGATTCTGTAAAGTACGAATTAAAACTCGACCATCACATCGCAAGTCACTCACTTCACTTCGCATCCGATCATGAAAGACCTTGATGTCGCATTGTGTAAACAAATACAAGCTACACAATAAACACTTCACTTGCGAGGTAAAGTGAGTATTGAACTGTGAATCATTGAGTTAGAGACCGATCTCACTGCGGATTCAGCAGTGCAATTCTGTAAAGTAACAGTTAAAACTCGATAATCACATCGCCAAGTCACTACACTTCGCACCCGATCATGAAAGACCTTGATTTCGTATTCTGTAAACAAGTACAAGCCACTAGCGAAGTGAAGTGAGTATCAAATTGTGAAGAGAAGAATAGTGAGTGACACATTAGAGAATTTAGGTTATCGATGAATCGATTTTATCTTTTCAGCATAATTTGGTATAATAATGGAGTGAAACTTCAAAATATATGTTTCATTTTGATTAAAATTTCTTAGTCTAGATAAAATAGTGTTTAATCAACTTCAAATAATAAATAATGTGATAAATGAGCATGAATGTAATGCAATGCAGAGCTCTTGCCTCCCAATTTAAAAAAACAAAACAAAAATCATAGATATTGTCATTGGTTTGTCCTCTATTGAGGACGGGCAAGGGAAGCTTCGTCCATACAGCCCTGTTTTATTTAAAGTATTATTTCTTATATTTATTTAAACCAGCGGCGGTTACAGCACGGCCTCCATAAAAACAGAGCACGACTAGAGTTAGTAGGCGATTTTCAATAAAACCGCAGCACGGCCTCCACGAGGGCACAACTAGTGCATGCCATTCGGTGATCCACACTGCAGGTTCATGTCCGCATTAAACCGATAGTAGGTTTAATGAAGTCTATCAAGTGACATTTTGAAATGATCCGGTAGAGTCGTTTACACGCTTTTATTTAACTATCCCGCACAATATACATTTTAATAGGCACTTGTTGCATATAAAACTATCACAGATGTACACCGAAACCTACAATATACATTTTTTCGGAAAACTAAATAAAAAGACAACAGTCTCCGACAAAATCCCGCCTAAAAGCAAAAAAAACATAGATTTTCCTAGCGGCTTTTTGGCGGGATTTTGTCGGAGACGGTTGTCATTTTTGTTTAGTTTTCCAAAAAAATGTATATTGAAAGTGTATATTGTTCGGGTTTGTTAAATAAAAGCGTGTAACGACTCTACCGAATTGTTCCAAATAGTCCCTTGTTAAATCGACACAACACCTACTATCAGTTTAGTGCGGCGTTAGCTGCAGTGTGGATCACCAAATGGCCCTAGTTGCCGGAGGCCGTACTGCGGTGTAATGTATTCGTGGTTTAAAACTACGATGGCCTTTAGTGACTTGTTTCCAACTGGCCGTTAAACCATTAAAAAAAAACGAATGACAAGATGGCTGACTTCTGTCTGTCAGCTGTCATTGTCATTTTGTTTGTCAAGATGGCGGCGTAGGCACCCCGTACACGCTAGGTTATGCTGTCAGTTATATCAAGGTTAGGCGGTGAGTGACGGATGAATGATCGTCTAATGCAGTTATTGATGAAAATCTGCAATTCAGTGTTGCCATATATACAGATTTATCTATATCTATACAGATTTTCGACTACCGATACAGATACCAGATTTTGCCCTACTTTTATACAGATTTTTGTAATTTAACGTAATCTATGTTAAATATGGTTAAAATAGAAGTAAAGAATAGAATACATGGATTACACGGTGATTTACAATTGGAAATAAGGATTCGTTTTAGTTTTGGGGTGTTTTTTTTATTATTTGTTTGGGTAGGTACTAAATTGTTTTATTATGGCAATCCTAACCGGTGGCGTTTTTTTCTATGAAAAGCCTTCGTTCGAAAAAAGTTCGTTTCAAAAGACTACTACTAATTCATTGGATTTTTAAAAATCAATATACAGATTTTAGAAGATTTCAGTGGATTTTATACAGATTTTTAGACTATCCAATACAGAATTACGGGTTACAGATATGGCAACACTGCAAGTCACTGGTCACTACACTTCGCATCCGATCATGAAAGACCTTGATTCCGAATTCTGTAAACAAAACAAGCCAACTGCGAAGTGAAGTGGGTGTAGTATTGTGAATCGTTGCGGTAGGGACTGACACATTACAGAATTTATGTTATCGATGAATCGATTTTATCTTTTCCTGCTTAATTTCGAAAAATTAATGCATAGATCTTCAAAATAAATGTTTTATTTTGTTTAAAATTTATTAGTCTAGATAAATGATAGTGCAAATTAACTTTAAACAGTAAATAATGTGATCATTGTAATGTCAAGCATAGAGCTTGTGCCTCCTAAAATATTAAAAAAAAACAATATAAACAAACATACCTAGTCCAATTTGATTTCATTTGTTTTTTTGATCAGTTTTCCTTTTAATTCTTTGATTTTGGTGTAATTAATGCTCAGTTGTTTTTAATTAAATCTGTATTAGAAAAGGAGCGTGCTTTAGTTAATTACCAAATGCGTCCGACAAGCTGATGGAATGCAAAAATTATCATGTCAAGGATTAATTCACTATATAAAGATGATAAGTCCTCTATTGAAACCTATGAAACGTCGAAGCAAAGGAATTTCGACTCGAATAAAGGTAAAGTTCCTTGCAATAACCTAGGTATGTGACCACTGTTAAACAATACATATTTTGTGCACTACACCTAACTATAACTGTTCAATGTATTTTTCAGGTGACTCTTGGCATTTTACCTCGGTCTATGCACAGCGAGCGTGTTCCTCATGACGCCTATAATAACTAAATGTCCAAGAAAATACTGCAGACTGCACTCCAGAAGCATCTCATAATCAGAGACACTCGACCCGGTGGAAGGTACAATTGGTGTTTCAAAAGGTCGTTTTAGATGCATAGTACATAGAGTATTGGGATAAAGAAATATAAAAAGTGGTGATTGTGTACCTAACTTATTATGATGGCGTGTGTATAATAAACATTGAAATATTTTGTAAAAAATAATGTTTTTGTTAAAATTTTATAATAAAGTTTATTATAAGTTAATATTTTGCAATTGATCACATACTTATAATTTGTTTTTTTTATTTATTTGATTCACCAACAGTAAGGTAGGTACAGTAAGGTATTATGAATAAGTATAATAGAAAACCAGTATCGAGGAGTGTGCAGTGCAGTCCGTGGATGCCTCCACTGACTGGACTGCACTGCACACTCATGCAGTAGAATAAAAACAGAGTGTTTAGCCAATAGTCTGATACATTTATTTATTATAATTTATTGTAACTGAGTGTCGACTGAGCTGAGTAACAAACAATTTTGAGTTTTGCATTTATTACCTAGTAGAAATCTAATTAAAAAACCCGACGCGCGCGAGTAGGACTCGCGCCCTGAGGGTTCCCTACAAACTTAATTAAAGAAATAATTAGAAAATCGTTAATTTCATACCTACGCAAAGTTACGTTTATTGGTACAAGAAAAAAAGATTTTAGACAAATTTATGGTTTTCGAATTTTTCCTTTACTTGTGCTATAAGACCTTGCTTATTGCTAAATTTCAAGAATCTAGGTCAACCGGAATACCCCATAGGTTTTGATGACCAAGATTCTAAAGAATACGGCAAAATCGGCCATATCTTCTGACATATGCGTTGACTTAGAAGTTTGATTTTTTCACAGCTTTAAGGGACTGCAGACCTGAGTATTTGATATTAATTTCAACTTGATACCTCCAAGCGTTCCTGAGAAAAATGGTCTTGACAGACGGACAACGAAGTGATCCTGTAAGGGTACCTTTTTTCTCTTTTGAGGTACGAAACCCTAAAAATCAATGCAACAACAAAAAATCAGGAGTATTACTTTGAGTAATAGGTATATTAATCAGTTAAACAAAATAATCTGTCATATAAAAAACTAAGCTAAGTAGGTAGGTACATAAAACATGTCAAAAACTTAATCTGCTATATTGTAATTTTAATAGGCTATATTGTTATTTTAATTCTATTCTAGTTTAAATTTACAAATTTTATTTAATTTTAATTCACTCTCCTGGCTATATATAGGCGTCTTCCGTCATATTAGGTCATCAAGCTGCTCTGGTTCCTGAAATTATAAGTACATTTTAAAACAACCTACAAGAAGTTTAAAATACCATTACATAAATTTATTGTCCTTTATGATGCTAGTCATGAATCAAAAAATTTTGCCACTCCCACTCGCGCGACCAAAGAGATTTGAAACTTTTTGATAGTATAGCAAACCCACCCAAAGGAGTAAAAAGGTTGTTTGCACAGAGGATTTTATTAGGCTCTGGTACACTGTACCCTGTACCTAACCGTAGGTAAAATGGTAATAGAACAATTTTAAAAACACGTATAATACTTACTTTAGGTTTGCTAAAAGCATACAAAGCCACAAAACTTGCATTTTAAAAAAAATTTCACGTCTCGACAATGATCTCGCTTACAAAACACTAACTTTTAATTTGACAGATACATTCGAGATAGAAGTGCGTAGTGATGGTCGAAGTGAGCGCAGAATTCCACTACAAAATGCCACTATAAACGTCATACCATACTAACAAACGTCAAAATCTCACCTGCTGTAGTTCAACTCGCCGCCACGCGCGCAACGGCGGCGCTGTTGTAGAAATCGAGGTCGAGGTCGAAATCGATGTACAAATACGCTTACAGAATAGCACTTTTGACAGATTAATTCGAATATGAAGTGCGTAGTGTTGGTCGAAGTGAGCGCGGGATTCCCTTACAGAATTCCACTTTAAACGTCATACCATACTAACAAACGTCAAAATCTCACCTGGCTGTAGTTCAACTCGCCGCCACGCACGCAACTGTAGCGCTGACGTAGAACTCGATTATTGTTGAATTTTATAGAATGCCAATTTGTAATCTCACTGCGGATTCAGGATCGAGTTGTATAAATACGCTTACAGAATAGCACTGCAGGATCGAGTTGCACAAATACGCTTACAGAATAGCAGGGCAGCAGCTGTAAGAACTAGGCTAGTGCGCTTCACCATTCCTATACCACCTAAAGAGACCTTCTTAAACCACAGGCTCTACAGTGGCTCTACAAAAGCGATCGAAGAATGGTACATAAACCGTAGAGCTCTATCGCCTTTTTTATTACCTAAAAGTGGTAGTGAGGTAATGTATGAGTTTTAACTCTAGGAATGCATCACCCCTTGGATCCTACATTATTTATTACACCCTGTATATCAGGTAGATCTTTGTATAAATGTGTACGTACATACAATATGTTTGTAATTTTGTTATGAACGCTGCTGTCAGAGTCAAGACCGCGGTATCATATGAATAGCTTCTTCAGATGCTATTGTAGTCCAGGAGCTGGGTGAACTATTATTATTACAGGTACTAATACTATTATGTACAAAAACACTTTTCTTACGCGTCGCAGTAACAGCTTCAATAAATTTCCAATTGAATTGGACATATACCTACTTATTCTGTTACATAAATTCTGCATTAAATTAGTAAAATACTAACTTGTCGTCTTTTCAGTCACTATTCCGTTTTATTGTCTGTCTAAATTATGGTTTGATTGTGTTGATTAAGCGGAGATTTGCAATCGACTTATATCTACCTGAATATGTATTTTTAAAATAGTTTATAAAAGTTATTAATCTTTCTAAAAAAACAGATTTTTGGATATTTTGTGTTGAACGTTTAGTTTCAGCAAAAGGAAGACTCCGAGAACCGATAATAATTTTTATGCTGTCAGATTTTAAAATCAATTAAATTAAAAATTAATTAACTATTAGCGCAAACCAAGACGAGCGTTCGACTTTTCGCTAGTAGAACTGTCTAATACTTAGAGCAATTACCTAAGTTTAGAAAAATAGCAGCCACCTCCTGGCCTATTCACACCGCCGACCAACTCTTTGCCGAAACATTTGGACTGTTATTGACGTGGGTTGTGTATATTGAGTTATTGGTAAAGTTTATCGACGAACGAACAGTTTGTTCTGTTTGTTTTGTTGCCTGTGGGAATGTGGGAATATTTCGTAATTTAATTGGAGGTAGGTACGAGGTAGGAAAGATTGCGTAACATTACGAACGATAAACCAACTCAACCGATGGAGTCACTAGACAACAACTTTATTATTAAGTAAATAGTAAATAAATACGGCCAAACCGCACAACTTTTTCACTTATTCACTAATCGTATAACAAAAAAGCTTGAGATAAAAAATTACACTAATAACAATCAAAGGAATCGATACCCTACACAAACAAATTTATTTAGTGCTGCAGTCTAAATTTTAAAAATGTATGTTAGGTATGTATGTACATGATTGTATGATGATGCATGGTCTGTATCAACGGTTTGCATAACATGTAAGATATGAGTCCGAGAATTGTCCTTACCGTGGAGGTAGACATAGTGTTTTTCAAAACTACTGCGAGGAAAATACATTTCTTATCACATATCTGATTTATTTTATTTTTCCGTAGCATAAAATTTTCGTAACATTTTAAATACCTATCTTTTACTGTTGCAACTTTTGATGAACCAAACAAAGTCTTTAACAATAATTATATAGTCCCGCAGCCATCCCTGTCAACTGTCCATAAAACATTTATAGTTGACAATTAAATTCGCTCGAAGTCACTTGGATTCAAATTAGTTACTTCTAAGGAAGCCGAGTGAAAGCTACGGAATTTATGACTATTCTAATGTGGGCTTAGTTGACTTTGACTATATAAAGTAAAAACCACCGCTTTCAAAGAGATGTCAGCGGCATTTTAATCAACGTTAGCCATATAAAACACAGCTGTGACGAACAGACAGCCAACAATATCTCTGCTTAAAGTTCACTCTTACTTTTGTACCTTTGGCTGGGAACGCTAAAAAATGGGGTAGGCACAGCCGCAGCGTTTGACGTGGTACGTCCTTAATGCGAAAGCGTAACTTATGAGACCAGTGGCGTCGGGGATAAGTGGCCGCCTATCATATCGAAAGGTCCGGAGTTCGATCCCCGGCTAGGCCATGCACCAAAGGGTTTTTTCTCGAAACTTAAGTACATTTACTGGCTGCTCTCAAACGGTGAAGGATAACATCGTGAGGAAACCTGCATACGACGAAGAAGAAATTCTTAGGCGCATGTGAAGTCCACCAACCCGCACTGGGCTAGCGTGGTGGACTATAGCCCGAACGCCCTCGCTGAGAGGGTAGGCCTGAGCCCCAGCAGTGGGGACATATTAATAGGCTGTTGATGATGATGAACTTATTGTTCGAACTATAGCTGCTCGATGAACATTTGCCTCTTGTGTAATTATTATAGCTTTCCTTCCAGGTTTTGTTTGTATAAAGTCAAATGCGGCAAGAAAAGTTACTTAGAAAATACAGAGACATCTAGTTAAAAATCTATGAACGTAAAACTCTAAATCCATTCTCGAACGACTTGTTGTCTCTTTACTGTGTCTAATTACATATTGTCGCAATTGCTCCAGCGACGCATTTACCCAAGTTGACAATAAAAACCGGGTGCTTTTACCCAAAAACTTTCGAGTCAAAGTCTCTGGTTTCGTTCGTAATTCCATAAGTTTCTCAACATTATCGTGTGTTGTTTGATTTTTAATCTACAATAAACAAATTACATCATTAGTATTCCGACACGTTAAAGACTATAGTATAGGGTTGGTAGTTGTTTAATGTAACATTTTAATTTTTGGTCACCCCTAATTTATTTGGGTCACCCTAGCCTATTTCGATCCCAACATCCGGTTTGCCACGCGTGTAGTTTGATGCATTGTAATTAATACATTATTATCCGTATCTATTCCCATATTCCTATTTATATCCTACCCTTACATGAAGGGAAAAATTAGCTGTCGACGTCGGCACTATCTTTAAAAAAATTGCTACTGACTAGCAATTTTTATTTATTGATATCTGTCAATCTGGAGGTTCGTATCGTGAATGAAAGGTTTCCTTTTTAATCTGTGGCATTCTTCTATATGTTACTATGGCTCTCTATCACAAGGCAACAATCATGAAATGTTGTTTTTTCCTTTTCTCCGGGATTTGAAATACCTATGAGAATATTACATAATATTAATGTCGACTCCATAGGTTTAGCTCGGTTTAGATTGGTTTGGCTTGTTTACCTTACTATGAAAACTCTTAACCTTAGCGGTGATGATTATATTATTAACACAACTCCAGCAAACTGACAGACTTTACCTCTCTATTCGTGCAGATTACGAAAGCTCCGTCGGCGTATCATCATAGAATGTTTTATGGCTGTGGAACATGCGATGTTTTCGTTAGCTACACGAGTTTGTTTTAGTATTTAATATACTTGTCATTATGTTTAGGTACTGAGAGAAATAATGCTATTAACATTATAAGTGGAGGAAATGTGAAAGGTATATTTCTACAATTTGTTTCATTCTTCTCTGAAACAGGAACGCGAAATAAGCAAACGAACGAATATAAAAACAGCTAGGTAAAAATATATGGAAGAAATATGCCTATAATTGCACAACCTACCTTCTAATTTGCTCTAAATTCTCTACCCAAGGTTGTCTGGAAGAAATCGCTCTTAGCGATAAGACCGCCTAGGTGTACATTACTGTATCTGTTTTTGTTTTTTGTCTGTAATTTTTAAACGTGCAAAAAGTGTATTGAATTGAATTGAAGAAATTGAATCGAAGTGCGTTGAAAAAAAAGTTGTATGTATCTCCATTTTCCATGTTGCTATTTTTAGTATTAAAAATACGTATAATGGTACCAACACAAGATTTTTTGTACTAACTGCGTATTTGGTACTTACACCTTTTGAGGCCTTTGCCCTCTAAAGTACTAAGACCGTTATGAGGAAATTTTACTGCCAAAACAAATTGGTGAGGCTGTACTTTGAAATTTATGAGGTTATGAGAATAAAACATTATGTTCTCACTTAATGAAATGGGCTGTGAAATTCGTAACAACCTTTACGCACCGTTGGATAATGAAAAAAAACCATACATACAGCCGAACGTAGAACCTCCTCCTTTTTTCGAAGTCGGTTAAAAATGGTAACCACCAGCGCAAAATAAACATATCAGCTCTGCAACGTCCACTGCTGGACATAGGCCTTCTCAATGAACCACCACACTAGGTCCTCGGCCCTCCGCATCCAGCCGCTTGCGGCCACCTTTAGGTCGTCGGCGCTTTTCCGTGTTCTGTGCATCGTACATATAGTACGTACGTACATCGCTCGTAGAACTGACGGCCGTTGGGGCAGAATGGTTCTCGAGTGGCGACCACGTATCGGAAGACGCAGCGTAGGCCTCCCACAAGGTGGAGAGACGATCTGGTGAAGGTCGCGGGACCCGGCTGGATGAGGTTAGCGCAGGACCGGTCGTCGTGGAGATTCCGGGAGGAGGCCTTTGTCCAGCAGTGGACGTCTACAGGGTGATATGATGAAGTAGTAAACGTACATAAGTAAATATTAATTAATATAATATTCAATTCAATTTTTTTTGTATCTTCAGAACAATAAAAACCTATATTTAGCCACAATTCAATGCGTACCGATCCAATTAGACAAGATCTCGACGATAAATTATCTGATCACATGTCTCTATACGAGTTAATACGTCGGTGAAATTTATTAATGATCATTAATTTGAGTTTAATGAAGTCATACAGTCAATGGAATCGAAATTATTTCGTCATTGGTTACTCTAGGTGGTATACCACCCTATTTTAAAAGAGCTCTATTATTCTATTAATGGAAACAGTTGGTACACGTACTCTGACCTCAGAATTACAAAATGAAATCAGAATGTACTAAAATTATGACTTAGAGCGTCGAGAGGTTCGATCCCCGGCCGTGTCATGTTGATTACTATAATGTAAGTTGCGAAGTATTTATAATTTTAACTTTAAATAGAAGAAGGATGTACGACGGCCGGTCATCAGATCAACTTAACTTTCATCTGACTATCCATTAAATTCAATTTGATATTATCGGTATGCAGGTAGTATACCATAGGTTCAATGAATGTCACGTTGTCAAAATGTAAACAAATCATTATGACATTTAATGATGGATGAGGATTTGTTTACTACTTATTCCGTATAGAGATTAGAGAGTGTCCGTGGTGAAGTGGGGAAGACGCGGCCTGCCATATCGAGAGGTCCGATTTCGATCCCCGGCCGAGCCATGTACCGATGAGTTTTTACTCATTTACTGACTGCTCTCAAAGTTGAAGCAATTCTTCGGGGCATGTGAAAGCCACCAACCCGCACTGGGCTAGCGTGGTGGACTATAGTCCGTACGCCCTAGTTGACAGCGTGGGCCTCTGCACCAACTGTGAGAGCATTTATAGGCTGTTGATTTAGGTTAGTAATTTTATTTTTTTTAGGTTTAGATTAGGTTTAGATTTTTTGATTTTAGGTTTAGATTAGATAAGTAATAAAGTCCACGCAGAATGAATTTTCTCCATTCGTAACTTAACATTTTCATAACCTGTCTGAATTTTTTATTTATATTTTATTTATTTGATTCACCAACAGTTGTTACACTAATACATACCATATTTAAAATCTTAGAGCTAAAGAATCTAATTATTTGTTAATTATATATGAAAATTTTATGTTGCTCCAATTTTAAATTCTAATCATTAGGTATTTCACAAGCTTCTATATACGTCGAACAAGTTGTATACCATTCGCCTACAAGTTGCGATAAAAAACCCACCAAGCAATAAAGTTGCGGAAAACGCACTAAAAACGCACTAAAACACTAAACCACGCACTATTTTATGGGAACGGACGCTGCAATAACTTTAAATATTCCGTTTACTTTTTTGTAACTTTGGAAAGCGATTTTTTACTGATCTGTTGTAAATTACCTAGGTCGGTCATTCTACTAAGAAACCATAATTCTGTTCAGGTTAAATATCTTTGAAATTCTTGCGGTTTGTGACTTAATATCTGGTTGTAATTATGCACAGAAACCAATATTATCTGCATCAGCTAGCCAACACCAACAATCAATTAATTAAAGATTAGTTAAGATCAAACTAACGTGAAATCGTCATCTCTGTCTACGTCATTTCTGTCTGCACGCAGTGACAGAAATGACATAGCGTAGACAGAAATGACTATTAGAACAAATAGTGCAAAAGTATTTCTTTCATTAACCGTTACATTAACTGTTAATGTAACGGTTAATGAAAGAGATGTTGGTACAGATAAGGAAACAGACAATGAAAATGATATTGAAGGAGATATTAGAACAGATGATTAAGTAACAGATAATCAAACATATAATGATGCTAATTAAATTTTATATTAATGCTGTTTTGATCTCAATTAACCAAAAAATAAACAGTTTTTTTGATTTTATAAAATTTTGTTTTTATTTTTTTCCCAGTAGAATCACCCAGGTATGTGTTGTCGCAGTTTGTTGCGCCGCTTTTTCTTCTCAGCGGTGATAGATAAAAAACATTGACATGTATAGTACCAGTAAACATCGAGTATGCAATAACATTTTGACTTTGAGTTAAGTCGGAAACATAACTTGAAGACTATTACTTAGTCTGTGACATAACAAAATATTTAATTTAATTTAATAGTACACGCGACTACTGCCTCTCTTTCATCATTTTTCTCCACCGCGGGTTAGCTGGAAGAGATTTCATTGAAATAAGCTTAAACCCTTCGTATAATTTTCTGACTTTTGTACAGTTTTTTTATGTTTATGGGTGTACAAATAAATCACTAAATAAATACCAGCAAAATATCATAGAGCTAGGATTGTTTTGGTGGGCGCCGCGCGCCCCATAATTCGAATCTTCCTGCAAAATAGATAAATTAATATTAAAAAAGTTCAAGCAAAAGGAAAAGGAAGTCGAGTGGTCATAATCTGAAAGTAGGTGTGTGCATGTGTGTGTTATAAATTAATTCATCAACAACATATCTATATATTTTTCTTTACTAATAAAAATTTTTCAAAATGGTAACGGCTTTGCCCAATCCCACGAACAATTAAGTTTTTTTGAGTAGGTTTTGGCTTAGTAACGAGACCTTTGAGCTATACCTTATTTCGAATTTAAAGTCTTATTTCTTATATCTATTTAACCGGCGGTTACAACACGGCTCCACAAAAACAGAGCACGACTAGAGTTAGTCGGCGATTTTCACTAAGGTTCATAGCCTCACATGACACTTCGCTCCCGCCAAAAGAGTCCTAACATTTAAATATGTGATTCTGAAGGCACAAAGTAAAATTTTGACATGCCTAAAAACGTTTCTGTCCCTATCTATTGACCTATTGACTATTGATCTACCTATTGACTGGCCTGTTGGCGTAGTGGTAGTAACCCTGCTTACTGCGCCAAAGGTCGTGGGTTCGATTCCCACCCGGGACCCACATTTGTGTGATGAGCATAACTGTTGCTTTTCGGATTCTGGGTGTTTGTATGTATTTAAGTATTTATTTAAAAGTATTTAAGTATGTTTATCAGTTGTTGAGGACCCATTTACAAGCTTCGGCTTAGTTGGGACTAAACAGCCGTGTGTGAATTTGTCCAAACATTTTTTTTTTATCACTCAGTACTATAGAAATAAGGACGACACGAATTGTAGTGCTGTCAGTATCGGGATATTTAAGTACGAGCTGATAGATTTTTAATTCTCTCTAAGCACATCTCACAAATCGGGGCCCTATTCAAATAAACACAACTATAATTTCAATGCTGGAACTGTTCCGCGCTCGAAATGAGGGCAAGACAAACAGCAGTTAATCGCAGTTTAGTAAACTTGGTTTATTTGCTCACGGCCTGTTTATTTGTGTTAGACTAGAAACAAACAAGTTTCATGTAATGACGTTACGACTCTATAACGTTATGTAGAGAACAACAAACACCCTTTATAAGCTTCGTGTCGTGATTAATATTTGGTTTGAACACAGGGTGGTCTTACTGAACTTTTGAAAACTTAAGTCTGTCAAAATTTTCACATACAATATTAAAATTTACAAAGGTCCGAAGTTCGATCCCCGACTGGGTCATGTACCAATGGGTTTTTTCTCGAAACTTAAGTACATTTACTGGCTGCTCTCAAACGGTGAAGGAAAACATCGCGAGGAAACCTGCATACCTACGCCGAAGAAGAAATTCTTAGGCGCATGTGAAGTCCATCAACACGCACTGTGCTAGCGTGGTGGACTATAGCCCGAACACCCTCGTTGAGTGTGTAGGCCTGAGCCTGAGCCTAGGCTGTTGATTTGATTGATTTGATTTGATACCCTCCTGTACATTTTATACACCAAAATTTAGCATTATTTATCTAACATCCCATACATGTCACATATTTCAGTAGGTACATGAAACTCAATAGTGTATACCTTGTCAAAGCAAACTATACATAGAGATAAACTTAACGCGTACCTCCAATCAATCCGTTCGTTCCCACTACGGCGTAGTTAGCAGACAGTTAGGACATAACTTCTGGACTTAACTACATAACAAGTCTGTACAGTTGTTAACTATTGGCGTTGTTAGTTAAGTCCATAATGGTGCTACTGTTATTGACTTACGGAGTCTTTACTTCGCGTCACGTTAACTGAGGTTTCTATCAAATGTCTTCTTAGCAATATTTGGATTGTACAGTCGCCGTCAGATATATATCGTAGCGGACAAGGGATCAAATATTTCTGAACAATTTAAAATATCAATAAGTTCCATAATACCTGAACATTCATAGCTGAGCAGATGTGCTTGTTAATAATTTCGATGCACAACTAACTAACCAAAAATATCTGAACACTTACAACGTCAAGTTCTTCGTTCGGATGACAGCTGTCAAACTTAAAACCGCTGTAACTTGAAAACTCGAAGTCACCTTGTATGCTACAATATATCTGACGGCGACTGTATATTCAAAAATAATTTCATTAATAATTTTTAATTAACCTTAATTTTTAATAAAATTGAGATAAGTAAGACCTATCTAGACTTACCTATTTATAGTTTTATTCAATATGTAAGTTACATGAAAAATAGATCAAATGTCGAAAAATGACTGACGTCACTAACTTATAATTAAGTGGACTTTAAGTAAGTAATAAGTTAACTTTACATATCGTTTTCCTAAGTGGGACTGATACGAAAAATCAGTCACTCAATGGGCTATGAAAAGAGCCAAGCTCAGTGGCGCGTATTGGGGGAGGCCTATGTCCAGCAGTGGACTAATGCTATGATCTCCAACGAAATATAGAATTACAAATCCATGGTTTTTAATGTCAGAGAAAACAGGAAATAATATCATTTATTTGCAAAGCGACGCAAGACTGATGCATTTCAATTAACCAAGCACAATACCTTCACGCTTGGCCTGCAAGAACACAAATTACCTGTTCACAGTTGGTTAAACCGACAAAATGGGTGTTCACAGATTATAATTAAGTAGTGGTGAATTGTTGATGGAAGAGTTTCCTCTTCCGATACGATCTGTTGAGGAAACTTTTGAATAGAACACTTTTTTCTTCATCACAGTCGATTGAAATATAGGAAATCCTGTACTAGGTAAGCTGGTCTGGTGGTAGAATTACCGTAAGACAATTTCAAAATTTCTTTTGCTTTTATGTTTTTCTGTAATGGCTTTTCGGTGAAGGAAAACATCGCGAGGACACCTGCATACGCCAAAGATTGGAGTTTCTATTCTAAGGCGTACGTGAAGTCCGCCATAAAACAGATTGGGTCACTATTGGTTGACAGGGGTTTGGCACAAGAGATCCTGTAGGGTCAAAGTGTCACCAGACATTCCTGGCCCTCTATGAAGGTAAGATATATAATTATCATACTTGACTATTCATGTCACACATTTATTGGTATTTAAAAGAAATAACACGTTCTTTAGGTTCTTATAAAATCAGCGGTATCTACTTTACCTAGAGCTATCAGCAATTATATTTCGACATTTTCTTACTCTATGGATAATGTTTACGCATAATCTCCATAGATAAGGCAATTGTATTAAAATTAAATGTCAATTGAAAGTTTATGTTGCAAGGCTTAGCAAGCCGTAAGTCATGTTTAATATTAGATAAAGCCGCACTTTGTCGAGGGCTAATGGATTTAGGCCCGGCTGTCTGTGCATACTTAGTGATTCCCTTTGCCTAAGCAAGTGCTATGGGCAACGAGACTATGGAAGTTAAGCAATAAATAAGTGGGTTTAAGAATAATTATCCACCACGCTAGCCCAGTGCGGGTTGGTGGTTGAAAGAGCGTCAGTGGCCCTTGGGATAAGACGCGGCCTATCATATCGAAAGGTCCGAAGTTCGATCCCCGGCTGGGCCATGTACCAATGGGTTTTTCTCAAAACTTAAGTACATTTACTGACTGCTCTCAAACGGTGAAGGAAAACATCGTGAGGAAACCTGCATACGCCGAAGAAGAAATTCTTAGGCGCATGTGAAGTCCACCAACCCACACTGGGCTAGCGTGGTGGACTATAGCCCTAACGCCCTCGTTGAGAGGGTAGGCCTGAGCCCCAGCAGTGGGGACATGTTAATAGGCTGTTGATGATGAATATAACGGCATATACTAGGTGGACGGTTAATTAGAAACAGGGCAAGATTTTCATACAATCGAGGTTACTTTGAAGCCATGGTTCTCCGCGAAGGATTGATCGGGGTATGATCTGATGACGGTCATCGAGAGAGTTAATGGAGCACTTTAAGATCGTCGTAGATTTCTAACTGATCAGATAAGCCGTTTGGAAGCTACATCGTCATGAAGAAAAAACCATTTAAAATGGCATCAAAGTGTATGAAAATCTTAAAGTTAAGGAATCCTGACGATGCTGCTTTCAGACGGCTCATCTGATCAGTTAGATATCTACAGCGATCCCCAACAGTGGGGACATATTCATAGGCTTTTGATAGCTATAAAGCCAGTAAAAGATATTTGTTTTTCCGGTTTCCAGATAAGATTGACTTTTCCTTTGTAAGTAAGTATATTCTTCAAGATTTTAGATAAAGCTCCTGCGTTTTTATAGCGGTCAAGGCGACATCAGTTCTGAACCTACGATGACATAATTTTTTTCTTCAGTAAACGTCTAGGAAAACGCATAAAGTAAGTTATAAGAAAGACCCACGGGACGTCCACGGAACCCTTCCGTAACTTTTTAATAGAGTTCCTTTATGATATCTCAGTTTTACGGCCTATTGCTAAACTTTTTTCGTTATACCTCGTATTTCTCCGTAACTTTTGGGCGACTTTTTAATATGAAGCCCACCGTAATAGAAAATCGAAAAGATGTTACGATCATAAGTTTTGGTTTATGAGACGGCGAAAGGACTTTTTTCTCTTTTACTGTTTTGGGAGTTAAATAACTACCTACGAGTAGTTTTTATAGGGTTCAGCAGTCCCTTATTAAATCCTTAAAAGTCCAGTCCGTCGGTTCGTAAGTTTCAAATCTCTCCAAATCTGTCTCAATCTGTCCTCTACTCTCTGACCTGTGTCTCTACTGTCTTTCACACATAAAGTGGTCCCTACACGATCATGCTGCATGACATGCATTACGTGCTGTCACTCATGCATGACCGTCAAGCTGTAGTGATTGACGCGAATGACATGCAAACTACTTGCATTACATACAAACTATGTGCTGGCCATTGCTTCAAGCAATTGATAGCAAGTATGAGCTTCCATCATGCAGCATGATAATTCACGTAAACGTAACGCATGTCATGCCGCATGATCGTTTAGGGACCGCTCGCAGGTAATGCATAACATTTTGTACGGTCGACAGCACGTATCAGTGGAAAAAAACCAGTATAAGCAGGTATCTCATAGTATTGAAACTCCCTAATAGGCTAGGCCAGCTCAAATGTTTCCACTGGCAGCAAGCACCAATGGGATTTTCAATTCAATTTCAATTTATTCAAACAAAATTCAATGTTTATTAAATTAATTTAGTTCTACATTAAGTTAAATTGAGTTAAATTGATAATAATTAAATAATCTAACTTAAAAATAAACTTACTTAAATATAGTACAAATACATACTTATTTAAATAAATAAAAATTAAAACAAAAAATCTATTAAAAATCTTACAAATAAAAAACATCGTCCAGCTCGCAATTCAATTACATTTCGTTAAGTTTTCTCGAAACTTAAGTTATTTACTGACTGTTCACGAACGGTGAATGAAAACATCGTGAGGAAATCCGCATGCGCCGGAGATGAAATTCTTAGGCGCATGTGAAGTCCACCAACCCGCACCGGGCTAGCGTGGTGGACTATAGCCCGTACGCCCTCGTTGAGTGGGGACATAATAAAAGGCTGTTGGCTTGGCTTGACTCGGTACTTGCTCAGACTCGCCCACCACACTAAATGGACATAACTGAAACCCCTTTTCCACATCACGACTTCCAAGCTCATCATTAAATGACAATGACACAAACTGATTGGTGTACGTCATTGACTACCCAACCAATTGACTGCGCATTGACGGCGCATGAGAAGTCGACAGCGTTCACCGAACATAAGGCCATCTCCGCTTTGGTACATTACCGGCATCAAGCCATTATTGTTTTAGTGTGATATTGTGTTAGTAGGTTAGAATTGGGGCTTCTGGATCACTCAAAAAAGCATTGGGGCTTCTGGATCAATCGAAAAAGGTCGCTGCGCTCTCGTTTTTCGATTGATCCAGAAACCCCAATGCTTTTTTAGTGATCCAGAAGCCCCCAATTCTATCTAACCTACTCCTGGATAATAATAAGCTATATAAAAAAAAAAAGACTGTTGTGTGAGAGAGAACACTGTTCTAACAGAGGAAACTCGCTATCGATTAAAATCCAGTCATTTGAAACATGTTACGAAAAAAAAAATTCTGCAAAAACCCTCTCCAAAACCCTGTGCTGTCGTGTGTAATTTGTATTATTTATTTGATGACAGCACAGGGCTGGATAAGATTTTGAGACCGTTCTAGATCCCGACAGTATTTTCGTCTTTTGGGGTTAATCTAGGGTCTAGCTGGATGAGATTAAAGTAAAGTCCGTTTCTAGCCCCGACAGTTACGTCTTCTGGGTTTCACTAGAGGACTAGGAGGGTTCGGTTTATCATTCGCTTTCAGGACCGCCCGCATCCTTACTTACTCACGATAAACACGATCAACAAAGGTACTTCCGCGACTACTAGTAGTTTTTCCGATTTCGGGCGCAAATCGTAGTCAACTACTTTCGTCTCCGGAGACCTTGTCAATTCTAATGGAATTGTGATTTGTATATATATGAACTGTTGTTGAAAATTTCAATATCGCGTTTTAGAACTGTCTGCATTGTATAACAAAAATGACGTAAGTATGTTTATAAAGTGTAACCCTTGCGCCATATTAGATATTGCATCGATCGATAATTTGATTCAGCACCATCTTTAGCGCGTGCAATCTATCTAGTACCTACCTCTGTTTAGAAGCGTCGTTCGATAATGTGATTCAGTGCCATCTAGATTAATTGATATGTAACTCTAGCGAGTGCTCGCATCTGATTATCGAACCATGGACCTAAGTATATAGTTCATCTGTTTAGTCTAGATGTCGCAACATGTCATTAGATTCAATCTTGAATCAATAAATTTAGCCAGAGCGTGCGCGCGACCAAAGAGATTCGAATCTTCTTGGATTCAATAGTAGCGGTAGGTATGACTGTAAGAAGTAGATTTTTAAGAGCCATAGTAGCCTAGTTGGTTGTGCACTCGCCTCACGTTCATGAGGTCGTGGGTTCGATCCTAGTCCGATAAGTTTTTTTTTTTTTCGAAACCTAAGCACAGTTTATTATAATACCTCAGGTTTTTTTTTTTCGGTAAAGTAAAACATTGTGAGGAAACCTGTATACAGCAAACTGGTATTTCCTTTTCTAAGGCGTATGTGAAGTCCATCAGTAAACAGTTTGGAGCGCCGTTTGGTGGACAGAGGTTTGGCACAACAGATCCCATAGGATCGAAGTGTCGTCAGGTATTCCTAACCCTCAAAAGATTAGATGGCCGTAAGACTTTGAAATAAGTACATATCGACACCATATTAAAATTTCGTTTCAGGTTTCTAGTGACACGAGTAGAGATTCCATATTTAAACAATTGTAACGCCGTGTGTACAGTAACCTACTGCTGAGTAGAGCAAAATACATTTTGAGAAACTTATTTTGTGATGCGATAAGGTTGAAATTCGTTTGTGTTTATTAAAGCAGACTTAAGCATTAATACTGAACTGATATTGTGGACATCTCCTAATTTATTTACTCTTAGTTAATTATCGCGACTCATTATACGTTCAGTCAGCGGGTCCGACCGGTCATATTGTTTCAAAAAAGAAGTACGCGCTGTGTGTTTACAAAGTACCTATCTGGTGGTGACGTGAATATACTAAGTGTGTCTATACAGTGAATTGAAGCAGTCAGCGGAAAGAACTACCTACTAGTATGTATGTAATTCTCTATTATTCTTAATTTTACTTATTTTCTCAGCCAATGATTCAGTTGTACATTTTTGACTTTAGCGCTTTGTATTCATAATCGAGCAAGGTAAATAAAACTTATTCACATGTAAGACCCGTAAATAATTATATAATAATGATTCATTTGTTGTTAAAGTTGTGAAAGAATGTGTTACTGGACATCAAGCAAGCATCTCTTCTAATTGTCTGTAAAGAAACCATGGTTAATATAGATTAATTATCTGTATTAATAATTAGTTTCACTTGTTTTAGGGCGTCTAACCCCTTTGATTCGAGTGAGGAGCAAATCGAAGCGGGACCTAGTAAGAAAGGCAAGAGTGTTGTGAAGCGACAGCCTGCTAAAAGAGGGCCAAAGACTGCACCGCCGCTGCCTTCGCTATCCGAATCCGAATCTGAAGAAGAGGGAGTGGTGCTAAAGAAACAAAAACTCTTTTTGGAGGAATCAGAGGTTAGTTGTTTTAGCTAACTTCAAACCTGTTAAACCTACTACCAATAAAAAAAGGATCTAATTAATGCCGATATACCATTATTTCAAATGTGTGTGTGTGTGTGTATCCAGATGTAAACACTCGTGTGCAACAGGTATTTGCAAATTACAATAAATTTCTTTTTCTCAATTTCAGGATGAAACAGCAACGCCTGTGGTGGCTGAAAAACTGCACGGGTTATTGTGGAGACGCGTCCCGCTAGGCTATACAAGTCAGCGTGACTTTTCCAAGAAGGGCAATTTTTACATAGAGTTGAAAGTTTCTTATACCAGAGATGCTCTTAATAAAGACGCATATAAAAATACATTAATAACATATAAGTCATGCGTGGAAGAGAAATCGATGGTGTTCAAAGCGGTCAATAATGTAGTAAAGGCCGCTAAGAAACAATTTAAGGACATACAGCCAGTCCTTTACCCTCAAGAAAAAATGATTTAAAAATATGTATATTATATTTAGAGGTTTTCATAACTTTCATTATAATAATATATTTTAAAAGTACTTACCTATTCATTTATTAATTCTTTTACTCTTGAGGGAGGGGATCCATACGTGGAAGAGAAATCGATGGTTTTTAAAGCAGTCAATAACGCTGTAAAGGCAGCTAAGAAACAGTTTAAAGGTAAATAGCCAGTCCTTTATCCTCAAGATTTTTTTTAAATATTTTAAAATATAATATATTTAGAGGTTTTCTTAACTTTCATTATAATAATATATTTTTAAAGTACTTACCTATTCATTTATTAATTAAAACTTTATTATTATTATTATTATTTTTATTTTATCGCCTTTTTTTTTTACTCTTGAGGGAGGGATCCTATTTAATTATATGCTTGAATAAGTTGTAGGTGCTTAAAATGCCTATATGTAAAGTCTGTAACGTCAAAGTAATAAAATATTCCTCACATATACGTAGTAACATTCACAAGGCTAATTGTTTGCTTAGTACCGAGTTTAACGATGTCCATGTTATATCTTGTGCATTTAAGAACCGAATCATTAGCTATCGCATTGATTGTAAAGATGAAAGAGTAGAGCCAGAATTTTTTCTAAATAACATATCGACGACAGTTAAACAGTTGATCAATCGCAACCTTGACATTCATAAAGCATTAAAGATTAATTTTGAATTGTATGCTTCATATGTACTGCCAAAAAATGATGAAAAATCTCTTAAGTCATTCAATACAAGTTATGTGACAACTTTTGCAAACACCGATATTATGAACGTGTATTTAGAGAGTTGTAAAATTTTAACAGGAAAACTTTCAGAATTTGAACTTGCTGAATCAGGCTGGACTCTTGAATCTGTTAGTCATTTAGAAATAAACATAACTAAATATAACCCGCTTAGAGCTGGCTCTTACATCCCTTTACCAAAGAAAATCATAAATACTAAATCTTGTTTGAACATTAAGAACAAAGATGACCATTGCTTCTTATGGAGTATAATCGCTCATATATTTCCGCCAAAGTGTAATTCTAATCGCGTGTCTTCTTATCCTCATTATTCACAAATACTCAATATAAACGATATGTCTTTTCCTCCGTCATTTAAGGATATAAAGATATTTGAAGAAAATAATCCTACCATTAGCATCAATATATATGGTTTGGGAAGAAATAATGATGTTCATGGTCCTCTTTACAAAACTCAAAAACGAAAAATAACGCATGTTAACTTATTATACATTAATAAAAACGAAAAAAGTCATTTTTGTTTAATTAAGAGCTTTGAGAAATTAGTACACAAACAAATAACACGCCATAAATGTAAAATATTTTTGTGTGAAGAGTGTTTTGTGTATTTTGAATCGGAAGATAAGCTAGATGAACACTGTTGCGCGAGAATAAAAACGGTTCTTCCAGAGGAAGGTAAAAAGTTGTATTTTGATCATCATGAAAGAAAGCAAAGAATTCCTGTAGTGATATATGGTGATTTCGAAAGTTTACTTAAAGAATACGATGATAAAGATAAAGGTCGTTACACAGAAAATATACAGATCCATCAAGCTACAAGCTTTGCTTACTATATATGTAGTGAATCTAAACCAGAGCTGAATGAATATGTTGCGTACAGAGGTTCAAATTGCGCAAAAAAGTTTGTTGAGACTATATCAAGTGACTTACTTAGACTTAACACTATTTTATCCCAAGATGTGTCAATGCAGCCCTTAACTGATGTAGAATTAAAGTCATTTCAAAGAGCTACTTCATGTCATATTTGCGAAAAACCTTTTTATAAAAATGATGAAAAAATCATCGACCACGATCATTTCACAGGTCTTTATAGAGGCCCTGCACACAACTCTTGCAATTTAAAGTCAAAAAAATGCTCGTTCATACCTGTCATATTTCATAATTTGAGCAATTATGACTGTCACCTTTTTATAACTGAATTAGGGAATGTTTGCGGACGCATCAACATTATTCCTAAAACAAAAGAAAAATATATTTCTTTTACGAAATTTATACCCATAGACTCAAAAAAAGCAGCGCAACTTAAATTTATTGATTCTTTTAATTTTCTCAGCTCTAGTTTAGATAAACTAGTGAAAACATTGCATCCCAATGATTTTTACAATTTACGTAAATATTTTGATAATAAAGATGAGTTCGATCTTATCCGGCGAAAAGGGGTGTATTGTTATGACTATGTTGATTCCATGGAACGGTATGAGGAAACAGAGTTACCGCCTCATAATTTTTTTTTCAATAAGTTAACTTCAGAACACATAACAGAACAAGAGTATGAACATGCTCAAAAGGTTTGGAATACGTTTAAAATGAAGAACTTGGGTGAATACACAGACTTATACTTGAAATGCGATGTTTTGTTATTAGCGGATGTGTTCGAAAAGTTTAGAAATATTAGTTTGCAACACTATAAGTTAGATCCTTGTTATTATGTATCTTCACCAGCATTGAGTTGGGATGCAATGTTACTTTACACTGAGGTGGAGTTAGATTTGATATCGGATGTAGAGATCTATCAAATGCTTGAAAAAGGAATACGAGGGGGCTTAGCACAATGTTCTCTCAGATATGCTCAAGCCAACAATAAATACATGTCGCAATATAACAACAACAAACCAAACAGTTTTTTGGTTTATTTAGACTGTGTTAATTTGTATGGCTTTGCCATGATGCAAAAATTACCAAAGTCAAACTTTTTATTTCTAGACCCTACACAAGTTCGGAATTTTGATGTTACTGTAGTGCCATGCGATAGCGATCGTGGTTACATACTTGAAGTAGACCTGCACTATCCGGTTGACGTGCATGATCAGCATTCAGATTTACCCTTTGCTGCTGAAAAATTTGCGCCAATAGGCAAAACTATGCCTAAATTGATTGCCAGCCTTTATGATAAACATCGTTACGTCATTCATTATGCCCATTTGAAAAAGTGTCTTGAAAACGGTCTTCGGTTATTAAAAATACATAGAGTTTTGTCATTTGATCAAAGCAATTTTCTTGAACCTTATATTTCACTCAACACTTCACTCAGACAGCAAGCTCAATCTGACTTCGAAAAAGATTTTTTCAAAAAGCAGAACAATTCCATTTTTGGCAAGACAATTGAAAACAAAAGACAGCAAGTTGACGTAAGGCTTGTAAATGTATGGTCCGATAAATGTAACAAAACTAATAAGTTGGTTGGAGCTGAAAAGTACATAAGCGCCCCTAACTTCAAGTGTTTGTCAGTTTTCTCTGAAAATTTAGTAGCTATACAGTTAGACCAGAGTATAGTTACTCTAGACAGACCTATATACATCGGGTTTTCAGTGTTAGAGCTGGCAAAAACTCATCTCTATAATTTTCATTATTCGGTCATGAAAACTTTGTATAAAGACAATATTCAGCTTTGCTATACTGACACAGATAGCTTGTTATATCATATATTTACAGATGACTTTTATGCTGATATGAAAAAATATATAAAGTACTTTGATACTAGCAATTTTGAACCTAATAATGTGTTTAATATTCCTAAAGCAAATGAAAAAATCCCTGGTTATTTCAAAGATGAAATGGGCGGTGATATTATAACAGAATTTGCAGGATTACGTGCTAAGTTGTATTGTATTAACGCTAAAAAAGTATGCATTAAGAAAGCAAAGGGTGTCAAATCATCTGTTACGAAGAAACTTGATATAGATAAATATAAAAAAGCATTGTTTGAGAATGAATCATTACGTGAAAATATGTGTATTATCAGATCATTTAAACATAAAATATTTACGCAGAATGTCAATAAACTAGTTTTGAATAACGAAGATGATAAGAGACAAGTAAAAGAAAGGCGTGTAAGCACTCTTCCATGGGGTCATTATAATATTATGTTTTAGACATTATTTAGTATCACCCTATAGGATAATACAAGAAGGTGTAGATAGATCGCACTAGTTTGTCTTAAGTAAACAATCGTAATAATGAGGTGGCATATAATCACCTATTGACTGCAGGTCTTTGAAAGTGACAAACGTTATCTATCACTAGCTACACTATTTAACAATTGACGGTAGTCTATCTACACCTTTTATTTTTATTTTTTATAGGCTATATTTGGTAATACCTATAATCATAGTTGTAAGAAAATATTTAACCATGATTGTAATCTTTATTTTTATAAATAAAAGAACCATTTTTAATCATTATACTGTATTTTTATTTATTTTCCAAATAATTTCATGCACAAACTTCATCTGTCACATTTATAATTCTTATTCAGCATTTCAGCAACTATTACATGAACTAAACATCTATAAATATAATTTAATAAATTTTTTTTATTCTATTCATTAATATAAGAGAAGAATAACAATTAAAAATATAACTATCTAAAATTAAACTATTTAAATAGGCAAATGTTAAAAATAATAAGTAGTTAGTAGGTATTTACAAAAATAAATAAGTCTAAACATCTTCATTTATTTTACTTACTATTTTACTAATAAGAGTTTTAGCAGCGTTTGCTACATCGTCGTAACTATCTGTTACGATATATTGTACACTTACACTTGCGCTATCACTACCACTATTAACTTCACTTCCTAACAAGTCTATAATGTCTAATTTTATTAACTGAATTGGTCTTCTTGATTCTTTTCTAATAATAAAACTAGAAGTTGGGTGAGTAGCAGACTGTACTTTTCTAGAAGCTGACCTGTTCTTGGCTTTAGCATCTTTTCTAAATTTTTTCAATGATTTCCTAGCAGGTTTGATCTTGTTTTTGTCTGCCGTCAATACATCTTCCTGGTTAAAGTATGGGTCAGCCATGATATCTTGCGCATAATAAAACGGATTTGTTATGGGGTTTTCGTCCTCAATAAGGAGTGACTGGCTCATCTCTGCAACAAGAAATATGTAATAATTAATAATAATCTAAACAATAACTAATGTTTTAGTTAATATAGGACTGCTATTTTCCACATAAAACAAATCTCAACTACATAAATACTTACCGCTGGTATATAAACACACAATTTTTCAGTAGAAAATAAACATAAGATAGGTACTCGCGCACAACTTGCTCGATCCACTCGTAAAGACTTAATGAAAGGCAAAGTTTGTATAATTAGACTTTTAAAATCAATTATAGTGTAGCTCTTTTTCTCTATAAGCATATGAACGAGATGTCGTGATATTCATGCAACGATTTGCACAAACCTGTCTAGACATGTCTATATAACTAAATGATGATGTAATAACTTGATAGAATGTAAAATGAAGTTGGTTAAACAACATGTAACATTAGAAGTTAGCAATGTAAATGTAGACCGCTCATCAGCCATAATAAGACATAGCCCCCTATTGCCAAACACGATTCGCTGTATAATATGCGGTCCTTCAAACTGTGGTAAAACTAATGTAATGATTAGTTTACTTGTCCATAAAAATGGTTTGAAATTTAAAAATATATACCTGTATTCAAAAACTACTTTTCAGCCTAAATATTGTTTTCTAAATAATATCTTAAGCAAAATACCTCAAATAAATTTTTTTACATTCAATGATAGTCAAGATGTGGTTTCGCCTGATGAAGCTTTTCCAAATTCTATTTTTATTTTTGACGATGTTGCATGTGAAAATCAAGTTAATATCCGCAATTATTTCTCTATGGGCAGACATAAGCACATTGATTGCTTCTATTTATCTCAAACATATTCAAAAATTCCCAAACAATTGATACGTGATAACGTCAACTTTTTATTAATTTTTAAGCAAGACAACATTAATTTAAGACACATTTACAATGAACACGTCAATTCCGATATGGAATGGGATGAATTCAAAAAAATTTGTGCTGATATTTGGCGAGATCCTTTCGGTTTTTTACTTATCAATAAAGATTGTGAATTTAATAACGGACGATATAGATACACCTTTGATACATTTATTAACTTTGATGATTGACTCTTACTATAAATAAGTTACTTAGGACGCAAATTCATCATTTTAATTACAACTCTATAAGAAACAAGTGTCTGGTGTAGGTTTGTATTACGTAATAAGTACTAAACTTACTATGGAAACAAATATAAAAGAGCAGCTAATAAGGTCTGTAACAGCTATCAAAAATAAAATAAAACAAATGCAAAATGATGAAGTTGAAAATGAAATAAAATATAATAAAATATTTAAACCGATAACTGAACCTTTAAAAGCTATAGATGCTACATTTAACACTCTGAATACTAATAAAGTGAATAAATTTGAACGGAGTGACAGACAGAGTCCCAAAGTAGAAACACCAACACCATCTACATACAAAGATAATGATAGTGTTGTTGATGATGATCTTTACGAAACTGATCGCAGTGAACATTCTGTATCGAAAGAGGACGTTGAATTTTATACTCCTATTAAATCAGAAATTAAAATTGCTAAATTAAACACTCCAATTAGATCATGGATTAATGCTGGAACCTCATCTGAAAATCAAAGTAATTTACATGTGCCATTTGGATTGCGCAATGAGAATGATAAATTTATGATCGGCAATTCCGAGGTACAATTTTGCAAAATCGGTCCTACTGATAATGAAATTTCAATGGCTGTTATTGACAATAAGAAGTATGAAATGACGGCTGGTATAAAAGAAGTGTTGATGAATAGTAAGCCCAACCTTGATCTTGTAACTGAGAAAGATAAACTCGTTTACAAAGATATTCTCATTACTACAAACGCTCATAAAAGAGATTACAATCCGAATGGGCAAATTAAGGGAGATAGAGGAATGAAGTATAATCAACTTATTAAACCTCTTTTTACTAACATAGATCAAAATGAAGACAACAATTTAAATAAAAAAACTGGTGGTAATCTACCTACTTTAAAAAGATTCAGAAAAAATACTGATTTCATTTATTGGGATGATCCTAATGAATTAATTGAGAGACTCAAACTTTTGGTTGCATCAAGAGATGCTGGAAACAATAGCCATGATAATGAAATAATATCTATTATCGAGGAGCTAAAGGAAGCCGGTGTAATAAAAGAATGAATTTGTAATATTAATACACAGTACCTTATCGGCTTTCAATCATGAATGTTGACAAGTTTGGTCATCATTTAAACAAACAACGAAAAATTAATGTGAAATTTCAAGAGGAATGTCTGTTTAAAACAACTAATGATGGAAATTTAAGCGCTCAAAATAAAACTTTGAAAAATATCGGAATTCCTGTAGATGATGATGATTGTGCTACGAAGCAATATGTAGACAACACTTTAGACAGTTGCCACAAAACATTTAAATTATTAAAAGAGTTGGTGGGGTTATTAACTGAGCGTGTAGCGCAATTAGAGAAAATTGTTGAATCACATAGACAAAGCAAAAATGAGCAAGGCAGACATAGTAAATGAAATACACAAAAATGCTCGGAAAAACTTTTTTCGAAGACAAGTAGTTATGAAAGACATTGATGATCTTTGGCAAGCGGATTTGATTGACATGCAAGCAGTATCAAAATATAATAAACAGTATAAGTATATTTTAGTGGTAATAGACACATTTTCTAAGTATGCTTGGACATTACCGCTATATCGAAAAAACAAAAATTTGCTATGTAAAGCTTTTGAAGTAATATTGAAAGACGGTCGTGTTCCTCAGAACGTGCAAACTGATTTGGGGAAAGAATTCTATAATGATCAATTTAGCAAATTAATGAATACTTACAATATAAACCACTATTCCACATACTCTACAAAGAAGGCTTCAATTGTAGAACGATTGATTAGAACTCTGAAATCTAAATTATTCAAAGAATTTAGTTTGAAAGGTAATTACAAATGGATGGATGACACCTTACATAAAGTAGTTCATGATTATAATAATTCATATCATAGAACTATTGGCCGATGTCCTGCTGAAGTGAATGAACAACTAAAAAGTGAAATTTTGAACAAATATAAAAACAGCGCTTTAGTTCAGAAAAAAAATAAACGATATAATCTTAAAATAAACGACTTTGTTAGAATTAGTAAATACAAAGGAACATTCGAGAAAGGATATACTCCTAATTGGTCTACAGAAATTTTCAAAATAAGTAAAATACAAAATACTAATCCTACCACTTATTTAGTTAATGATATGAAACAGAGGCCCATTCTAGGAGCATTTTATAGAGAAGAATTACAGAAAACCAAATATCCTTATATATATTTAGTAGAAAAAGTTTTAAAAAAGAAAGGAACAAAATTATTTGTAAAATGGTTAGGATTGCCGACAGAAGAAAATAGCTGGATTGATAAAACATGTGTATTATAATTACGGTGAAGGAGAAACAATAAATATGATTTAAACGACAGCAGGCGTTATATTTTGTTAGTATTATACGGGACATGACAGAAGGAAGTCTTCTCAATTCTTTTATTAACTGCCTACCCTTCGAACTACATCTACCTGGCTATAACTATTGCGGACCTGGAACTAAGCTTCAGCACAGACTTGCTAAAGGAGTCAAAGGAATTAATCAATTAGACGAATATTGCAAGCAACACGATATTGCATATAACAACTCGTCCCTCCTAAGCGATCGACATAAAGCTGACATAATCTTAATGAAAATGGCAAAAAAGCGATCTTCTGCTTCAGATGCGAGTCTTGGAGAGAAATTAGCGGCAAATTTGGTGAATAAAGCTATGCTAACAAAAATTAGTATGGGCGCAGGCTTAAACAAGAAAACGAAAAGAGCTGCATCTAAAATTAAATGCGGCAAAGGCTTATTTAAAAATATATTATCACATACAAAGAAATGTTTAAAAAAACTAAAACCGAACTGTAAGAAAATGGCAATAGAGTTAGCTATAGCAGCAGCTAAGGAATTAACATCGGATCAGGACGTAAAACTGCCTCGTGTCATACCTGTTCCAAAAACAGGAGGAGTTTTACCTATGATACCCGTTTTTGCTGGACTATCCGCCGTTGGCAGTTTACCTGGCGGTGTAGATGAAATCGCTAAGGTTATGAAAGAGTTTGATGGAGCTAGAAAACAATTAACAGAATTTAAAAAACGCAAAGGAAATATAAAAGCAATAGGTATTGGAAGAGGATTACATTTAAAACCGCACAAGGAAGGTTTGGGTATTTTTGTTACTAAGCCAAAAAACTAAATTATAAGCTGCCCAATAGAGCTCTGACTAATATAGACATTATGAATCATGCTGAGGACATTCCTTATTTTCGAGGTGTTTTCATGAGAGATGAATTACCAAAATGCTCTTATAGTAAAGAATGCGGTGTCATTAATTTGGACACTTCAAGAAATTCAGGGTCTCATTGGGTAGCATACGTCAAATTTAACAATTATGTGGAATATTTTGATAGCTATGGAGATTTAAAACCGCCAAAAGAATTTATTAAATATATCGGATCAAAGATGATAAACTATAATTATGAAAATATTCAGCGCGATCATCCTTATAATTGCGGACATCTGTGTTTACGATTTTTAAAAAAATTCTGGCATAATAGAATAAATAGTTTGCAAAATACAGTTTAATCTCAGTCAATTACAGAACAATGTCTATCACGGTAACGTTATCGGGAGTCAAATCGGTGCTAGAAACATATTTTCACCCCCCTTAAGTCTCGAAGAGAAATATGAGTGCGGGCTGCTTTATTTTTCGGCATGCAATTCTATACCAAATATTGATTTCAAAAATAATACATTCTCGTACGGAAAACAGGGTAAACAATTAAAACTCCCTCTTGGCTCTTATGACTTTTACGATATATGCGACTATATTGAAAGTAATTTAGCAGATTGTGAAATAAAAATAAGATCGAACAATAATACTTTGAAGTGTTCTTTATATTGCAGCGAAATTATCAATTTTGATGTAGAGAACAGTATTGGAGATTTGTTAGGATTCTCAAAGTCAAAATTAGAACCAAATAAATGGCATGAGTCAGTTAATCCTGTGAATATTCTTCCTGTGTCTATTATAAGAATTGAATGCGATCTCATACAGGGGTCATTCACTAACGGTTTACCGTCCCATACAATACATGAGTTTGTTCCCAGTGTACCACCAGGATATAGATATATTGAAGTACCTAGAAACGTTATTTACTTTCCTTTAAATAAAAGAAGTATTTCATCCATTACAATTAAAGTTGTTGATGAAAACGGCAACCACGTTAATTTCAGAGAAGAAGAAATTCAATTGCGTATTCATTTACGAAAAAAAATATGATTGTATTTAATAAAACCTCCAATCATCAAGTCAAACGTCTTAATTCTTCTGGCACTGTTCGAGAACGCAGACGTGTTAATACAAAAAAGAAGGTAACAAAAAGTAATAAAGATTTTCTTAGAGCTCTTGGATTTAAAGTGCTATAATGAGTATACTTCAGATTACCGAGTTACCTCAATTTGATAACGCTATCGAAAGCTATGAAGTTCATACCTATAACCCCTACAATAATAGTTTTAAAGAAAACGATGAAATCCGAATACCTATTCATCAGCAAGATATTTACATATTACCCTCAGCTAGCTCTATATTCATCGAAGGACATGCTGAAGTGATTAAAAGAGACATAGCTGGAAAGGAAACTTCCTGTAATGCAGATTTTACTAATAATCCATTTATGTTTCTCTTTCAAGACATAAGGTATGAAATGAATGGGGTGGAAATAGATCGTATAAAAAACTCTGGAATTACAACAACAATGAAATCATATGTCTCTATGAATGCAGGTGAAAGTAAAATGGCTGCCTTATGGGGTTGGGATATGAGGGGAATAAAAAACAAGAGTTATTTTAGCGTAGTCATCCCTTTAAACAAAATATTAGGATTTGCTGAAGATTATAATAAAATCATTATAAACAGTAAACACGAACTTATTTTGAACCGGACTAATAATAATTTCAATAGTGTCCTATTAACAGATGCTACAGCCGACATAAATGTGAAGATAGAGAGAATACAATGGCGAATGCCTCATATCAAAGTATCAGATCGACAAAGGTTGTTACTACTTAAATATTTAGAAAAAGATAAGACCATACAAATACCATTTAGAAATTGGGATTTATATGAGTATCCGTTACTACCAAAAACTACTAAACATTCCTGGTCAGTTAAGACATCTTCTCAGTTAGAAAAACCTCGTTTTGTTATCTTAGCTTTTCAAACTAATAGGAAAAATATCAAAAATAAAGATTGTTCCATGTTTGATCACTGTGACGTGACTAATGTGAAATTGTTTTTGAACTCTCAATATTACCCTTACGACTCTATGAATTTAAAATTTGATGAAAACAAACATGGTATATTATATGAAATGTATGCTAAATTTCGTCAGTCTTACTACAACCTTCCTGCAGATCCCTTGCTTGATCTAAATGCTTTCAAAGAAAAGGCTCCATTATTTGTAATAGATTGTTCAAGACAAAACGAAAGTTTAAAAACTGGACCTGTCGACGTGCGTTTGGAAATCGAATGTTCGCGCGATATTCCTGATCACACGTCTGCTTATTGTCTTATTATCAACGATCGTCTTATAGAATACAAGCCTTTAAGCCATATAGTACGCAAGCTAACATGAAAGCAATAGCAATAGTTGATGTGCAAGGATTCAAGATAGATGGTAATAAATTTATATTGAAAGAAATAGCTATTGCATACAAGGATCAAATACAAGTGCTTTTAATCAAACCTCCTTTCCCAATTCATAATTTATCGATGCAAGACAGAAAACATGTCAGTTGGATACAAAGAAATCGGAAAATATATTGGAATGATGGCTATATACCATATTCAGAATATATGATGTATATTGAAGAATTATTAATAGACAAAAGTATATATTGTAAAGGTCTTGAAAAAATGATATGGATTAAAGAAATGTTAGATTACAACGATGTATGTAATTTAGAATCTAAGTCTTGCCCTAGTTTATTAAGTTTGTATGAAGAATGTCGATTATCAACTGATGTATTTAGTTGTATTTATCATCCGACAATATGTGCTCTAAGAAATGTAACTTGTTTAAGGAATTGGTGTTTAAAGAATAAACTTTTATAGATTACGTAAGTTTTTTATTATTTTCCAACCTTCTATTTATTCCGAAAAGAAACTTAAGCTTTAGCTTAAACTTTAGCTCTAAAATATCCAGAGCTTTAATAGGTAGTAGAAACATGTCACAATTATACATTTTTCTTGCAGATTAGAACCCCCATCCATTAAGTTTCAAATCATTAGTACCAAATGTTTCAAATAAAACAGCAGTGTTTACTTTTTCATTGTTAGTTATTCGTGTAATTTGTGACGACGCAGAATTGAAGCGGCTGGATCACTTAATCGAAAGCGAGTCTCCTCTGTTAGAACAGTTTTACTCTCACACAACAGTTTTTATCTAGCTTATCATCCGGGAGTAGGTTAGAATTGGGGACTTCTGGATCGATCGAAAAAACGAGAGCGCAGCGACCTTTTTTTGAGTGATCCAGAAGCCCCAATTCTAACCTACTTGTGTTTGATTTTGTCTATAAGGTAAGGAACGAAGTCCCCTTGTAACACAACTACCTATTGCGGGAGCTCTTACCTTCGGCAAAATCAAACTCACACTAAAACAAGTATTAAGTACAAGAACCAAGGTCACCGACATAGCAAGAAGAAAAGGCAGTGGGCTGGGCACATCGCTCGTAGAACTGACGGTCGTTGGGGCAGAAAGGTTCTTGAGTGGCGACCACATATCGGAAGACGCAGCGTAGGCAGGCCTACCACAAGGTGGACTGACTTTCTGGTGAAGGTCGCGGGACACTGCTGGATGAGGTTAGCGCAGGACCGGTCGTCGTGGAGATCCTTGAGGGAGGCCTTTGGCCAGCCGTGGACGTGTACAGGCTCATATGATGATGATGATGAAAACCAGTATGGCTTGACGCCGGTTATATGCCTAGGCGATGGGCTTATGTTCGGTGAACACTTTCACCGTTAATGCGCAGTCAATTGGTAGGGTGGTCTGTGGTGTACGTACACATGTGACTGTATGCACCAAATGGCGCGCTAGATTAGATAGCAGAACCTCATTTGTCATAGTCGGTCTAACGAAGCATCAGATATGCCACACTATTCATTAGTAGGGATTAATCTCGAAATAATTGTATGGTTTGGTTTCGAATGGGAGTACAGTCAGCTTCAAAAATAGCTTAGTATTTTAATTTGCTTACGTCATAAATTGTCTGACACCAGAACTTATCAAAAGTATAATAATATGTTATAACATTGTTTTCTGATAATTAAGTCGTAATGAAATGAAAACCCTTTCAAAACTGCAGTATTTGAAATTTTCTAAAATGAAATATCACTTAGTTTAATTTTCAAAAGTTCTATGTATGTAGGTAAACGCTTTATTGTACCAAAATGAACGATAACAAATAGGAATAAAACTATGTACAAAGGCGGAATTATCTCACTTAGGGATCTCTTCATCTTATCGCACATTGTGAAAGTATTAGGTACTTTATTAGAACGTTTCAAAAGTATCTGTCATTCGTCGAAAATGTAAGTAGTCGAAGATACCTAATTGAAGTGCCGATGTGTATTTTCTTTTCATTCATTAGATTTTAGTTCTTTGTGACTATGAATATAACTGATTAGTTCCTTACAGCATTTTTGTCACACTATTTCAAAACATACGTGTGCGATTCAAGACTTTAGAAACATCTTCAGCTCATGTTTGTTTATTGACAAATTCTTGCATTTCATTAATCTATATATATACTTAATTTTGAATTATTATTGTAATAATAATATAACAAGAAAAATAGAGAAATTCAGTTTTTTAAGAAGAAGCCAGTGCTTTTGGACGTTATTAGTAGTCAATTTGCTTTTTAGACCTTTTGTTATTTAGACATTGTACTTTTTAAGCATTTTGTCATAATAGGCAAATTGCTTTTTCTTTTTAGACGATACTATCATAACCCGTTAGTTTTTGATCAAGTACTTTTAACGCTGACTGTACCCAGTGGATGTATCTCGATATATTGTTTTCGGTTATGTTATGTTTGACAGATCGACATATTAAGTATGGCGTTCAGCTCATTTTCTACCCATGTGTGTGTCCATCCTCTTTACAATCTTCTGTATCTCCTTTATTAATATGTTTAAAAGAAGACTGAGTCCTATTTACGGTTGGGCTACAGGTTTAATAACTTCTAACTTTGCCTCACTTCACACTTGCACCGCTACGCGGTAATTCATCACTGCTTAGGGGCCATCTGTGGCTCAATCCGGCACTTTCTATTTTTACTATTTTCATCTCGCTGCCTCATTACAATCTATCACTCTATAATGATAATTTGATGGACATCTTCCGCACTCTTTACTCTTTTTCTTCTTATTAGATGTACTTTTATAGAATGTCATTATAATATCTTACATTAAATTTAACTATAGGTTAGATTTCCTTTGCTATGAAATATTTATTTTTATTATTGGTAGAAAATTTATTGGTCAAATTTTTTAAAATTTTAATGCAATTGATTGTCATCTAAAACGTATCTAGGTAGTTAAATGTATCACCCAGCACCCTGTAGGTGTAATTTTACAGAACTATCAGATAATTATGACAATTCAAAGAAAGAAGGAAAACCTAGCAAAAACAAATGAACAAAGTTTAAAGAACAAATCGTAAAAAAAATGTTTTGTAATATGTGGAAACTGTTTCTGTCTACCTATGTTTTATTTTAAAAATGACAACATTTTAGTGTTTTTGTTGTTAGACTGTTAATTTCAAAAAAAATCGTAAGCGAGCTTGATTTGAACCTGCGACGTGGCTATTCCGTGGCCTGCTCTGCCAACCGTCCTATCATATCAATCATCATAATTCATGTGTCGATGCCCAGCATTCCAACAAGTTACGACGTTATAAAGCTTCATTGAAAATAGTGTGCAGTGATTAGAAATGAATTTGATTTGATTATTTCTGTACTTAAATGAATGTTAAAACAGTCTGTTGAGCGGGAAAGAAAGCTAGCCATACAAATCACATTTTGGTAATGGAATTTCAAAGTAATGTTTTCAGGCAGCGTCATTCGAAAAGCTTCTTAAACGATTGCAGGTATTTTACAGCTGAAGCCGTTAAGTTAGGTTTAAAGAGATTCCCATTTTGTTCACGACAACTCCGGTTTTACAGACGATGCTGTATATCTTTCTAAACTCCGGAGTTACACCAAAATCGGAGTTCTGGAGTTCAAGTCCTACACCATGTCACCAAAATGAACATAAAATACAAATAAGGAATAAGGATCTTTCAGCGCGCCTCATCGAGGCTTCGGGTGACCACAGAGCTGGCAGTTTTTTCGCCCAGAGAATTAGCTTCGCTGTTCAAAGGGGAAATGCTGCCAGTGTCTTGGGTACCCTGCCTCGATGTGGCGCGCTGGAAGACATATTTATTGGTAACTAGCTTTGTCCCGCGGCTTCGCCCACGTAGAAAAGTTTTTCCCGTGTACATTGTGAAACAGCGCCCTCTATGTAGTTGTTTTTATTACTTAGGGGGTATTAACGGACGCCCCGCGCCTTTGTCTGCATTAAAAAGTAGCCTATATGTTATTCCAGGATGTAAGCTATCACTGTACCAAGTTTCATCAAAATCTGTTCGGTAGTTTTAGCGTGAAAGAGTAACAAACATACATCCTCACTTACTTACATACTCACATCCTTACAAACTTTCGCCTTTATAATATTAGTAGGATAGGATATATAAAAAAACACAAATTAACAATCATATTGAATTCTGTATCGACATCAATAAGGCACTGCCGGTGCTAAACCATGAAACCCTGAATATAATCAATCACAAAGTAAAACAATAAAACGCCATTCGCAGTCCCGTGGAGATTAACAAAGCCGTTCACTCGTTCAATTCCCATTCATTCATTCATTCAGCCGCTCGCCCGTTCGCGGAATGCTTTACAAAATTATTTTTCGATATTTATTGGTCGTTTGAGTTTTACAATTAAATTTAAAAGCGTTCGAATAAAAGTGCGCGGAGCCGTCGGAAATGCAAAACCGTTCGGGCATTTTTTAAATTGATAGTGTTTGAACTTGCACTGTGATTTACGGCTTTTACAATTGTGACAGTCTTTTACTATATGTCTGTAATTTCAATTAAAGTTTTAATGAGATCATGGCAATTTAATAAACTTTACTTAATAAAATAATTCATATTACATATAGGTACTTCATTAATTTATTAAATAAAAATAATAGATAGGTACTAACAATAATATATAATTATAATTTAATAAGGCATTAATTGCATTGCACACCATAAATAAATGCTTTGAATTTACAAGCACGTGTGTATACTAAACAAGATAAGACCGAACCTGTTAAGTCATAAAAGGAAGGCGATGTCAGAAATACATCACATAAACTTTACTACTGTAAAAATATACAGAATAACCTTTTGTATTATCCCTCTAGAGCGTCGGTCGGCGGCATGTCCAGAGGTCCAAGTTCGATCCCCGGCCGTGACATGTACTGATGGGGTTTGTTTTGACTGCTCTCGAATGGTGAATGCCACCAACCCGCACTGGGCTAGCGTGGTGGACTATAGCCCGTACGTAGGTAGGTCGGTGCCGCAACAGTCGAGACATATTTACAATATGCTGGTTGATTTGATTATGATCAATGGCAATGGGCAATGGGTTTTTTCTCGAAACTTAAGTACATTTACTGACTGCTCTCGAACGGTGAAGGAAAAAATCGTGAGGAAACCTGCGTGTGCCGAAGAATAATTCTTAGGCGCATGTGAAGTCCACCAACCCGCACTCGTCTAGCGTGGTGGACTATAACCCGAACGCCCTCGTTGAGAGGGTAGGCCTGAGCCCCAGCAGTGGGGACATGTTAATAGGCTGATGATGATGATGATGAAAACATCCTGTATTCCTCGATGGTCGCTCTTGCCTTAACCTCCTCTGAAAGTGTGGCGGAAGGTGAAAATGCACAAAATTATCATATTATTATAACTCTATTGTCCCGCTGGGGCTTTTGATTCGGGCTGGCGCATCCGGTTTCGTAACAACTTGCCTTTGTTGGGGTAAAGGCTCCTGTTGTTGCCCGGTAAAATTAGATTAAGCAAATCTGAATATTGAAGTCGACATCGTGCAAGTTTCAACTTCTATCTATAAGTTTTCCGGCTACAAAACGAAGCGGATCTTTGTTATTTCAAATTAGCAAGCGGATGAAACAGAAACAAACCACGAAAAAAGAAACAATTCAGTACTCATTTAGTAAAATAAACAATGTAATAAACAAGGTTTATAGCGAATTATGTCGTTCAAAGCGTCAGTGGCGTAGAGAGCGTCAGTGGCGTCGTGGGGAAAAAGCAGACTATCATGTTCAGAGGTCTGAGTTTGATCTCCGCCTGGGCCTCTAGGTACTAATGGTAATTTAACCTAAATACATTTACTGACTGCTCTCAAACGGTGAAGGAAAACATCGTGAGGAAACCTGCATACGCCGAAGAATAATTCGTAGGCGCATGTGAAGTCCACCAACCCGCATTGGGCTAGCGTGGTGGATTATAGCCCTAACGCCCTCGTTGAGGGGGTAGGTACGAACCCTAACAGTGAGTACATGTGATTGGCTGTTGATTTGTTTTGGACAGTTTCTATTTCGTTCGAATTTCGTTTAATTTTTTTTTACCAACTGTCACAATTAAGTGTCACTCGCTATGTTATCTGTTTAGGAATAAATGGTTTATCTAGCTTAAATTACAATGTTTGAGTCCGTAAAATATAGGTTTATCTATCTTAAGTTACAATGTTTAATTCCGTATATTAAAAAGTTTTCTTTTCCGAATCAATATTTTAATTATAACTCAGTGCGCTTTTTATTATACATTTCATTTTTGTTACTAACGCATGACTTATTCACTAAATACCCCCGACATCAAAGTTGGCGCAAAGGTCAATTTGTGTCAACGCTTGTTCGATTTACCCTACTCATTCACAGCGCACTTATAATACTCGGCGGTAACAATGGACGCTACATTAAAACTATATTATGTCGTCTGGTTAACATCTTACCACGAAAACAATTCAGAAACATATAATTTTATTTATTTTCGAGTTAGAGAGAAACGATAAAGTTGATAAATAAGTACGAATAGGTATAACTAGGTGGCGTAGAGAGCGTCAGTGGCGTCGGGGATAAGACGCGGCCGTATTGAAAGGTCCGGAGTTCGATCCCCGGTTGGGTCATGTACCAATGGGCTTTTCTCGAAACTTAAGTACATTAACTGGCTGCTCTCAAACGGTGAAGGAAAACATCGTGAGGAAACCTGCATACGCCGAAGAAGAAATTCTTAGGCTCATGTGAAGTCCACCAACTGCACTGGGCTATCGTGGTGGACTGTAGTCCGAACGCCCTCGTTGAGGCGTACCCTCTCAACGAGGGTAAGCCTGAGAATCAACAGTCGGGACATATTAATAGGCCGTTGATGAGGTATAACTAGGTACTCACTGAGCAGAAATTGCACGAAAAACCTCGGGGCCGCGTGGTTCGATCAATCGAACCTTGAGGGTTTTTAGGTCCTTAAGGTTCGATTAATCGAACTACGAGCATTTGATGAAATTCCTCGCAGTTCAATTAGTTGGAGACGGTGAATACATAAATAAGCATTAATTAAGACCTGAACGGACGTAGGTACAGTCGACCGCTCGGCAGTGGTAACACTGCCTTGAATTGGCCTAGCTGTGAAGTGTCAATACTATAAGATACCAGTTCATACTGGTTTGTTTCCACTGACGTGCGGTCGACCGTACAAAAGAGACAGACGAAATCTCTTCGCTCCTGATTCCAATTTCATGGAAGACAAAAAAAATGCAAAAATCAATCCCCACCTGCCGTTTCTCGCATACCTTCTAGTCCACATCGTGAATAGAAAATATCTTTAACCAGGCACGTAACCAGGGGGGCACTGTGCCCCCAGAGGGTATTTTGAGAAACCAGTGAGTAAAGAACTAGATGTTTATTGTTCAATTTTGACACTTTTAATTTTTACTAAGTATTTTAATTTCGCAATATTATTAATATCAGTATTTTTAAATTATAATTTTATTTGACATTGATGTAAAATTATCATTTTCTGACATCTCCATTTTCTATTAATTTGACATTGTATGAATATATTTTAATTTAATTTTATTACGAATGTTTGTATATTAAGTATTGAAGAGTATGTTTAGTACGAATAAATGAATATGAATATGGCGCGACGACCTGCGTGAGGCCGCTGGCAGTGACTGGATGCGGAGAACCGAAGATCGAGTTCAGTGGCGCGCCTTGGGGGAGGCCTGTCTCCAGCAGTGGACTCGTACAGGCTGATGATGATGATAATGATGAGACAAAGAACAGGTTCTGGCTGTAGGTAACGATTTTTATGAAGCAAATCGAAGCAAGTGTAGTAAACGGAATATACAGTACCACTTCTAGTCTTGGTGTGGATGGGTGGAAAACCAGCTTGAGAGGAAGTAACATAATGTGTATTGAGCATCATAATATATTGTGACTCTCCATCTCGCCAACCTATATGGTGGTGACTATAGGGTATAAATCTCCCATTGTTGCGAGATGCCTGATACCAGCAGTGCATTTATGATTTATTTATTGAAATTGACGTGGACCGCTTCGACAGAATCAGTATCTAGAACATTGTATGGAAACTATAATATGTTATCTTCATCCGGTTTCGATGAGTTTCTTTGTTTATCTACTTCTATGGTAGAATAGAAATGGTCAGAAATAAGATGAGAAGTGTCGTGGGACTCCCGGTTGGAAATTGGAATGTTCTTTTCGCTATCTGTTATAGTAATAATGTTTGGGCAAATTTACACACGGCTGTTTAGTCCCCAAACTAAGCCGAATCTTGTACTAATGGGTACTCAACAATTGATAAACATACATAAATACTTTTTAAATAAATACTTAAATACGTACAAACACCCAGAATCCGAGAACCATCACACAAATGTTGGTCCCGGGTGGGAATTGAAACCACGACCTTTGGCGCAGTAGACAGGGTCACTACCACTACGCCAACAGGTCATATGTAATAAATAGCAGGCACAATGAAATAAATCCCTGATAACAACTTCGGGAATGTTCGACCATCCTCGGGACACAGCGCAAAGTGTCGTGTCGGTTTAAGTCTTACACTTTTTTTGTATAAAAACCCCATCTGAAAAAAATCCTGACTCCACCCCTGTCCCCCGGTGGCAGACCGGGATCTCGGCTATGCAGCGCATTGTCTCCAAGAATGCCTTATAAAGTTATTGCAGATGCAGCCTTTGTCTAGCTACCCTCCATTTTGTTGGAAGGTATATTAAAATTCAAGGCATTCTGACAGGCTCACTCTGAAGAACATTTCTTGAGATTTATTTATTTTGACTGGCCTGTTGGCGTAGTGGTAGTAACCCTGCCTTCTGCGCCAAAGGTCGTGTTTTCGATTCCCACCCGGGACCAACATTCGTGTGATGAACATAACTGTTGGTTTTCGGATTCTGGGTGTCTGTATGTATTTATTTATTTATTTATTTAAAAGTATTTATGTATGTTTATCAGTTGTTGAGTACCCATTTACAAGCTTCGGCTTAGTTGGGACTAAACAGCCGTGTGTGGATTTGTCCATAACATTATTATTATTATATTATTATTTCAGAATTAATAAATAAATAAAAACATACGGATCGACTTGAGAACCTCCTCCTCTTTTCTTCGTCGGTTGATAATGTAGCTATATAGCATTTCGCCATGTAGAATGATTACTTTATTTGTTGATAATGTAGCTATATAGCATTTCGCCATGTAGAATGACTACTTTATTTGTTGATAATGTAGCTATATAGCATTTCGCCATGTAGAATGACTACTTTATTTGTTGATAATGTAGCTATATAGCATTTCGCCATGTAGAATGATTACTTTATTTGTTGATAATGTAGCTATATAGCATTTCGCCATGTAGAATGATTACTTTGTTTGTTTTACAAGATTATTCATACATAAAAAGGTTTGGAAAGTATTTTACTCCGTCCCGAACCTTTCAGCCGGTCCCACCGCACCTTGCCGCGGGCATGGATTTAATTTATCAAAAAACCGCACCTCGCCCGAGGCCCTTATTATCGACTTTGCCAAATGGACTTCTGTTGAAGAGTAAAGCTGTTTCTATATTGAAATGTTTTACAATAAAATAATCCTTCAATAATTTTCGTTGTGGTAAAATAATCGATTTAAATGGTAAAACAATCGGTAGATTGGTGGCGTTCTTAAAACGTCGCGTCAGTACCTACCATAATGGTTTTAATAAAAAGTAGGTATGAGTCTGTCGTTTTTTTCCACTTTCCATTCATTGCAATGCAAATTTTATGTTAATAATGATGTATTTCCATATCTCAATCGGTAGAGTAGGTACCTTGTATAGAGTTAACTCCTTCTGACAATAATTTTCTATTTTAATTTTTTTTTTAACAAAAACATACCAATGTGATAGAAGAGGACAAAAAGGTACCTATCATAGAGCTCTACCTACACTACCCACCTATATATAGGCAAGTATTGTTATTGTTACATCACAGATAGAAGATTGGTGGTCCAAACCAATCACTAAAGAAACCAATACTAAACTGATCTTAAATCAATCACAACATAAAAAATATGTAAGTCAGTATGTGGGTCACCAAGAGTTACGACACTCATATCAAAGGGACATCGTTGCAGGTACTAGTGTTGTTTTACTATCGATAAAAATATATCGATGTAGAATTTAAGAAAGAGCGTTAAAGACTGTTGAGAGTGATACAATTGCTATTATTATAATACCACAGCAAAATATGTATGGGAGTGTCTAAAGAAAATAAAAGTTTTAAATATTTGGGTATTTATTGTTTCTTTCGATGTAGCTATTTAAAAAAGTTAATGATGTCATTTAATTTTTACTCTTAAAACATTTTTATGAAATGCGACGTCTTTCTGGTTGTCAATCTGCATATTATTATAACTCGAGACCGCTGTTTAAATTTAAAACTACGACAAAAGGAGTGATCATAATTATATAATTATTTACGGATCTTACACACGAAATAGTTTTATTTACCTTAATTAATTTAATTTTAATTATGAATACAAAATTAATTAATTAATAATTAATTAATAATTTAATTATTTTTTATTATGAATACAAAGCACGAAAGTCTAAAATGTACTAAAATGGGTGAGATTGTTTATTCCCTGGTTACACGAGCAGTACCAAGACACAAAATCTCATGCAGACGGTTAAGACTTGTAGAAAGCTAAGTTATTTTCATTAATCAGAAAAAATTTCAAAATACAAAATACATTCAATGATTGGTTAGAACAGCTGAATTAAAAAAATATAATCACAAATGTATATAATTACGAGAGGGTCAGTGGCCTCGGGGATAAGACGCGACCTATCATATCGAAAGGTCCGAGGTTCGATCCCCGGTTGGGCCATGTACCAATGGGTTTTTTCTCGAAACTTAAGTACATGCACTGACTGCTCTCAAACGGTGAAGGAAAACATCGTGAGGAAACCTGCATAGCCGAAGAAGAAATTCTTAGGCGCATGTGAAGTCCGCCAACCCGCACTGGGCTAGCGTGGTGGACTATAGCCCGCACGCCCTCGTTGAGAGGGTAGGCCTGAGCCCCAGCAGTGGGGAGATTAATAGGCTGTTGATGATGATGATGATGTATATAATTATATTGCAATTACTTACGTATGCTATTTTTCTACTTGTTCAGTCATTACATCGATATGTAATCGGTCGATACTTGTGCAACACTATCTGAATACGGAAATTTATGGTCGCATTATTGAATGTCAGAATAGAGAGGCTGTGGGTTTAGCTTGGTCGTGTCAGCCATTTATTTGATAGTTTGTCACTGAAGAAGATCGAAGAGTATTAACTTTTGGATTCATTGAAGTAAAAGAAAAATTGACGTAAAATATAAATATCCACAAAGGTAATGAAATTGGTCTTCCAAAACATTATCATCATCATCATAATTATCAGCCATTGGACCTTCTCCATGCAGTGAACGCCACCACACGAAGGTCGCATTCAATTTTAACAAATGGTTCATTGATTCGATCAATCGAATCAAACTTTCAAGTTTTTGGACATCTCTATGTAGCACATTATCTCGCTTACGCAAGTTACGCACACAGACTATAAACTGTCAGCGATGTGCAAACAATTTGTGACTATATTCATTCAGCCGACAAGAAACTCCGTGGGGACTTACTATCAAATAATTGAATGTAGAGTTCAAATTGAATGACTTATAATAAAATCCAATTTACTTGCTTCCCAGACAAATGTAGTGCGCTCGCGGAGCACTTTTATCAATCATCGTATCTCTTCGCCGAGACGTGTTTGTGTAGTGTATGGCTAGATCTAATAATGGAGTATTGCAGGCATTCCGTCTGTGCATTACATGGAGTTGGGATGCAGCTTGCGGATGTGGGGCAGAGCAGCGTGGAACAGGTTACGGGCGGAACGCGGAGGCTTGAGCTGAGCGGGTAGCGAGAAATGGAAGGACGTTAATGTTTCTTTGGGATTTTCTTCAGCCTTTCTGCCTTTTAAAGCAGGCACATTATTTCCATCAGGCCATTGTGTTTCTTTAGGTACGCATATAATCAGACCCTGAACGAGCAAGTGTGATGAAAAACAATTTAATTAATAATTGAAAACTACATAACTGTTAAGACTTGGGCCACAAACTGAAGGGTAATGCGATTTAGAAGCGCGATAACTCAGTTTGGGCGTGAGATAAAATTGTATTTGTCGCAGTGTAGTCTATGTCGGGACAAATAGATATTCTACCAGACTAATCGTTTAGTTGATACGTAAGAAGACTCGGGCAAATCTTCTGCATGTGGAGCTAGATCTGTCATTGTCATACATGAAGGCTCGATACATGATGCTAAGTTCGGGGTTTCATTACATAGGTAAATTACAATTTATATTTCTATAGAAGCAAAGATAGGTATTCCGTGTTCGAAGTTAGGTGGAATTGAGGTCAAGCGGTGAAGGAAACCGTGAGGAAACCTGCATTCGCCGATGAAGAAATTCTCAAACGCATGTGAAGTCCACCGCACTGAGCTAGCGTGTGGTGGACTATAGCCCATGCGCCCTCGTTGAGAGTGTAGGTCTGAGCCCCAACAGTGGGACATACTAATAGGCTATTGCTATTGCTTTGCAGGTCAAACGAAAAATTTGCAGCAAATAAAAAAACTGTGCGTTGCCCGTGGTACCACCAGTTTGTACCACCGGTGGTACCACGGGCATTTTTTTTTTCCCATGGTACCACTATGCGGTGGTAGTACCAAAATTAGGTATTATTTTTAACCATGTTAAACTAGTTCTAATTAAATCCTATACTATATACTTATTTCGTTTTGGTTTCTTCGTCATCATCATCATATCAGCCTGTAGACGTCCACTGCTGGACAGAGGCCTCCCCCAAGGATCTCCACGACGACCGGTCCTGCGCTAACCTCAACCAGCTGGGTCCCGCGACCTTCACCAGATCGTCGGTCCACCTCGTGGAAGGCCGTAGGCAGGCCTTCCACGAGGTGGACCGACGATCTGCGTCTTCCGATACGTGGTCGCCACTCGAGAACCTCTGCCCCAACGGCCGTCAGTTCTACGAGCGATTGGCCAAGCCTACTGCCACTTCAGCTTCGCAATTCTTTTTGGTTTACTGCTCCAGATTTTCACAACGAATTCCGGCAGTAATAGACTGCTGATCTAACCATACAGATACACTCTATATGCTATAGATAGGTACAAGAGCCTGCACCCTCCTACGCAACATTTCACGGTGTCACATCACAGCATTGTAAACCATGATTATTTTAAATCTCCTCTAATTTATATTCCTGTGAGGACATGCATGTTGCATTAGTACCGCCACGTGTGCGTTTAGCGTCTTATGTTCCTTTATAGTGCTACGGTGTTTATAGTTTGGGACTTCGGCTGTAATCTCGCTTCCCACTATATAAATAAAAAGGTTTGAATGTTTGTTGCCGCAGTTATCAATTGGAAACATGATGATATCTGTCTTGCTCATCCACGCTGTAACTGCTAAACGGATTTGAATGAAAAAAATACTATTCGTAGAATAACTTATAGGACATTTTTAACGCGTACGAAAGAACCGTGGCAGCGTAGTTGGTTGTGCACTCGCCTCACGTTCACGAGGGCTTGGGTTCCAACCTGAAAAATGAGTTTTTCGGTACTTAAATACCGTTTATTATTGTATGGGTTCGATTCCCGCCCGGGACCAACATCTGTGTGATGAGCATATCTGTTGGTTTTCGGATTCTTATGTGTATTTATATGTATTTATTTATTAAGTATTTTGAGTACCCATTTACAAGCTTCGGCTTAGTTTGGCACTAAACAGCCGTGTGTGAATTTGTCCAAACGTTATTTATTATTGTTTACGCCACGGAAGAGAGAAAGGATTTACGCGTTGTTTTCCTTCAGCGAACCTAGCAAGAGGAAACCTGCATACGCTAAATATTAGAATTTATACTCTAAGGCGTATGTGAAGTCCACAAAAAAACGGATTGGGGCAGGGGTTTGCCACAGATTCTGTAGGGTTGGTTCCTGGCTCCATAACAACTAAAGATATGGAACCAGGACGAAGTAATTGTTATAAATGTTTCCAATTGATCGCTATGTTACATAATAAGACATGGTTGACTTATTTCTTACTAAATTCAAGTAAATCTTGTATCTTTACTGCCTTTAACCCTAGTAATTAAACGAAGTAATTAAAAAAAAAGGTTTCCAATTGATCGCTATGTAACTTAATAAGACATCGTTTTCTTATTTCTTACTAAATTCAAGTAAATCTTGTATCTTTACTGCCTTTAACCCTAATAATTAAACGAAGTAATTAAAAAAAAAGGTTCCAATTGATCGCTATGTAACTTAATAAGACATCGTTTTCTTATTTCTTACTAAATTCAAGTAAATCTTGTATCTTTACTGCCTTTAACCCTAGTAATTAAACGAAGTAATTAAAAAAAAAGGTTTCCAATTGATCGCTATGTTACATTAATAAGACATCGTTTACTTATTTCTTACTAAATTCAAGTAAATCTTGTATCTTTACTGCCTTTAACCCTAGTAATTAAACGAAGTAATTAAAAAAAAAGGTTTCCAATTGATCGCTATGTTACATTAATAAGACATCGTTTACTTATTTCTTACTAAATTCAAGTAAATCTTGTATCTTTACTGCCTTTAACCCTAGTAATTAAACGAAGTAATTAAAAAAAAAGGTTTCCAATTGATCGCTATGTAACTTAATAAGACATCGTTTTCTTATTTCTTACTAAATTCAAGTAAATCTTGTATCTTTACTGCCTTTAACCCAGTAATTAAACGAAGTAATTTAAAAAAAAGGTTTTCAATTGATCGCTATGTAACTTAATAAGACATCGTTTTCTTATTTCTTACTAAATTCAAGTAAATCTTGTATCTTTACTGCCTTTAACCCAGTAATTAAACGAAGTAATTTAAAAAAAAGGTTTTCAATTGATCGCTATGTTACATAATAAATAAGACATGGTTGACTTATTTCTTACTAAATTCAAGTAAATCTTGTATCTTTACTACTTTTAACCCTTTCAGTGTAGATCACGACGACATGGTACACTCTGGTTGCCAATTAGGAAACCGCCCTTGTCGTGTAGCTATCAGCATTTCGAGCGTCGCTTAGGGTTGCTTCATTTACTCCTATTAGGTGAATTGGTTTAGAATTCTCTTTGCTATGCAGATTTTGATCAGTATAATTTGTTAAGTATTTTTAGGTGTAAGCATGCTTAGGTATTAGCGAAGATTTAGACAGGTCTCTAGAATTTTTTTGAATTTAATTTTATTGGAAATATAATCCAAAGTACAAGCCAACGCCAATTAAATCCAATTCAAGGCATATCTGTTTTTTTTCTTCATCGAACTTGCTCGTAAAAGGTCATATTATATGCATGCATACAGAAACACAATGGCCTATATTATACACCCGCGGGAGTAATGAAAATCAGTACAATATTATACCCCTAGGGGCTGTAATGTGTAGCTGGCTGTACTGAACTGGTTTATTAAATTAATTAAGTTAAATTGAGTAGTTAACTTAACTTAACTTGACTAAACTTGACTTATTTCCTCGCAAATGTGATGAAAAACATTGTGTGCATGACGGGTACAAAATTAGGTCAGTTTAAGAACCTCGTAGGTTAGGTACCTAGAGATAGGTACCTTGCAATAGCTCAGATTGAAACTCCTTAGCTTATTCACACTCGAATGCAACAAGCTACCTATTCCTATGAAATGGCTTAGCATGCAATGCTCGGAATACAAATTCAATATGTTTTCAGGAAACGCTAGCAGATATTTCAGCGCATTTTGGCTTAGAGTATTATAGACCCGCTTCAATGGACATGTTTAAGATGTAAAACACGCAAATTGAAACTTCCATCAATACAGAAAGCAGGATGGTTAGGTTTAAACTAGTAGTTCCGTGAGAACAGTAGACCTCGCCAGCCCTTATAAACCAAACCTAAAAGAAACCAACAAAAGTCAACTTTGGAAACAGAAAAAGTACATACTAAAGTGACAAAAATTAGCACTTTAAAGCTTAATATTTCGCAAACGGATCCCTGAATCGAAAAATGTTTATCACACACCCGCGATATTTTTGAAAGACCCATCCAACGATACCCCACACCATGGATATCACGCGGAAAAAAATAATTTTCCATTTTACGTATGCAGTTCTATGAACATAATTTATTTTTTCAACTTTCTTAAGTCGATCCACTATTACTCAAAAACTAATAGAACCTACTTAGCCGTAATAGTTTTCCTTGTAACTACGTTATATATGCTACTGCCATGAATTTTTTCACATTTCCAGAAGCAACCGTTTAGCTGGCAGGGGGGGGGGACACGTGACTCTAACAAAAATTACCGCTTTAAAGCTTAATATTTCGCCAACGGATCCCTAAATCGAAAAAATGGTATTCACACACCAGCAATATTTTTGAAAGACCTATCCAACGATATCCCACACTATGGGATTCACAAGAAAAAAAAAGTTTACTCCCACTTTGCGAGTATGGTAGGTACTCTAAAAAAAATGTTTTTCAAAATTTTATTCTACTCATTTTGTAGGTTTAATTAATTTATACATATGCCAAATTTTCGTCAAAATCGGTTGAAAAATGCGACCTGTAGAGAATTACAGACAGACAGACAGACAGCCGGACAAGAGCATTTTTGGCCAGTCTCGAAACGTAGACGCTTCGCTCGCTTCGCTCGCTCGGTCAATTAAAACAAAGGTTTAAAATTTGTTAAAAATTGAGACGCAGGGGGCGTATGAGGATTTATATACATTTTGCGGTTTTGATTATTTTTTTTAATCTGGCAAACAAACAAAAATCAATTAAAAAATAAATAATCTCACTTTCCCATTAGATACAGGTTGTCTGGAAGAAAGCGCTCTTAGCGATAAGACCGCCTAGATGTACATTATTGTATCTGTATTTTTCTTTTTTGTCTGTAATTTTTTAAAGTGCAATAAAGTGTATTGAATTGAATTGATACAGTGCTGCTATCAGAATAATGTCTGGCTCGAAAACTAACTAATGGTCTGGCACATTGATTTAGTTAGATCATGCCTCGAGCGCTAGAGGTAGTGGGTTCGATTCCGACAATTAGGTACCTACATAAAGCTCTGCTGGATCCTAAAATTCTATCCTTACGTAATTGGACTTTCCTAGCTTTGGGGCCAGAAAGTTAAAGCATTAATGTATTTATAACAAGACAATTTACGCTACAAGGTTTTAAACCTAATTGTTTTCAAGCTTGTTTCGCAACATAAATCTATTTCAACCCCTGAAATATAGTTTCCTCTATCCGGAACCCTCGTTCTCACCGCTCCAATGTAACCCTTACTTTGTCCAGATAAAGTGATTTTCAGGTTGCATGGGAGTTGAATGAAATTCGGAGCGGAATCATTTCTCATTTTAAACGCAACATTGTGACAAGTAAACACAGGAGTTTGGGGTAATTTGGAATAAAGTTTTCGCGACCTACGACTTGGTTATATCTTAACCTATAAAATGTTTATTCTTGACTGACTGACTGATTGATTGATTGATATATCAACGCATAGCCATTACCACGAAAGCTGAAATTTGGATATAGATGGAGCAACGATCTGCGTGAGGCGGCTGGCAGTGACTGGATGCGGAGAATCGAGGATCGGGTTCAGTAGCGCCTTGGGGTAGGCATTTGTCCAGCAGTGGACTAGTGCAGGCTGATGATGAAGCTTTATCAATCTCTTTTAGTACCTACCTATTGAATGGCAGTGGGCGGGGCACATAGCTCGTAGAACTGACGGCCGTTGGGGCAGAAAGGTTCTCGAGTGGCGGCCACGTATCGGAAGACGCAGCGTGGGCCTCCCACAAGGTGGACCGACGAACTGGTGAAGGTCGCGGGACCCAGCTGGATGAGGTTAGCGCCTTTGTCCAGCAGTAGACGTCTACAGGCTGATATGATGATGAAGACCTAATGAAAAGTCGTAGAGACAAAGTTTTAGAATGAAAGAATAGCCCAGCAACAGTCGCCACAGGTATTCTGTTACACCCTGTATAATAAATCGCAATAGGGTGGCAAGGCCGGGTTGTGCCAATGTTTGTCTCGCCATCCAATCAAGGTAATGTAATAGTTTGCAAACATTGTGCGGCCACAGACGATAAATATTGTGACATCATATTTTTATGTGACGTCAAACCTTTACCATAGTTTCCAAAAGTGTATTTCATAATACTTATAAATTGTAATTTTAATATTCCTTCTGTTTATGGTTTTCTAACCTCTGTCGGGGCACATGAAAAGTGAATTTCGTTTAGGTTTCTTCTTATTTTTAGGTTGTTTTGAGTTTCTATGAGTCGCTCTTTATGAGTTGCCAGATGTTTGGACAAACTGTCGGATGTCTACGTTAAATTTCCTTCAAATTTCGATAAAATCCTGTAGGTAGCAGTCAGATTTTCGAGGTGAAATTTCTATATAAGTTTTCATAAAATTCTGTAATTTTTTTATTTGTGATTGATCCATTGATTGATTGATTAATAGAATTGAAAACATTTCTTACTCCGTCGAATTTGCCAATCACTATCTTAGGGAATTAACCATTATGTGACTGAGACATTTCCTGATACCTAAAGGTAAATTATGAACGGTGGAAATGTTTCAGAAATTGTTCATCAATGTACCTAGCCTAGTTCGTGATGTCAAAGGTTCGAACCCGAGTCATACAAAAGAGTTTTTAGGAAGTAACGAAGAGACAATCATAGGAGATAAAAGACACATTTTAATTGATTTTTTTTTGGGCTTCACCCAATGATTTTTGTTACGGTCCGCACAAACAGATAAACGCAGTACAGTAGGGGCAGTTGTAACATTAACCAATCAGCGTATTGTAAATTTTCATTGCATTGCAATTGGTGAAAAAATTAGTTAAGATTTTATATTGCTGCCTGACTCAAATCAAATCAAAACTCAATAGTTTCGAAATATGTACTTATTTATTTTTGGGTCGAATCAAGACCTAACTCTTACATGAGATTGAGAGCAAATTCGTGAGGAAACCTGCATACTCCGAAGAAGGAATTCTTTGTGAGTCCACCAACCCGCACTGGGCTAGCGTGGTGACTATATGGTCCGAACGCCTTCGTTGAGAGGGCAGGCCCACTCCTTAACAGTGAGGACTGTTGATTATGGTAAAGTTGCATTTCGAAGACTGCCTTGATTCAGATCAATTTCTTTGCATTTTCATTGACATCGCTAGTACAACAAGTGTTAAGTGATGTCTATACTTTACATCTGCAATACAAATAACCATTCAAAACAAAATATACTATAGGTATAACCCAATTTTTTCCGCCATAATCGTCAACAAGTAATATTACTACATAGAACCTTTTCAATGCAACCACGCTCTGCTGCTTCCAAGGATGTCACTAATGGTTTTTACAACCACAATGTCCATTCAACTGTAAAGGTTACCCCGCAACCCTGAGAGAAGAGGCTGGATTTATTTGGCAGATAGTTTCCATCTGTTATACGAGACAGTTGTCTCAAATAAAATAATAAAATAAATTTGTGTTCAAAATGTTGAGGTTTGAGAAAGAAAACTTGATGCTGATTTTGCTGGCTGTGGTAGCCCTGGCTGGCGGTATTTTTATTACAAAGGGTGAGTTTTTGCACAAACTATAAATTATCGAAGATACATGTGATAATTTAAACTTCTCAAAATTAGGTAGATGTTTATACTGAAAATAAAGAGAGGGATTCGAATCCGTAATCTGGTTAAAATTCCACGAGTAGAATGTGATAGAATAGTGTAGATTGTTCTATTTGAGAAATCGTGTTGCAGCCAATGATGTTATTTAAAGACTGACAGACAGACAGACGGACAACGAAGTGATCCTTTAAGGGTTCCTTTTCTCCTCTATTGATGTACGGAACCCTAAAAATCAGCAACTCTCGGGGTCGCACTTCTGTAACAATCCCAACTAAATGACCTAACACACTGAAGGTTTAAGCTCATTCGGCCTCGTACAGCCAGGATTGCGAATACGCTTTCAAAATTATAAATTAAACAGACAAAAACTGTATCATTGTTAGTTACTTCATATTGAGACAACTTGGGACATATCCCAAGGAAGGTTTTGTTTGGAACTTATTGACTATATTTATAAACTCTGTGCTCATTGTCTAGTTTCAATAGTAAGTCAATGATTGCAACAGAATTGACTATAGTACATTTTAGACTTTCGCGCTTTGTATTCATAATTAAATAATTATATACGGGTCTTACACACGAACAAGTTTTATTTACCTTTGCAAAGGTAAATAAAACTATAGTCCATTAATTGTTAACAGCAAATCTTGAATGATTTTCTAAAAAATTATTTTTTATTAAATTATTCATCATTTAGTAATTTATTTATTATTATCTTAAATTGATTTTTTCCTGAAGCCATGAGCCTTCAGAATCCAACGAAGTCCTTAGGAAGCTTCATCATCTGGTACTGCAGTCTCCGGTCTCGACAGAATACCGCTTGGATACAATGGCCGCCGCGGTAGGCGCGGACTAGGCCTTTTCTGAAAAAAAAGGGTTTCATGATCCAGTGCCATTCGTTAAAAAGGCATATGTCTCTATGTCTGTAAGTGGCAGTGGGCTGGTCACATCTGTCGAGACCGACAGAGTTCTCGAGTGGAGACCACGACTGGGCAAGCGTAGTGTGGGACGCCCCCCGGCTATATGGAGCGACGACCTGCGTGAGGCGGCTGACAGACTGGATGCGGAGAACCGAAGATAGACTACTACTTACTCTGTGGATAGGTTCAGTGGCGCGCCTTGGGGGAGGCCTATGCCCAGCAGAGGACCAGTGCAGGCTGATGGTGATGACGGTTTCGAGAACAGTACATCATCTAAGTCTATCCCCAATTGGAGTGATTCTATTCTGCGTAACCCACGTGGAAATATTTTTACCCACAGATTTCAAAAACAAGTTATTTTCTGAAATCTGTGTTTTCACCTAAAATATTATGAAGAGTATCGAGGTAATTATGTACCTACTACATTATGTGTATAAATTATAAAGTGTTGTAATTTTTTTTGAACGCGCTAATCTCTAGAACTATCTACCTGTCAGATTTATAAAATAATTTTTGAGTTTGAAAGCCTAATTCTTGAGGAAGGTATACTCAACATAGCAATAACCCGGAGCCGAGCGTCAGTGGCCTCGGGGATAAGACGCGACCTATCATATAGAAAGGTCCGAGGTTCGATCCCCGATCCCCGGTTGGGTCATGTTACCAATGGGTTTTATCTCGAAACTTAAGTACATGTACTGACTGCTCTCAAACGGTGAAGGAAAACATCGTGAGGAAACCTGCATACGTCGAAGAAGAAATTCTTGGGCGCATGTGAGGTCCACCAACCCGCACTGGGCTAGCGTGGTGGACTATAGCCCGCACGCCCTCGTTGACAGGGTAGGCCTGAGCCCCAGCAGTGGGGAGATTAATAGGCTGTTAATGAACCCGGAGCCGAGCAAAAAAAAAAGTTAGAAATAACTTGTGAAATGAGTCTGTGGGAAACAGCTAGTGCTGTGATAACTATAGGTACTTGCAAAAGCAGCCAGCCTTGCAATGCTCCAGCCTCTTCGGCGAAGACCGCACCCTCTCTAGGCGGGCGGCGGACTCCCAGCACCGGTGCTCGTCGAAGAACGAACACGACCGGTGGTACTCGTCAGATGGACATTCTTTCCCTGAAGATAATATACCTAAAGACTTATTATTTAGTCATAGTTCTTGTATTAGTTTTTTTTTTTATTTTACTTGGAAAACCAAGAGCATACAGAGTTTGGTAATATTTCAGTGGATAAAATAAAATTTGATAAAGCTAATTTCAAGCTTTCACATAAAATATAAAGAGAAGAATTCAGTGAAAGAGAAAAAATAAAATAAAGTTAAATGTTGTAAGTAACAACTAGACATTTAGGTACGTGTGTGCAATTTTTAATTTTAATCATTTGTTTGTTAACTTTTATTTTATTACCTACTATTTTTATTGTATGTATTTAAAAAATATTGTGACCATTTGGTCATATATTTATAAAAAAACAAACAAAGAAACTCACCAAGCATCCAAATATACGGTCAGTGGTTTGAGTAAGATGACGCTAGTAGTCGAAAAAGTAGTTTTTTAATTTTCTAAAATTATTCTATATTTTTTATATTCTATATTTTTTGAAAATTTAAAAAACCCAACCAAACCCTGACCTTATATTTGGATGGTTGGTGAGTTTCTTTGTTTGTTTTTTTCACGCCTTAACAGCTGAACGCATTTTAATGAAACTTGGTACAGTGATAGCTTATATCCTGGAAATTAATATACATATTACTTACTCAACATAACACAGTTTTTTTCCGACAAGAAACATAGCAGCAACAAAACTAAATACAGCTCTTTCTTCATTTTCACTTCTTCATTTTTACCTTTAGCTTCCAATCTCACAATAACTTAAAAAGTAAAGTCGTTATCTACTCTTGTTGTAGTTTTGAAGTAACTAATTAACTATAGTTACCTTTAAATTAAATTTTAATTGGTTAATTACTGAAGCAGTCAACGAGTTAATTGAACAATTAACTTTTCAAGATTACGAACGGACCGGGTTTCATTCCTTAAAACCAAAGGGACATTACTGAAATGAATTAAATTTTGAGGTGTGATTTTTAAATTCGTTGTAACAGAAGTCAAGACCAAATAGATTAGATAATGGTGTTACTTTTTGAAAATAACTATAGATTCTATGCAATAAGTATCAACTGATTTATCATTTTAGATCAATCGAGATCTTTCTTTTTGGTAAAGACACCACCTTAGTCTAGGGTTTTAGACGTTTCTCAGATAATACGGCCTTTTTCATAATCATTGTTCGAGGTCAATTCAACAATCTAAAACTATATCAATAAATTTTGGTAAGAGACGAGGCGGGAAAGTGGACGTATTAGGAAGTGGACGAGTAAGAAAAGTGGACGAATTATTATCCCCGATTGAGAAAAACTTGGGACGTATTGTGCTGTGATTGGTCGGCTGGCATTGTTACGCTGCGCCGGTACTACGCTAGTTGCGAACTTGTATTTTGTACATAGGAGCCAGGGATATTTGTGTTGTAAATAAATTGTCTTCACTTTAACTGACTCTAGTTTATTTTTGTCTTCAACGCTGCCATCTTATAAAATAAAGAAAAATAGATTTTTGCAATTTATTGACATTTGAGGAAAACAAAAAAAATACGGTCATATTTTCATTTCCAGACGAATGTCCCCCAAACGAGGAGTACTTGCTCTGCGGCTCGGCGTGCGCGGCCAACTGCAGCGACCCCGACGTGCCGGTGATGTGCAGCGACGACTGCGTCGAGGGGTGCTTCTGCAAGGCTGGCTTCTTGAGGGGAGACAACAGCACCTGCGTCAGCGCTGACCAGTGCGCCGTTGGTGAGTGGCTCGAGCGACATTTAGACCTTTCCAGATGAAAGGAAGCTTGATGATCGTAAGGAATACGACTCCACTACTTCAAGGAGTTGGGATGGACTGACAGCCCGGGGGAATCGCACGAACCTTCCACATTCGTGGAGTCAGTGTAGGGACCGCCACCCTCGTCTAAGAATAAAAATAAGATGAAGATTGTAAGCGATAGATGTTTATAAATTAGAGCAAGCGCAGTATGAGAAGTATCTTTATTGGACCTGCGACCTGAAAGTTTCTACTACGATGCCCTCCCCTAATCTTCGCTACTCTTCGTTGTCTGCCGACTCTCGTCCATGTCCCACAAGTCTTTTTCACAATTTTATCCTCCCAGCGTCTAAATTTTCTTCGTCTTCTTGTTCTCTCCTTAACTTATTGTGTCCCATGTAGTAAGTAATCAAATCAACAGCCTATTAACATGTCCCCACTGCTGGGGCTCAGGCCTACCCTCTCAACGAGGGCGTGCGGGCTATAGTCCACCACGCTAGCCCAGTGCGGGTGATCTATTTCTTTGGACCAGCCATTTCCATTTCAGATGTTTTATAATACCACCAATCTGCAGGTAACAGCTCAGTTTGTACTGACAACGAGGAGTTCCTGTCTTGCGGTAGTGGCTGCCCCCCGACCTGCTCGCAGCCCGAGCCCTCCTGCGGGCCGGCCTGCAGCGCCGGCTGCTTCTGCAAGTCGGGCTTCGTCCGGGACACCGCCAACAACAAGTGCGTCACCTTGGACCAGTGCCCTGTTGGTGAGTCCTTGGAAAATGTATAAAATCAACTGTTGGACTTCACATGTATCTTGGAATTCCCTCTTTTGGTTGCTTGGCGATGGCTTCCTTCAATAAACCCACGTTCCATGTGGGACTGATGGTCTGGTCAGAGTCGCGGAAAGTATAACTGGAAGCGGACAGCGCAGGACTTGTCCATATCGACGACAGAGGGGGTGAACCGCCAACTGGGGTTCAACCCCGTTTGCCTTTCCACCGTCGATATACTTATAGACATCTTGGGGATGCCTTTGACCAACAGTGGACATCTTGATATATAGAATAGAATAATCGTTTATTGTCACAGAGCTGATGATAATTATAGACATACATTTTTGTTGCTTACCTCCATTATTCTATCCTCCTGGGACCCCAGGACCTCGCTTGAGGACATAAAATTTAAAAATACAACATAACTAAAACATTTAAAAAATAATAATCATAAAATAAGTGTATTTTTTGACGTTCACTTCTTTCTAGGACTAAAAATTAGAAATAAAATAAAATGTAAAACATAAAAAGAAACAATAAATAAATAAATAAAAATTCGTTCACTTCTCCCAGGACTCAGGAGGCTATAAAAATAAAAAGTATTCTAGTGTTAGATATAAAAGCGATAGTACACTTTATATTAAAAACAATAGGGTGTGAGAAAATGACACGTCATTTTCAACTAAGTGCCGGCACATTTGCTCGACGCTGATTTTCAAAGTGTATCCTTTTACCTATAGGTATCCCCAAAAATATATCTAATTCCACACAGATCGACCGTAACAGATCGTATCCCCAATCTTCCAGAACAATGTCTGAATCAAGACGAGGTGTACGACATCTGCAACGCTGAGTGCGAGCCGACGTGCGCGGAGCCCGCGCCGCTGTGCGCCGCGGTGTGCGCCGGCGGGTGCGTGTGCGCCGCGGGACTGCTGCGGGACGCGGCCGGCGCGTGCGTCGCCCTCGACAAGTGTCCCGCTAACGGCACCGAGCCGGGCCTGCTCGGGAAGTACATGAACGTCATCAACAGGATTCTGCACCTGTCGGCAACGGCTCAGTAAATAGTTTTAGTAAGAATAAGTTTGTCCCGTATTTGTCCGGTTGTTTTGGCCCTGAAGTCATTAAAATTTTGAAATTAGATTCAACCTTACCTTTTGTAATAATAATGGTGATAGATACATTTTTGTGCTGTGACATTCACTTGATGCCTTCAAAATCGCGCCTATTTTGTGGTGCTACGAATATTCATTACTCTGTACAAAATTTTGTCCCGTTTTATTTGCTTGTAAATGTCCCGTTTTTAAAATTTTTCGAAAATTGAAATTCATGGACTCGTGTCAGTGCTAAAGTGTGACCGCACGTCAGTGCTAAAGTGTGTCCTCCGACGTGCGGTCGACTGTACCTACCGTACAATAATACGTCACAGATATTTTATTTAGATTAATTACTTATTTATTTATTTACATTAAGTTAAATTAATTATAGGTAGGTTGTTTACCTACAATTAAACAAAATTCAAATAGTTTCATTTTATTAGAATTTACATTAAGTAGGTAATTACTTATTTAAGCTACAAAAAAAAAGTTACAGCTAAATAAAATTAAAAATTAAACTTAAGACACAGCAACGAAAAGATACAGTGCATTGAAATAAATGTAACAAAAGTTAAAATGTTTAATCTAATTCTGCTCGAACTGTTCATGGGCAAAGTGATGATGTTTGAGACCTGGAAAACGAAAGATTGTTATATATTCACTATAAATTATGTAAAAATGTTCGTAAGCAAACGAAAATAACAAAGAAACCGCATCAAAATCGATCCATCCGTTTAGGAGCATTTGCCACAAATGTTAGGTCTAAAAAAAGTTGGTCTTTATATGCCTAAAATAAATGTCGAATTGTACAATGTATGTAGGCACAGCGCCATCTATAATTTTTTATCAGACAACCATAAGTGCAACAGTTGCTTTGGTATTTAATTGATACATGTAGGTACTTGCTCAGAGATGGCGATAAAACAAATCAAATACTGTTTAGCGCCATCTATAACGTTTTATCAAAATTTCTAAGTGATACAGTTATTACAGGCTTTAAGTGGTACAATTAGGAATTCATAGATGGCGCTCTGACAAATTTCCTCTAACTCGATGGCGCTCCGACAAATTTCCTCTAACTCGATGCAGCGCCATCTATAATTTTTTCTGCAAATCTTTAAGTGCCATTGCTGGTTTGGTATTTTAATGATACATAAAGCTACTAATAGATGGCGTTAAATTCTGTTTGTAACACAGCGCCATCTATATATTTTTATCGTAACTTCTAAGTACTATAGTTGTCTTGAGCTTTAAGTGGTACACACAATTACTTATAGATGGCGCTTTAACGGATTTTCTCTAATTAGATAACAGCGCCATCTATGATCAGTTTATGTTAAACTTTATGATTGCATGTAATTTCATGTAGTACAAATAAATAATAATAGATGGCGCTTTAACGAATTTGCTCTAATTAGATAACAGCGCCATCTATGATCAGTTTATGTTAAACTTTATGATTGCATGTATTTCATGTAGTACAAATAATTAATTATAGATGGCGCTTTAACGAATTTGCTTTAATTAGATTACAGCGCCATCTATGATCAGATTATGTTAAACTTTATGATTTGAATAGTACTCTTTCTAGTACATAGAGGGCGCTACGAAAAACCTTTTCAGTTTTGTACCACAAAACTCAGGTCTAAACCTTGAAAGACGTCACCTTTTTGTACTGGTCCTCCCTGATGCCGTACGCCAGATAGGAGTAGGAGAGGAAGTCGCTGTGGTTGGAGACCAGCTGGAACGCCATGGACCGGGAGCCGGTCTGACCGCGGACCACGTGGAACTGGACCTTACCACCTTCGTCCACCGTGGCCTTCACCTCCAGGTATGAGATCACGAAGCCGGGCTGTGAAAACAAAATAGAACATTACCGACATAACCGAAAGGATTAGCAAGCTGAAGTGGCAGTGGGCAGGTCACTTCTGTCGCAGAACCAGACGGGTTCTTGAAGACCGTGGGTAACGCGTAGCGTGGGACGCCCCCGCCAGGTGGACCGACTACCTGAAGAAGGTGGAAGCGGCTGGATGCTGAGGGCAGGGTATGGCGGCGTGCGTTGGGTAAGGCGTATGTCCAGCAGTGGACGTTGAAGGGCTGATAATGTCGAAGTATTTATTAAATATCATCAGCTCAAGCAGTTGATTTATCATAATGAATGCAGTTTTTCTTAAAAATAAATTCCCATCTTCAGAGTAAGGTTCGGTCATTCCTGTATATCTTATATTGTATTATAACTCTAGTCCAACAGTGGGCATATAGTCCACTCGAAGTTTAATGGCGGCTGAGTGAAGTTGGCTGATTTCTGCGCACTATCTTAAGGTGTCAAAAGGGGGCTGTGCGGGGGTTCACTAGAGACACTCATTCAATTTCAAGAAATGGTTCATTGATTCGATCTACCGAATCGAACTTTCAAGTTTTTCGACATCCTACGTAGCACAACATCTCACTCATAGACTATAAACACTGTCAGCGATGTGCAAACAATTTGTGACTATATTCATTCAGCGGCCAAGAAATTCCGTGGCGACTATACCAGCTGTCGTGGGACGCTCACTCACCCTGGCAGTAGCTGTGACAGTGACAAAGAAAGGCTCGTAGTTGTTCCGGTGGCGGTACCGGTCCGAGCCACCGTGCATGGGCAGGGAATCTGGGGAAACAAAATAGATATAAGAAATAAGACGAATATTCCAATAAGATATGGCTTAAAGGTCTCGTAACCAAGCCAAAAACCTACAAAAAAAGTGAAACTAATAACGCTACTAGTCATTTTAAAACACAATAAAAGTTGACTTACTTAAAATTACCTACCATGTTTGTTTAACAAACAAACAAAATCGACCTATTCATTTGTATGGTAACAAACGCAAAGTTACAAGTGCAGCTGTCGAAATTATAAACTTTTACGGTTTGTGGGCATAGAAAATTTGTACAACCGCAAATTTAACTTTTTAATACAACATTTTTGACATTTAGGGATTTACATCGCTTGCTGATAAAGTCCCAGATACCCTATCGGCAGGTTACCTGACAGATAGCCTGTTTTTTTGGTTTCACAGGTATCTAATTGCCTATATCTTATATATTTTATGTAGTCTATCACACAGATTTATCTGATAGATTAATTTATCACTAAGATTACTATCTGTAGCAATATCAGGAAGTGGTGAAAGAAGCCCTTAATGTTATATTTTAATTTTCGTATGAATCTTCACTTTCCCACATGCAAATTTTCAAGTAAACCGTAGGCATGGCAGGATCTGTATCAAATATACTGCTCAAAACAATTTGGGAATCTCTATTCGTTAAATAAAGTTACGAATGAAAGGACAGACAGTCAGATATACGTTGCAATTAAACAGAAACAGTGAAATGAAAACATGAAAATTGCCAATGGGGAAAAAATATGTAGGAAAACTTAAATATGTATAACTTAATAAAAACAAGCCTTTTTAATATACATACGTTCATATTCAATCCCTACTTTGAAGTTTAGCGTTTGAAACACCTGGGGGGTAGCCCCCGCGACACTAGCACATACCAACAAAAGGGTTATCTTCAACATTTTGTTTAAATAAACTAAAACTCGATCAGTTCAGAAGTCAACTCACTACTGAAATATTTTCTACATGACTCTTCTGTCGCCATTGATGTGTTATCGTGTTATATTATCTAGAGTCGCCTTCTTCTTAAAAACTAACGAGTCAGTTTCGATTTTACCCGGTAATCCCAAAGTGACATTAAATTGTATGAGGTTGTCTAGAAGGAGTCGCTTAAAACGATAAGTTGGCCTTAATTGTACTATCCTGATCCTTTAGTTTTAAATACATTTTTTGCCAAGAAGAGTATCTTGCCCAGCGTTAACTTTAATTTTTTTTTTTTTAGAAATTTAGGATTTGTTATAGGCAAACAAAGGACTTCTCATGCCCAGCGACTATGAAAGCTCTATATAATGCCTTAATTAGAAGCAGATTAGAATGTAGTGCAATTGTGTGGAATCCCCATGAAGCAAAGTATATTAGCATGTTAGAAAAAATCCAGAATAAATTCACTAGATACCTCCACTGGAAGCTGTACAAAGTTTACCCGTTCTACCCGCTGATGTATCCTACGCTCTTCGTCTTGGGTATGGTGGGATATTATAAGTTAGAGGTTAGGAGAAATGTTGCCTTAGCTACGTATGTGTTTAAAGTGTTCCGGGGATTTATATCAAATCCAGAGGTGCTCTCAGCTGTGGGATTAGTGGTTCCTAATCCCAGACTACGAAGGGAACCTCGAAACAAGACGTTCGACATCCCACAGTGCAGAACGAACATACTCTACCATGCTCCGATCACAACTGCATTGCGAACATTAAACGAAGTCGCAAGCTCGATCGATTTGTTCCATTGTTCAATTGCGACATTCAATGAGGCTGTAACACGTCTATTAAGCAAATAAAGTAGGTAGGTATTATTATTGTTGACATTGTTTAATTATTATTTATTTATTAAGTTGGACATGTTTTTATGAAAAAGTAATTTAATTGCATAATGTTGTTATTTTTAGCTATTAGTTTGTAATTTTATGTTTTAATTTAATTGTAATTATTTGACGTCAACATTATCGCTTTGGATATATCTGTAATGATAAAGTTTGCAAATAAAAATATACAATACAATACAATACAATTTATTCTTTAAAATTTCATAATAAATTACCTACTTACCTACATTAAAAAGGTGGTACCGTTTTTTTTATACAACACTAAAATTAGTTTGGTACCTATGCAACTGCATAGTGATGCCTGAGAAATATAGGATCAGTTTTAGTGCTGCCTAAAGCTGGTACGGATTTTTTAAATTTTACAGCACTAAAATTAGTCTGGTACCTTCCTATGCAACTGCATAATGATGCCTGAGAAAGATAGGATCAGTTTTAGTGCTGCCTTTAAGGACCTACTAAAAGAAAAAGTTCCAAAAGTTCGTACATTTTAGTCTGCAAATTTGATTTTGTCTTATTACTGAAGTTTTATCTGTAAAAGTCACGTTTTGATTCTATACTGTGTCACATCTATAGCTGTATTTCGTTTCTCTATGTGTATTATCTAATCAGAAGTCACGAGATAAATTCTATTCTTCCCAATATTATGATAAGTTCAGATATTGACTGCAACATTGAAAGACTCGAGCGGTGTCGTAATTCAGCTGATAGTTTTATCTTTGCGGCTGAAAATTGAATGGTTTTAACCTACATTACGTTGACATTATCAAAAGTAGAGAATGCATAGGCGTTTTTGCATTGTGCAAATTATCACGTGACAAGAAGGATAAACCCAGAAGGGTTATTCGGGGAAATATTTCTTTTTGACATGTACCTAACTACGGTTTGTAAAATAACTTTAAGTCATGTAATAAAAAAATATTTTATTTATGTAATTAATTATATGTAAAAGTATAGCCACACGTTGCGCTCTTTGGATAAATGTATTCCTATAATTTGTATGGAGTTAAAAAAAAATAATTTTTTTAATGACTTTTTTTAAATCTATTTTTTTATGAGGCTTATGACTCAAGGAAGTCAATGCCAGCCTTTTTATGACTTTGTTCTATAAAAGTTGTTATTTTCTGGTATTTCTGTGACACGTGTTCACACCATTCTTAGACCCTGTATTTATTAAATACATTATTGTTATTAAATATATTTATTAAATACATGGTAACTTGACATGTCTGAATTCTGAATAAGTTAAAGTTTCCGCTATATAGGGTCTCATGGAAGCTCGAAGGGGTCCATCGAACGGAAGCTCGAAACGGTCCATCGAACTAATGCACTTAATGTCTGCTCATTACCGCTTGAAAAGGGCAGGATTGCGGCGAAAAGGGTCAAACCCTACGATAGACAATCAGATTGGGGTCACATAGAAGCCCAAGTAGCCTATAAGTACCTGACTGTGAAAACAGCTTTAGGAATGGTGTCATAACCACGTTATAACACGTGTCTTTCGAGTCTTGCTTGAGTCTTATTGGTTTGACGAGTCTTGCTTACGACGGCAACCAAACTTTGATAAAGTTTCAACTTAAAGATATAATTACAAGGCTTGGTTATATATATTCAGTAGATACCAAAAATGCTGTCTTGAAAGTTCACTATTTTTTCAAAAAATTAATCAAAACCTAAATTTACTATAAAATCAATAAGAAGTGTTTTTTAAATAACTTGCTTAAACGTTAACGTTTTTTAAATAGCTAATGATTAATTAAATACATTTACTTAACCTTTATTGAATTTCCGTTATTTTTGGTAGCGAAAAATTGGTGTAACGAACTATAAAATGTTGCATTAAAAAGTTATGCGTGGTCATACATAAAAAAAAACAAATATACGGGTCGACTTGAGCACCTCCACCTTTTGTTTTTTTTTGTCGGTTGAAAAGCTGTGGCGTCATACCGTTGCATCGGTTATGTGACTGCCTTCGCGTTGCTTCTAAGTCTAAAAGTTTCGCGAGCAAAGTCGGGGGTTAGAGCTAGCAAGTTTTACCGGTTCTTGAGTCTCTTGGAAAAGTGTACATTGAGAATAATGAAGATTGAGTAAGTATCGTGATTCAATTTATCATGTTCTCCATAATTTCTCCAATTTATCTGACAGACTGTACTCAAAGCTACTCAGTACATTTACATAATCATATTATTATTATAACATTTTATTTTTTCATCTGCAATCACAATTTCGATGTTAATGTAAAAAATAAAAAAATATTTTTTATTTATTCCAGAATTAGGGACATACTATGTAATATAAACAAAATTTAATGAATGAAAACAAAACCAAACAGCATACCTAATAGCAGATATATATAAAGTGATAATTTTTATATTAATTCAAATTAATTTAAGTAGGTGTAGGTATACCTACCTATTAGATGCATTTCGTCGGAATTGACAAGTGTTAGTGTAAAACAATGTAAAACACCATTATAATTTATGGCAATCATCATCATCAGCCTGCACCAGTCCACTGCTGGACACAGGCCTCCCCCAAGGCGCTGAACCCGATGCTCGGGTCTCCGCATCCAGGCACTGCCAGCGGCCTTACGCAGGTCTCCGCTCCATGTAGCCGGGGGACTCCATCTATCCAGACTCCAGCTTAAAGGTCTCGTTGCCAAGCCAAAACCTATTTAAAAAAACAAGTTTGTTTTTATTTCTTTTTGCAAAACAAAATATTTTAAGTTTTTATAAAAATATCTATCAAAAATATCGATACTTATTTGTAAAAATATAAATACATATAAAAATATTTTTTACAAATGGACCTTCGTTTCCAATCTCTAAAACGTGTCAAGCAGGTATAAGAACCTGGAAAATGAGCGTCCGCTGAAAGCGGCACAGCGCGCCCGCGCCGGTGTGGACGCGGCTTAATTAATCCGTGTGAATTATGTAATAGGCCTCGCGGGAAAAATTTCAGAAATTTTGACGCACTCGCTTCTGACAAGGGTACGGTTGTGGTAAAGTATAATTACACCCTGTATTAATACATACAGGGTGGAGAAAACGAACGCCAACTGGATGGAAAGTAAATATTAAAAATAGCATATTTTGTTTTTTTTTTAATCGATCCCCGGCTGGGCCATGTACGGATGGGTTTTCCTCGAAACTTAAGTACATTTACTGACTGCTCTCAACGGTGAAGGAAAACGTCGCGAGGAAACCTGCATACGCCGAAGAAGAAATTCTTAGGCGCATGTGGAGTCCACCAACCCGCACTGGGCTAGCGTGGTGGACTATTAGCCCATACGCCCTCGTGTAGGCCTGTGCCCCAGCAGTGGGGACATATAATAGGCTGTTGATGATTATAGCACAGAATCAGTAATAGTTACTCACATGGGACACTTTATTTTAATATAGCACTGCTCAGAGCCGGCTGGTGTGAAGTCCTACCACCAACGAAAAGCTAATTGTATCCAGTCTTTGTATATTTCAAAGGATACCGTAAAACCACCGAAAAGCATCCACAAATTCCGCTAAAATATTCCGTTTAAAACACGAAAGCGAACACAAAAGACAAATTTAGAATAATAGTACGCCAGAAACCAATTTGCGGAGGTTCCGCAGATTGGGAGGTCTGAGGGACCCTAATAATAATAGGACAAAGCTCGGGCGTCCCTAAATAAATATAAAAGATATGAATACCTAATCTTCTATGTAAATTCTAAAGGTGTATTCCCTTTTTACGAATAACAAGGTCTTTGTTAAAATGGACGAACAGATAATGATGAGACTTTTTAACAAGAGGCCATGTTGAGAAGAAAGATTTCTGTAGACTTTAAAGATCCCCTTTGAATTTAGACTTGTTTCAAAACTTTTACGTAAATTTTGCTAGGCTATCATCAATTTGGTCACAGTAGAATAATAAATAAGCGTCACAAGTGAGTTCATGAAGCGAATTATTTGCGAGTGAAAATTAAGCATGTGTGACTGACATAAAATGAAATTTCAAAGACATTGAATACGAGGAATGCCAAGTCGTAAAACTACCATTAAGGTTCGCCATAATGACCGATTCAATTACCAATACTTTGGTAAATATATATTAGTTGAGCGACAGATCCAAACAAACAAACACCCCTTTTTTCCAAAACCTAAGACATTTTTCGAAAATACTCCCAGAAAAAAAGGTTTTTCCGAAAGTAACAAGTGACAATTACTGCATATAATTATCATTACTTATGCGAGTTGGTCGTTCTGCGTATATTTGAGAGTCAATCAGAATTTTGATCAGACCGAAGAAGTTCAAATGTAGTTAATTACCAATGGGGTTTTCTAGAAACTTAAGTACATTTACGCTCTCAAACGGTGAAGGAAAACATCGTGAGGAAACCTGCATACGCCGAAGAAGAAATTCTTAGGCGCATGTGAAGTCCTCCAACCCGCACTGGGCTAGCGTGGTGGACTATAGCCCGCACGCCCTCGTTAAAAGGGTAGGCCTGAGCCCCAGCAGCGGGGACATGTTCATAGGCTGTTGATGATGATGAATTTAAATGACCATACCACCATTCTGAGCTGTGTATACTGTACTCATTTTAGGATCTAATTAAACAAAAGTGTTAAATGAATGTATTAACTTAAATATAACTAACTAGCCGATGCCCCGCGACTTCATCCGCGTTATAAAGTTATATTATTCAAAAATTTTTAACTCGTTCTCATCATGCCAGTTTCTCAGTTTTAAAGTTTGTCAATATTTGGCGTTAGGTGTATTTTACACCCCGCTATCATTTGGTTCTTCGCAATAAATATAAGTTAAGTTAAGCGTGCAAATTATCCACCAGTTTTATATCTTTATTATTAGTATAGCACAGATAGAAGATAAAGTACATACATACATATCTTCACGCTATGTCCCTGGCGGGGTAGGCAGACAGAACGGAGCGCCAAGTATCGCGATCCTGACACACCTCTTTCGCTTCGCTCAGTCTCATCATTCTCTTCATACACGCTCGCCGTGGGACGCGAGTGCTATTTACGTGTCCGTCTGTGAGCACCCGCTCTATCTGGTCCTCGTATGTCAGTCTAGGTCGTCCCCGGCTCCTATTACCAATCACATTCGCTCGATATATTTGCGTCGTCATTCGTTCATCACTCATTCGCTCAACGTGTCCGAACCAACGGAGCATACCTTTTTTCATCTTAATATACTTCTTCTTACATACAAGATAAAGTAACTGAAATATTTTTAAGTTCGGCGCACAAGAAAGCCTCGCTACGGCAGACGGGACCCTGAAAAGGCGCAAAGGGCGACTGCAGTGCGTGCAGGCCACAGGTGGGGGCTGGTCCAGCCAGCATCAACCCTCATCTCGCGTCGTCTCTTGCCCTCCTCCCAGTGCCAATTCGTCGGCCGCGACGAGCGGTCGCGCGTAACCGCGCGGGAAACGGGACGTCGATTCAAACTCGCGAAACGTTCCAAATTCAAAAGTGTTAGTTCACTCATCGGCTTCCAAATTAAAAATTCCGATAGTGACCGCGCCGATCCGATCTGTCATTCGTTCCGTTCTTTGAATTCGAAATTTCGTGCTGTGATTCGTACTCTAGTGTTGTGAAAAATTGGAATCAAATGTCGGTTTTTTAGTGTGAATTAAGTTGAGCAGGAATGGATGGGGAAAATAGAATCATCTTGAACGTTGGCGGAATTAGGTGAGTGCTCACGTGCGGGACGTTAGTCTTGATAAAATTTGGAGCGTAATGCGCTATTAAGTGTTAAGAATAGCGACACGTTGGCAGCCCCCCGAGGGTTTGAGAATTTCCTTATTACGAAAGAGGTTTGGTCTCCCTGTCAATAGATTTACTGAGCCCATTACAAAGTTTTGACACGTTCGAATGCTGAAAAATTTGGTATCGGCATTCCTTCCCGAGAGGAAAAGGAAACTTGAATTTTGTTTGATTTACTATTCGATAAGCATTCAACCAAAAATGCTGCCATTGAATGAATGAAATGAACGAAAATTCGTTTATTCAATATTGGAATACAATATACTCTTTTTGACGTCAAATCTATGAAAAATTACTTTGTTTTCACCCTGTATTATTTTTGTACAAATGAGGAATTCATCATCGGTTTTGTAACGGGGTCTTTTAGGCAAATTGAGCATAGACAACGATTTGCTTCTAGCGGTCTAACCGATCTAACCCGGTGCGGCAAAACTTTATGGTCTTCCGAGTTGCTTAGTTTGAGTTTAGTAAGTGAAAACTACACTTCCATTGTTCTGCTTACATGAAATCCTTTGTTAGAGAATGTGCAGGCGTATATAGAACTTTAATTTATGGTTTAAATGTAGGAGAAGCTAGCGGTCGGCGTGGAACGTCTTGAAACATCAAACTGTTATTGCTAGAATAGAATGGAATTTGCGTACAGAATGACAGCCAACACACAGCGAGAGAATTTAACTAATTAAAATAAAATACTTTATTATTATAACATAATATTATAATGATCTAGGTATATCAAAACCGAATCTTCCTTTTTCTTCCACTTTCATTTGGGAGTTCTATGCAGAACCCTGTCAAATATCAAATAGCGAATGGACCCTATGGGATTTGAATGGCCGACATTACCTACATGTTATTATTAGAGAAAGATAATTAGAGTCATAATAAAGAAAATACAATATGTTGGCCACTTCTTGATTAACTAAATGATAAAATTATATTTAATAGAGTAGGTTCTCTACCCGTACCGGCTAAAAGCAGATCTAAAATTGTCTAAAATGTTAATGTTTCATACATTAAAACTTAGTACTTTTAAAAGCGACCTAAGCTAGCCCGACAAAATAAAGCTGACATCGTAAACACTTAGCGTCCACACACAAACAGGTGTATCTCTATTTAGTTAATTTTTCATTAGAACCAAAAAAACTAATGCATTTGTCAGAATGGTGAATGTTTTAATATGCACAGCTAGGTAAAGCTATTAGCATAATTGAAATACAGTAGGATAGGAACTATAGCCAGTGAGCAGTCACGTCATAATGTTGTAGAAACTATTAAGTCAGTGAGCAGTCACATAATGTTTTAGAATCGGTGGCCATTGGGGCAGACAAGCTCTCCTTAGCACCGTTTCATCACTATTTTCATCACTGGTGATGAAATACAAAATTTGTTCCCGTTTTAATACCACATATGTTAGGATTGAAATGGATGAATTCGCACGAAAGGCTATACATATTAAATATTGCATAAAGTTCGTGTAAATAATTTTGAAAAACCTTTTAAGTAGGTATAAATAGGTACAATATAATAAAATAAAATAAAACTAAATTATAATAAATATACAACTACCTACAAACTGAAATAAATTTAACTGAAAACAAACAAAATTCCTACTTATACCTAATTGTACCTATTTATACCTACATTAATTAATAAAGAATTATTGTTAATAATAAAGGTTCCTAAGACAGTTTCCTTTTAAGTAGGTATGCTGGATTATTATTAGTAAGTATTATCTGAGGACATATAAAAAAATTTAGGGTGTGACGTACAATCTATTATAATGGTGTAATGACAATTGACATTTTCATAAATAACTCATTTTCGAGTTCACATGAGATACGCCTGTTTACGACGTGCGAAAGATGTTTCCTGGAAGACTGTTGCTGGAATAAAACGAAATTTCATTATGAAAGGATGGGTTTTAGTAATGTGTATGGATGGGACCTATGCAAATTTGCCTACATGCTGTGTAATGTGATACAGGGTGTGTACTAGAGGTTGACTTAGAAATTTAGGGAAATTAGGGACACTCATAGACTTACCTTCTAAACTGATATAAATACGAAACTGAACAATCATTCATTTTGGTCCAAATCTGCTATTAATAGAATGTTATTATAATTCGTAGTTAGAACCTTTAATAATACTTAATTAGTTAATATAAAACAACAAAAATTTAAAAATAAAATAAAAATGATAAGTAAACTTAGACTACCAGGCCTCCTCTTGTCGCACCTGGCACAAAGGAGCCCATCACACATATGGCGTTGCCGCGCTGAATGGCGATGGAGAGCCTCTGTGCCAGGTACGACCCGGCGCGGGCGTCGTGCCCCCTCTCACGAAGTCGGCGGCCAATCTCTTTTATGAAGGCTGACGCCTCTGGCCCCCAGCAGCCCATAGTCTCGCACGCAAAGGGCAGGAACCAGTAATTCGTCTCCAGGGCTGCGTATTTCGTGCGCTTCGCGGCTGCGGCAGCTTCGGCTGCGGCCCCGGCCGACCGCATCGTGCGGACTAGGTGCGAGGCGGCGACAGTATTCACGCACGTGGCGTCCCAGATCAGGCTCCTTCCTCGTTGCCACGGCACCAGTGTTAGGCCGTCAGGTCTCTTGCCGTCTGAACGACTGAGACCTGGCGGCTCCAGCAGACAAGGAATATTGGCCGAAACCAGTGCCCTCCGGATAATGTCATTGAGGGCATGGTGGCGCGGGAATCTGCCGGAGCAACGGCCACAGCTCAGCGCGTGATGGCCGCTCGCCTCCACCATGGACCCGCATATGCATCGATGTGGCTCACAGACGCAGCAGCCCAGGCGGAGGCCGACAGCCACACGAAATGAGTCGCTGTCTAGGAGAGTTCCTAAAGGTGGTGAAGGTAATGCCATCAACCAAGCGCCAGATTCCGCTCTTGAAACCGCTTTGAGCCTAGCCAAATCCGCGCCAGCAGCCGCACTTACAAGTTGGTCTAGCGTGGACTTGGCCCCCACCTCATCCCAGGTCCGCTGCACACTCGGAGCTTCGGGCACGGATGCGGTCGGGAAGATGGCCGACCACTCTGCCAGAGCCTCGACCGCAAACGGCATGCAAACCCTGTCTCCATCTGAACGTAAAATTTTAGAGACAAGATCAGCAGCCCCATGCACCGAGGCGAGAAAAGCCGGCAGGCCAACATCCCTCACACGCCGTACGCCAAGTCCCCCGAGCCTTATGGGCAAAGATGCCTGGCTCCACTGGGCGTCATTTAAGGAGACGTTTGCAATTGTTTCGACAGTACATTTTAAAGTGTCGTCAAAGGCATTGACGTCGTTAGGGTACAGCCATGTCGGGGCCGTCCTTAGTAGATACATTATTTTAGGGACCGCAAAGCACATTCTCAGCAGCACCAGAGCCGGGTGCGCCGAAATATCCTTAAGACGCTCCTGAGCGAGCAGAAGGAGACGCCTCCTGGTTTCTATGGCCTCGGGTATTGCCTCTGGAAAAATAGGCGATCCCAGGAGACTAAAGGTACTTGGGGATAGCTCCTTTAGACCGGGGAGTATAGAGCTGAAGATAGCAAAATAGGGATGTGATGTGGGTCTGCAGAGACATATTCAACTCCAGCCCTATTTCCCTAAAAAGGGGAAGCAATGTAATCAGGTCTTGCTTCACGTCCTCCGGCTTTCCACCAATCGTACCATCGTCCAGGTACCAGATATTAAGCGGGGATTTCAAACTGGATATGGCCTTATGGATTGCCAGGCTGAAGAGAAGCGGTCCCAGTGGGTCCCCCTGCTGCGCACCCACCTGGGAGAGGATTAGAGATCTATTGTAAAAGAGGTTAGAGGGGCACTGATAGGCTTGATAAAGGAAAGCATATAGGGAAGGGATATTATCCTTCGCCTCGCTAAGGAGCACATCCCTTTCTACGCTATTGAATGCGTTTTTCACGTCTACTTTTATGACAATGTGATCTTTGTTCTCTGGATCTGTTGTGAAAGCGCGGGTTGCGTGAATCGCTGCTTCACACCCCATTCGTGTACCGAAGCCAACCTGGTGTGGCTGCAGGTATGTGGCCATGTCCTCCCTGACGGCGCGACACCCCAATTTGGCTACCAAACGGCGGAATACACCTCCTATTGCAATTGGCCTGATACCCCCATCTTTTTTTGACAAAGCGCATAAAGTTGCCCCATACATATACGGGCAAACCTCCGGGTTTAACTGTCCACTGAGTAAGAAGTTGCATAGCCCAACAATAGCTTCAAGTAAGCGCTGCCCATTGTCGCCTGCAGAGCTCGAAGTCAGCTCCTTTAAGTGTGCTGGCCGAATTCCGTCCAACCCAGCGGCTGACCCATTGTAAAAGCTGCTTAGTGCCGGAACCACATCCTCCAACTTAACCAGTAAGGCGGGGGAGGTCCTACCCGGCGCCTCAGGGAAGGCTAGCGGACGTGACGGGGATGGGTGCTTCGATTTTAGGGTGGCAGTAGTTTCTGGGCCCGGTGGTGCCACTGCATCGTCGGACATCAACACGCGAACGGCTCCCCTCAGGTCGCCCTCGAAAACTTTGGATTCTATAGTTTTTAATACCGATGGCGTCCGGTGGCGGGCGGTATCTGCTTCACGGATATCGTCGAGCGCTAGGTTTAAAACGGAGTCTAGATTAGCTTTCACTTTGGCTGTAAGGTTACCTGACCCCTGCGAGTTTGGGGCTCTGAAAGCCGAGTATGCAAATGTAAGTAAGTTAGTTTCAATGCATTTACTGATTAGATCGCACATCTTTCCCGCGGCCAAGTTTCTCGCCCCCTTGGGGATATGGCGAAGCACATGCACCGAGACCCTAAGCGATGCGAGGCTCTCGAGCACACAGCTGACCGGTTGCGCATGCTGAGGGTGCGTACTGTCGCTGCGAGCCTGATTGTCGGGGCGAGCGCAGGGTCGAGCCACATCCTTGTGCACGCGCCCGGTGTGCACCTTGAGGCCGTGTGCGGTGAACGTGCGCGACGAGTTGGGGCAGTGGGGGCACGACGACGACTTAACAGAGAGATTACTCATTATAAGGATTAATAAAAATAAATAAGACTAATTAAATTTATAAGACTAAGAAATCGTCAGAGAGACTACTTATTATAAGGATGAATAAAATAAATTAGACTATTTAAATTTAAATAATAAGACTAAGAAATCGAGTATAATTATAGTAACACACACAAACTGTCTCTGCTTTACGGTTTAGTGTTTCAAGTAGACAAGGCGTAGCAGGAGGGTAAGTACAGCGCGAGCAGAAGCACGGGGGCATGTTTTGGCAGGAGAGAATATACAAGCACACGAGGACTGCCGATCTTGAAGCCTCCCTTCACGTAGTTTCTTATTATGCATGAACTTGTCTTTGCACGCTTGATAAAAGTGGTTTAACACTGTGTCATCCCAAGATAAATCGATCAGGCCAGGTGTTGGAGGCGTAGGATGGCTGCATCGGTGGGCATTGCGCACACGAGGGTCGATAGCTCGGGACTGGACACCACAATCACGAGCAGGTCAAGTGACAGACACCAACATCCGCCTCACAAACTGCTGCGCCCGTTAATGGCAGGAAACTTTGGTGTATATTAAATTTACTTAATAATATAATAATTAATTCTTCTATTAGAAAAACACCAATGTCCAATTCCTCGGATACATAATCAAGGAAATTTACTTCCTGTATTTAAAAAAAAATAACTATACAATTACAAGGCAACTAAAAGATAATTACAGATGATGGGCAGCAACATCGTCTGTGAATAGTGTTGTGAGTAGCTTAAGGCTCAAGGCTCCAGTCGCGTCTATAGAGCCTAAGGCTCAAGTCTTCAAAACGTAGGCATTAAAGGCCTTTAAATTTGTTTAATTAAATTTATTTGCTTTTCTATGGACTACATCTAATGAACCTTTACTATCCTTTTTCTAGCCTTGAAGACTTGAGCTCTAAAAACTAGAGCCTTCAAGGCTGGATAGCCTTAAAGCTGTGGCTTCTTACAATACTTAAAACTCCATATTGTGAATATTGGTACTAGAATCACCAATCCTCATGCCTAGTAAGTCTAGGCCAACAGTGGACTATTTATTATTGAGTTTGCTAAGTCTATACAAAATGTAACAATTAAAGCGAAAATCTAAATCTATTTTTATTCATCATCACCATCATCATATCTGTCTGTAGACGTCCACTGCTGGACAAAGGCCTCCCCCAAGGATCTCCACGACGACCGGTCCTGCGCTAACCTCATCCAGTCGGGTCCCGCGACCTTCACCAGATCGTCGGTCCACCTTGTGGGAGGCCTACACTGCGTCTTCCGATACGCGGTCGCCACTCGAGAACCTTTCTGCCCCAACGGCCGTCAGTTCTACGAGCGATGTGCCCACCCCACTGCCACTTCAGCCCTGCTATTCTGTAAGCGTATTGGTGCAACTCGATCCTGAATCCGCAGTGAGATCGGTCTCTAACTCAATGATTTACAGTTCAATACTCACTTTACTTCGCAAGTGAAGTGTTTATTGTGTAACTTGTATTTGTTTACACAATGCCACATCAAGGTCTTTCATGATCGGATGCGGAGTGAAGTAAGTGACTTGCGATGTGATGGTCGAGTTTTAATTCATACTTTACAGAATCACACAGCTGCTTCACAATTCTTTGAGCTATGTCGGTGACCTTGATTCTCCTGCGGATCTCCTCATTTCTGATTCGATCTCGCAGGGAAACTCCGAGCATAGCTCTCTCCATTGCCCTCTGCGTGACCTTGAGCCTTCTTATGAGGCCCATAGTGAGGGACCACGTCTCGGTACCATATGTCATCACTGGCAACACACACTGGTCGAAGACTTTCTCCGAAGATTTTTATTATTATTACCTATAATTTAATTTTTTTTCTTAGGTATTTTGATGTAATTTGATAGAATTAATTACAGTATAATTTAGTTCTTATTTTTAATTTCTTAGTAATTTATGATACCTATATTGTAACTTATCTGTAATAAATTTAAAATCTAAACATTTTAATTAAACTATCAGAAACCGATTATTGATCTACATTTATAAATTCAAAGTTAACACGGCTATTTTTGTCGCAATCCCCCTTCGGTGGACTATATACTATACGGTTCATTGGAGCAAGGGTTTAACTGGGGTTGAAGGATGTTTGCTCATTTATAGACTTTGACCCATCTATCTATCTATACTATTATAAAACGGTAACGGAAGCATTGAAAGGATTTAAAAAAAAAAGGAATACGTGATTTAGGGCTTCTTTCACCACTTCCTGATATTGTTACAGATAGTAACGTTAGAGATAAACTAATCTATCAGATAAATCTGTGTGATAGACTATATAAAATATATAAGATATAGGCAATCAGATACCTGTGAAACCAAAAAAATAGGCTATCTGTCAGATAACCTGCAGATAGGGTATCTGAGACTTTATCAGCAAGTGGTGAAAGAACCCCTTAGGCTTATCTGACCAGCCCAGTGCGGGTTGGTGGACTTCAGTCTAAGAATTTCATCTCGGCGCATGCAGGTCTCCTCACGATGTTTTCCTTGAGACCAGTCAGTATGTACTCAAGTTTCGAGAAAAACCCATTGGTACATAAACTACATTTGAACTCCTTCGGTCTGACCAAAATTCTGATTGACTCTCAAATATACGCAGAACGACCAACTCGCATATGTAATGATAATTATATGCAGTAATTGTCACTTTGAGAAAAATCTTTTTTTCTGGGAGTATTTTCGAAAAATGTCTTAGGTTTTGGAAAGAAAGGGGTGTTTGTTTGTTTGGATCTGTCGCTCAACTAATATATATTTACCAAAGTATTGGTAATTGAGTTGGTCATTACGGCGAACCTATATGGTAGTTTTACGACTTGGCATTCCTCGTATTCTAATAAGTTTCGAGAAAAAACCCACTTAAACAAAACTTAAACAAAAAGGTCAATCGTCGAATCCAACTCGGCTGGGCAGCGTTCAGGAAGCTACGCAACGTCTTCTCGTCCCAAATACCGCAGTCAGTGTCTCAAGACGAAAGTCTTCGACCAGTGTGTGTTGCCAGTGATGACATATGGTACCGAGACGTGGTCCCTCACTATGGGCCTCATAAGAAGGCTCAAGGTCACCCAGAGGGTAATGGAGAGAGCTATGCTCGGAGTTTCCCTGCGAGATCGAATCAGAAATGAGGAGATCCGCAGGAGAACCAAGGTCACCGACATAGCTCAAAGAATTGCGAAGCTGAAGTGGCAGTGGGCTGGGCACATCGCTCGTAGAACTGACGGCCGTTGGGGCTGAAAGGTTCTCGAGTGGCGACCACGTATCGGAAGACGCAGCGTAGGCAGGCCTCCCACAAGGTGGACCGACGATCTAGTGAAGGTCGCGGGACCCAGCTGGATGAGGTTAGCGCAGGACCGGTCGTCGTGGAGATCCTTGGGGGAGGCCTTTGTCCAGCAGTGGACGTCTACAGGCTGATATGATGATGATGATGATGAAACAAAACTTGACTACTATTAGTAGTCTCAAATACTATTAGGTCGTTAGCGAGAATCGACGCTGCTAACCCATGGTAGTGGTGACTTGCAACAGAACATTTATGTACACACTTAAGCCATTAGAACTTGCTATTTTATTCAAGGCAACAAAAACTAAGGGTCCGACCACACGCCCGACTAATCGCGACAATAAACTATCAAGCAAGATCTGTAGACGCGGCTCACCAGCCAACTCTAGCCGCTGGGATTAAGCGGCCCCGTACATTACCACTTTTACAGCTGCGTAAAACTTGCAACTTTCTTGACGCCTCTAAGTTTTAAGCGTTAAGCGGAAAAGGATCTGCAGGTCTAACAGATTCACAGATATCTGATTGCGTTATCTGTCAGATAAACCGCCTATAAACTAACAGTAAGTCAAGTGGCTGTTATTTTTTTATGTGTCAGGTATTTTATCAGACACTTGAGGTATGAAACACGAAAATATTATCAGAGAGATTTATTAGTTAATCTGTCAGCTTAATATTTGTAACAATATGAGTAAGTGGTGAAAGAGGCCCTAGAGGTCATAAAAGTCGATCAAGCAAAAGTCGTGGCAAAGGAGCGGTGTCCAAAACGCCAAAACTTTCGATTTTGACATTTTGCGTATTTGGCGTTATGTCAAAAGGTGTCAAACGCGCACTAAGCATATTGCGCGGCCGACGGTGGCGGCCTACCGCAGGCCGCAGACTCAATATGCAAATTATGGCCGCGCGTGTCTGAAGTCTCACATACATTGCAAGGGAATACCGCCACCGCAGGGCGCGTGTGTCTCGGATACGTTTTATGCTTTAATTCGCGGAATGTCAAAATCTAATACCATTATCTCCAAAACGCATTACCTATATAAAATGGTAAGGAAACCTGAATTTTCCAAAATTCTAGGGCGCATGTGAAGTCTAATAATACAAATACAATACAATTTCAACAAAAATAATTAACGTAATAAATTATCAGCTATGTCATCTCAAAACACCTGTAAGACGAAAAAAGAACAAGAAGTAACAGAGTCGCATATTACGTCCATTCAACTTTTATTACCCATACTTTCAATAGTATTTTCTTACAACGCAAAATTATAACGAAAAGATTTCCATTCGTCGCTTATTCTCCTATGAAATAAATTGAAATGGAAAATTGTTTACCGGCTAAAATAAATTGTATGTTTCAGAGCGCACCCGCAAAGATGTTAGGTCCGTAACGAAGCGGGAACGGTACGACAGGCCGGGGTCGCCCTCCGACAGAGAGCACCAAAGGGGTTATGTCCCGGATGAAATGAGGGTCCACCGCGAATAAAAATCTAACCAAATAATTTGATTCGTTCGGACCAGATAGTTTTATTTAATTTAAATTCTATTCTTTCAATTCAATACTCTTTATTGCTCGTAAAAAGAATTACAATAAAAACAGATAAAACTGGTTTGTCCACTATTAGTTAAAAATATAAAAATAATATATTAAAAATTCTCAATAGTTATACTTCTGTGAGAACAGAGTAGACCTCGCCAGCCCCTAAAAACCAAATCAAAAAGACACGAACAGAAGTCAACTTTGCAGTTGGAGACAGATTAAGTACTAAAGCGACAAAAATTAGCACTCTAAAGCTTAATATTAGGCAAACGGATCCCTAAACCGTAAAATGGTTTCTACACACTCGCAATATTTTTGAAAGACCTATCCAACGATACCCCACACCATGGGATTCACGGGGCAAAAAATTATCTCCCACTTTACGTGTATGGTACGTACTCTAAAAAAATGTTTTTCAAGATTTATTTTACCCACTTTGCCGGCGTGATTAATATTTAATTTACCCATGCCAAATTTTCGTCAACATCGGTTGAAAAATGCGACCTGTAGAGAATTACAGACAGACAGAAAGACAGACGGACAAAAGCGTTTTTGGCCAATCTCGAAACTCAGACGCTTCGCTCGTTCGGTTGCATAAGGTATGGGTCCTACCTATCTCCTATTTTGACTTAACCCTAAAAATAAAATGATTAGATACAAATATCGCGAAAATCGCTTCTCCCTAACAATTACACCAAACTGCGCCAAAGGTAAACAGTTTGTTAAAAATTAACGCTTGCCGTAAAAAGTTGGAAAAACAACTTGTCATAAATAGAATAAGATGTTGCCTTGTTCCCGCTGCACGCCATATTTCTGGATGTAAACTGCCGTTTGTTATCCTGAATGCTTTTCTTGCCTTATTTCAACACAATTTGTAGTAAAAGTATTCTTGGCACCTTTATACTGCTCTCTATCAAATCTCCGAAAATTCTGATGTCGCTTCGTCGATTGATGCAATAGCTTCTATATAATCTTGCCACACACATACCTCTGCACATACATCATCATCATCATCATATCAGCCTGTAGCACAGAGTAGTTTAATTGAATTGACTGATTTATTTTATGATTGATTTTATTTGAATTATTAATTATTTAAACATTTTAAATGTTACTAACACTAGCCAAGTAAGTATTGTATTTTTTTACTAACATAAAATGGATCTTTGATCTGAATAAATAAATTTGAATTGAATTAAGCCTGTAGACGTCCACTGCTGGACAAAGGCCTCCCCCAAGGATCTCCACGACGACCGGTCCCGCGCTAACCTCATCCTATGCACATACATACTTACACGAAAACAGGTCTTTGTTATTTGTTTGTTGTTACTCATGCTCATAAATAATCATTAAAATCTATTTACGTTGCAATCTTACGGATCTTTATTTTATTTATTTTTATTTATATTTATTCAGGGACAACCAAAATTACAAAAATATAAGTGGAGTAAAGTGGTCACTAAACGATCACGCTTGCATGACATGCAACGTTTACGTGAATGTCATGCTGCATGATGGACCGTCATGCTTGCTATCAATCAGTACAGTGAAGCAACGGCCAGCACGTAGTTTGCATGTCATGCACGTCAATCACTACAGCTCATGCATGAGTGAGGATAGCACGTAATGCATGTCATGCCGCATGTTTGTTTAGGGAGCCCATTAAACACAAACCATACAAAATTAACCGCCAGTTACGGCTATCCACTTTTAACTAATAAAAACTAAAGAGTTGCAGCAATCTGACAATAAACTTATTAGCGATCTAAACAAGAACACTACAAACAGTGTCTGAATTTAGTTAGCTAATTTTTAGGGTTCTATACCTCAAAAGAGAAAAAAGGAACCCATGTAGGATCACTTCTTACTACTTAGGTACCTATATCAAAACATTGCTTATATCAAAAGCATTCACTTATAAATTTCAAATTATCCTCTTCGCAAAGTATAACCGAGATTACCTTACCCGAACCATCTCGAGTTAACATTCTGTGAAATCCCTCCAAGTAGAAAATCAAAGCGTTCAATCCCACCGTGATTGGACAAACATACAAACGGATATTTTATTTATTTAGCCACCTACCTAGGGGTAAGTCCCCGCAAGAGTGACAGCTGGCTTTTTGACGGCTTCAGTAGAAGCGGCCCGGTGCCTGTGAGGATTTGAAAAAAATAAAACGCCCTCACGGACCAGTAAAGATAGGGAGACAGTACTGAAACTATTTTATCTTTGTATGTCCTTGGTTTCATAACACAAGGGAACCTCTTTTGCGCCACTGAATTTGTTTGTGAATAGTTTTAGTGTGAAGATTAGCTCTGAGTTTCGAGTTAAACATGTTACCCGTGTAATAATGAAACAATTTATAAAAATTAATCAATGAAAACAAAATTAATCAGAGTCAATCAATAAAAACTAATTACCTATTCATGACATGAGTTAAATAGATAGAATACATACACGTGCTAATTGAGAAACGTTACGACGGAAAAAAAAAAAAATCTTCCCCTGCGTAATCAATTAACAATCCCGCAGTGTGTATTTTAAAAAACCATGAAATTTTGGAGTTATGCATTAAATATATCATACTTAATCCATGCCTTAATGTTCAACTGGTGTACGATACCTACTTAAATTATAAAGGCAAAAGTTTGTAAGGATGTTTATGAGGATGGAAGTTTGGATTTTTATTTCGATAAACTTCGTACAGCGGTAGCTTGTATCCCGGAATAACTTATAGGCTACTTTTTACCGCGGTAAACTGTTCCCGCGGGAAAATACCTATTGTATACGGACGAAGCCGCGGGCATAGCTAGTGTACATAAAACATAATATTCAAATCAAGTCCATTTACAATAATTAAAGCTAAGTAATGGTGGCATCTAGCTCGCTAAGTGGACTCCACGGGTGTCGTCGAGTCTCTTCAAAGAAAGTAATCTTAATTTTTTATTGAGCGTCAGTACGGTGTGTATAACTTTACTAGCGTTTCCCCATCTTTTATAGAAGAAAATAATATAAAAATGGGCGAAATGACATCATGGTGGAGGGAGATAATAATATCTTTCATGTTGATAATTCGTGAAACGTGTAGGTGTCTTGCGTTATTCCATGAGATTTATGGCAAATCATACGTTTAACTTTCGGTTTTATGTTAACAAACAGTGCATTAGCCGATCTTTTGTCCCAAAACCGTCGACGGTGCCAATCCGCTTGTTGGTGGACTTCACATACGCCTTAGAATAGTTCATGAAATCTTTGGCGTATGCAGGTTTTCATTCATCAAAAAGCCTGTGGCATTCTAATTAAATCGTACTTCTGTTTCGAAAAACCTATGGTACAGGCCAAGGTGCAAACCCACGATCTCATGAACATAAGGTAAGTGCATAAAGTAGATAATATATGCTTCTTTGCATATATGCCAGTAACTTATCTAGGTACTCTATTTTTGTTACTCTACATTGCATTCTTGTCTATCTCTTTGTCTTATGTTTGGTATAAATTAAAAAAATATATAATTGAATATATTTTTTAAATATACATACAAGTACTTAACAAGTTTTTAAAACTTTTTTTTACTGGCCTGTTGGCGTAGTGGTAGTGACCCTGCCTACTGCGCCAATAGGCCGTGGGTTCGATTCCCACCCAGGACCAACATTTGTGTGATGAGCATAACAGTTGGTTTTCGGATTCTGGGTGTTTGTATGTATTTAAGTATTTATTTTAAAAAAGTACATATTTATGTATGTTTATCAGTTGTTGAGTACCCATGTACAAGCTTCGGCTTAGATGGGACTAAACACCGTGTGTGGATTTGTCCAAAACATTATAAAAAAGAAAGAAAAAAAAACTGTCTTAAATATATAAAAAAAAATATCTATGAAAATAATAGGTACAAATACAAATATTAAGTAGTTTATTTGGTTTCCTTTATAATAAGTTACGAACTATAGGAATGAACAAGAACAGAGAACCTTTTATATACAAAGGAGAAACCAGGTAGGTAGGTAATAGAACTGAATTTGAACGGTACAGTGCAACTTTATAAACTACATACCAAACCATTTACCTCTCCGTATACGAAGGGACGTAAGTACAGATAAAAAAGAGGCTCTGTTTGATAATTTCACGTCACAAATTTAGGCTGAAACAAACCAGATGAAGGTTGAATAAATTACCCAAAGTGGTTCCCATCTCCTCTGTCTCATTACAGAGACGGGAGCTCGCAAAATAATGCCATGTTTTTTTACTAAGATAAATATTTTCATTGGCGCAATGAGAAATTTATTAAAACTGTATACCTACGTGCGCAAAGTTTACTTAGGAGAAAGAATCTTTTTAGTACCTAGGGGGCAATGTACATTTTTAAAGTTTTCATATTTTACAGTGTCATTGACCTCGATCAGCTGGTTAGGGTTGAAATATATATTTAAAACTGTGATGAACTGTAACTTGAAAATAGTTCTTACACATGGCTGTGGAAAAAAATTTACAAATGCAACCCAATTTGAAAATTTCAAGAAAGTGGTTCGTTGTGTTCCACCCGGTATGTATATCACCATATCAACGTCCACTGCTGGACATACGTATTTCCCAATGTCACCACACCCCCCCGGTCCTCCACCCTTCCCATGTATCCGCTTTTGGCCGCCTTCTCTGGTCGTCGGTCCACTTTGCGGTCCTACTGCATGTACCTCGCGGTCTTCATTCCCAAGCCGACTATCATAGCCAAAGAAAAACTAACATTGTCAGTGATCGACTATATCGACTATCAACTGGCCTGTTGGCGCAGTGGTAGTGACCCTGCCTACTGCGCCAAAGGTCGTGGGTTCGATTCGCACCCGGGACCAACATTTGTGTGATGAGCATAACTGTTGGTTTTCGGATTCTGGGTGTTTGTATGTATTTAAGTATTTATGCATGTGTAACAGTTGTTGAGTATCCATTAAGAAGTTTCAATCTCTTTGGACGCGCGCGCGCTCCCTTTGGAGATCACATCTTGCATATTTAGTATCGGAACCTATGGTGCCATTTACCGGGGGGGTGCGGACAAAGGAAGCGGAGTAGCGGGAGGAGGTTGCTAATACAAATTTATATGGAGTTTGAAAATGAGAATGTGTGAGTGAGTCATAATTTTGTGATTACTTTGACACGACTTTGACACCCATAGAATGCTTTTATTACTCATCCATATGGGAGTGGCTAAATTTTTTGATTCATGGTATCCATTTACAAGCTTCGGCTTAGTTTGGGACTAAACAGCCGTGTGTAAATTTGTCCAAATTTCTTTTGACATAATATATTAGACGTTTAACTATACTACCGCTCTAGTGCCCAAGCGACGAGGGTAGGTAGTAAAACAAATTCCTTGGACGAGTGGTTATTACTACTCGTTGCAGTCGAGCGATTCAAAAATACGGAATGTCCGATGTCAGAATAGATAAACAGAAGAGCCGTCTCCGTAGCTCGCTCGACTTGTATGTTCAGGTCTCGCGTCCAGCATCAAGAAGTGCATGTTTTACCGCCCCCCTCTTTATACGTTCGCGTCTCACATAATGGGCCGTAAATTAGGACGGCTCGCACCCTCATCAACCGTTTCACTTAGTGGAAAGGAAGTCAAATCTTCTACTGCACTGGGATTGAGGACTTCTCTCGACAGCTATGCCAGCTCACTATAAAAAAAACCGGACAAGTGCGAGTAGGATTGACTCGCGCCCTGAGGGCTCCGTACAAACTTAATTAAAGAAATAATTCGAAAATCGTTATTAAACGAACAATTGACGAGCTCCATATCAATTTTTATAACCTCAGACTTGGCTGTATGAACTAAGATTCCTTTGTCTTTCCCGTAAGTAATAAATAAAGTAAACAAAAAAAAAATTGACAAGTCCTGTCATGTCAAATGATAAATCACGTGTATTTATGTTAATGGTCAAATGTTATTCATTTTATTTTCATCATCATCATCATATCAGCCTGTAGACGTCCACTGCTGGACAAAGGCCTCCCCCAAGGATCTCCACGACGACCGGTCCTGCGCTAACCTCATCCAGCTGGGTCCCGCGACCTTCACCAGATCGTCGGTCCACCTTGTGGGAGGCCTGCCTACACTGCGTCTTCCGATACGTGGTCGCCACTCGAGAACCTTTCTGCCCCAACGGCCGTCAGTTCTACGAGCGATGTGCCCGGCCCACTGCCACTTCAGCTTCGCAATTCTTTGAGCTATGTCGGTGACCTTGGTTCTCCTGCGGATCTCCTCATTTCTGATTCGATCTCGCAGGGAAACTCCGAGCATAGATCTCTCCATTGCCCTCTGGGTGACCTTGAGCCTTCTTATGAGGCCCATAGTGAGGGACCACGTCTCGGTACCATATGTCACCATCATTTTATTTTATGTGATTTTATTTCCAGACTTAGATAGACCTTTAGTATAATTTGTAAAATCTTACGAAATTATTTAATATAGATTTGTAATGATGAAATTTCTAGACGCTAGGGAATTCTTTCAACAATTATATACGTCATTGTACTAATTTATAAGGGTGGCTTGCTCATACGCAAAGTTAAGTTTGTTGGTACTTTTGTACAAATAAATTTTTGTGATGTAAATACAAATTTACGGTTTTCGGATTTTTTTCTTTACTTGTGCTATAAGACCTTGCTTCTTGCCAAATTTCAAGATTCTAGGTGAACGGGAAGTACCCCATAGGTTTTGGTTACCAAGATACTCAAAAATGCGGCGAAATCAGCAATATCTTTTATCTGCGATGACTTAGAAGTCTGATTTTTCACGACACCAAGGGACTGCAGACCTGAGTATTTGATATTAATTTCAACTTTATACCTCCACGCATTCCTAAGAAAAATGGTCTTGACAGACGGACAGACGGACAGACGGACGGACAACCGAGTGATCCTATAAGGGTTCCTTTTTTCTTCTTTTTAGGTTCGGAACCCTAAAAACTAAAGTAGTAGAGACTAAACCCGAATCCTCTCGTAATAACTTACCCGGGTACTCGCGGGATATCCACGAGTGCCGGGTAAGTATTATCCGGATATATTTGATGGCCGCTGTATGGTCGTATATCGTTGCTGCCAAGTGTAGACTTTATAACTAGGTATATGGTTAGCACCATATACCTAGTTATAATCCCTAGTGTTTATTAGTTTTGGTACTGTTTGGACATATATACATCATCTGTTATTTAAGATAAAATTCTGTGAACTACACTTATTGATAGTTCTACGATCTTCAGTTCATATATATGACGACGCCTGGTACGGGGGCTTCCAATCAGAGTAGTCCGACATGATGTGAAACCGAAATAATAGTCGAATTGGTAAACGCAGCGAGTTCGTTACGGCGTGGCGCTCCATCCGACGGCTCAACTAAAACTGACTCGTCGGCCATTCGTCCCTCGCTTATAAAGCTTTCCTACCAGCAGCGCCCCAGCGGCTGTTAGCGACAACTCCCGTAACGACCTCACGACGACGTTTCCAACTTTGCCGATAGATGGCACCTGTGTACTAGAAGCTTCGACACGGCCATCTTGACATCTCACACGTCCCCGTGTGAGTCGCTTAGAACAAAAGTTCCGAGACAGTACTCGTTCGTTCGGCCAACCTCACCAAAGTCAGGTCGGTTCAGGCTTTACTTGAAAGCGTACAGTTTTTATTACAACTCTAACTAAAAACTCGCTAATTACAAAATTACTCCCTCTCTCTAAATAAGCTAACTCAATCATATCGTCAGTCGAACAGTAGGTACCTAATCAAAAGTTATTGAAGCTCCGACATATATTTAACCGTCACGCCATTTTGTTACACTAGTGTGACATGCAATAATTTCTAATGTACCTGATCAAAAGACAAAGAGAAGGAGGAAGGACAAATGAACACTAAGGAAAGCAGAAAAATACTGAAAAGCCAAGAAAAATTGAATCTAATCAAAAAGTTTGCAGAAGGGTATCATCGCGTCGTCTGGAAAAAGCAGTGAATGTTTACGATTTGGAGATTTGTCGTCTGAGCTTGGAAACTTGTTTTAATTCCAAGTGTTTGGAGACAACGTTCAATTATGTGTCTTAAAAGACATCTATTGAAAATACCGAACCTACTACGAAACTTCGCGTAGTGTCAGTTGTGTCATTGATGGTACAAACAAGTGACACAACTTTGTATCCTTAGTACCATCAATGGTACTAGTGACACTTATTTAGAATCTGTAGTACCATTATGAATAGTTGTTATGCTCGCTAGTACCATCAATGGTACTAGTGACACTATAGTTCGATGTACAACTCACATGAAGTTGTGTCAATAGAACCTGACAGCTCAATAGAAGTGAAGTTAGTAGACGTAAAACCCAATGATTTATATTATACTAGCCGATGCCCCGCGACTTCATCCGCATTATAAAGTATACTATTTATATGTTATTAAAAAATTATTGACCCGTTCGTTCTAATCATGCAAGTTTCTTAGTTTTAAAGTCGTCTCAATAGATGGCGTTAGGTGTATTTTACACCTCGCTATCATTTGGTTCTTCGCAACATATAAGATAAGCGAGCAAATTATCCACCAGTTTTTATTTCTTTATTATTAGTATAGATATATAGATTAACCCTTTGCATTTTCAGTTTATATTGGAACTAGCTTCAATTTGTATGTTTTATTGCACTATATCATGAAATTCATTCGATCTATAGGTACCCGTTATAATATTACTGAAAATTTGTGCACATTTTTCATCTCAGCAAGACGCTCCGCGAGTACCATTTCATTTCATATGGCCTTCACCTACCGCCTTTATTCTCCCAGTCTCTTTCAAAGCAAGATTAAAACGGGTGAACTATAAGCGCAGGTTAAAACGTCTTTGCAATTGTGGTAAGTGTTTCATGTAAGGGTTTTAGACAATGTAGGTAGGTTCTATTAAATGATGCTGATGATGATGAAGAACAAGGGTAAGTTTGGTGTGTGGTGGAATGTAGGGAAGGATTATGGTATTCAAATAATTATGATTGTGGGATTCATCATTGAAACACAATTTTCGTAAAATTTGTAGGATGTAGGAAATTACTTCTTTCAGCGTTTGCAGGTTTCCTCACATTATTTTCCTTCGTCAAAAAGCCTATAGTATTACAGTTAACTACAGTTCCGAACCACGAGGCAGGGTTCGAACCGACGGCGCCACATGAACGAGGCGAGTGCACAACCAACTAGCCTACCATGGAAACAAGTTAGTCTAGCTAATGTTTACAAATCTGAAAAGCCCTCCGCAAATTAAGAAATGACAAATGATCTCGTTTTGGAGAGAAGAAAGAAAGAAAATGATAATGAGACTATTTGTCATTTCCTAATTTGTACGGGTCATTATATTAAAGGTAGAGAGAGCGCCTGTGGCGTCGGGGATAAGAGGTGGCCTACCATATCGAAAGGTCCGAAGTTCGATCCCCGGCTGGGCCATGTACCTTCTCGAAACTTAAGTACACTCACTGACTGCTCCTAAACGGTGAAGGAAAACATCGCGAGGAAAGCTGCATACGCCGAAGAAGAAATTCTTAGGCGCATGTGAAGTCCGCCAAGCCGCACTGGGCTAGCGTGGTGGACTATAGCCCGAACGCCCTCATGGACATGTTATAGGCTATTAATGATGATTATAGGTAGCTAGACGACGTAAACGTTGCTTTGCAAATTTTCGTTGAGTATCTTTTAACAATTTTCTAGCAGCTGGAATGTTGTGTGTCGGTATGTAAGTAGTCTAGTATGAATTTTGACCAAAATTCTTCGTCTAACAGAGTTGGAATTCAGCTAGACCTAGTTGTTAGTATTGAACAAACCAATTTTGCAAACGGATAAAAGAAATAGACACTAACAGTGGGACTACACCGAAAACTCAAAGTCACTCAACGGACTATGGAAAGAGCTATGCTCGGAGTTTCTCTGACACAGGATCCGAAACTAGCTGATGCGACAGAGAACTAAGTAGGATTGTGCAGAACATAGAAGAGAGGAGTAGGAATAAATACGATTGCGAAGGACATAGCACATACTAATTAGCTTTGTGTAGAACAATTTTTTTTTCTTTTTTTTTGTATTCTGCATAATGTCCGTTCTAGTACGTTGACTTTCTGCAGACTGTTAAGACTTAATACCGAGAATTCTAATACCAATGTTACAACCAGTGAGTACTTAAGTAAGTACTAAACAAATTCCACACACACAGTGTTAATGAGTTCCCGTCACATGGGAAATCATGCGCATGTTGATTCCAACGAATTTATATAACTTGAATAATGTAGGTTGTATTAATAACACTGGCAATACCACCCTGCCCTTTCTCCATTCCTTTCTCTCTTCTTCTTTCATATTGTCTATAGATCTTTCTCACTTTATCACAATCACGGATACACCACACATCATCCGTATCCGATCGGTTGTTTATGGCGACAATAGATGTTGAATCAAAGTGCGTATAAGTAAATACTGATAACCCTGTGGCACCCCAAACTCTGGAAGCTTTGATGCATCTAAACTAAATACTCATAATTACATTTTGGATGGAAAATTGATGCCAATTTGTCAACTGACTATTATATCGACAATGAGGGAAAAAAAAAAAAAAAAAAAAAAAAAAACCGTATAAAAACATACCTCGCAATCTTTAATATTATAATGAGAATTTTAATAATATGTTTACTTTGGGAGAGGGATTTCTGTTACCAAAAATTACTTACTATTTTCATAGGTAATTAATTAGTTAAAGACTAATTAGTTACATAAGTAGGTACTTCAAATTGTAATTAGTATAGCTAGTGTTCCATCTCAATTTGTTGAGAATAAACTATGTAATTATATGGCCATAGACTCCTTTGATCATGTAATAACTAATAAACTAAGTCATACATGAATATATGATTACACGTACGTAAGGGGTGTACCAATGAATTGTATACGAGATCGTGAGAAAACTTGACACTGAAAAGAGATCCCAAGCGGTCTTGGCACTTTCGCACGCGCCTAGCTGTATTGGAATACTGTACGTGATGTTTGCAAATCCTCATTGTCAGAGGTGCTTGTAGAATTGTGGCACCTTTTTCCCCCAATATGAATGGTAATATTTGTGGTACCTTCTGCAATATCAGAGACACAGCCCTTATATTTACTCGTTCCAAAAATATCTGCTTTGTATTCTGTCTCCTTCTAGAAGAACAAATAAAGAAAATTGTGGACCTCGATTTCTTTAATTCTTTGGCTGGTTGTTGAAAATGTTATCCCAAACCTTAAAAATTGGCTGAGATTAATTGACGCTACGTTGGAAGCTGCGTAAACGAGCCAAAGATAAAAAACATATTACCTTTAATATTTTGAAATCGAAGAAATTAATGTATTTCACTTCATTAGCTTACGGCTAGCTCGGTCTCATCATTCTCTTCACGCACGCTCGCCGGGACGCGAGTGCTCTGCACGTGTCCGTTCGTGAGCACCCGCTCTATCTGATCCTCGTGCGTCAACTAGCAACGGAACATGTTTATGATGACAGCTTCGTAATATTGCTGTATTTGTTTCCAGATACGAAACCTACAAGGCAACTTTGAAGAAGATCCCCGCGACGCGGCTCTCGCGGCTCACGGAGGCGCTCGCCAACTACGACCCGGTGCTCAACGAGTACTTCTTCGACCGGCACCCGGGCGTGTTCGCCCAGGTCCTCAACTATTACAGGTAACTTCTGCTTAAAAGCCCTCGCCCGCTGCCTTTAGTTAGCGCCACGTGCCTTCCGAGTGTCTCGCTCGAGTAGTTGAGACTTCCGCGGGTGTGTTCGCCCAGGTCTTCAACTATTACAGGTAACTTCTACATCTAAGAGGTCACCTTTAGTTAGTGCCACGTCCCTTCCGAGTGTTTCGCTCGATTAGTTGAGACTCCCCCGGGCGTGTTCGCCCAGGTCCTCAACTATTACAGGTAACTTCTACATCTAAGAGGTCACCTTTAGTTAGCGCCACGTCCCTTCCGAGTGTCTCGCTCGATTAGTTGAGACTCCCGTGGGCGTGTCCGCCCAGGTCCTCAACTATTACAGGTAACTTCTGCATATAAACCCTCGCCAGCCGCCTTTAGTTAGCGCCACGTGCCTTCCGAGTGTCTCGCTCGAGTAGTTGAGACTCCCGCGGGCGTGTCCGCCCAGGTCCTCAACTATTACAGGTAACTTCTACATCTAAGCCGAGACCTACTGTCAAGCAGCCGATATCAAAATCAACAGCCTATTATTAGTTCCCACTGTTGAGGCATAGGCCAACTATCTCTATACGACGGCGTATAGTTCACCACAATTCCCAACTCCTTCGGCGTATGTAATTTTCGACACGATGTTCCTTCACCGTTTGAGAGCAATCAGTGAAGCTTAAGTTTCGAAAAAACCCATTGGTGCTGGCACCGCAGGGATCGAACTCGATCCTCAGGTGTGACAGGCCTCGCCTTTCCCATTATGCCACCGACGGTCAACACCCCCTTATTATTACACAGTGGTTCCATCTCAACGGGAAAATCTTAAAAAGCAACAATGCTGTTTTTAATAAAAACCTATACATGTGTTTTATGCCGATATAGAAGAGTTATTATGACTGTTCCGATTGCTCGCCGCCACATTGTGCCGAACATCTGCACGGGCGATTAACGTGGCATATTGTGTTCGGCCATCTTGATTTTTTTTAAAAGTAGGTTTTGGCTTGGTAACGAGACCTTTAAGCCTTATCTTATTTTGAATTTAAAGTCTTATTTCTTATATTTATTTAAACCGGCGGTTACAGCACGGCCTCCACAAAAACAGAGCACGACTAGAGTTGGTCGGCGATTTTCACTAAAGTCCGTATCCTCACTAAATCGATGGTGTGATACAGTAATGCTAGTGATGTACCTACTTCTTTTGTGTTTGAATTTATCGATGGAAGAGGAAAATATTCAAAGATTATGCGAGGCTGTACTGTAACATAATATTATTTCGACTTTTGATTGTTACATCCAGGAAGGTTCGAATCTCTTTGGTGGCGCGCGCGCTCCCTATGGAGAAAGCATCTTGCATATTTAGTATGAGAACCGACGATGCCTCTTACAGGGGGGGTGCGGACAAAGGAAGCGGAGTAGCGGGAGGAGGTTGCTAATACAAATTTATATGGAGTTTGAAAATGAGAATGTGTGAGTGAGTCACAGTATTGTCATACATTTGACACGATTTTGACACCCACAGAATGCTTCTTTTACGCCTCCTAAAGGGGCCGTGAGCACGTACCAAAGAGATCTTAACTCTATGGTTACATCCCTCGCTATGTCTAATGATGTCCAACACTTATAATATACCTAAACCTCTCGACGCCAGTCACTTAATTAAAATATTGACCGCCATTCAACTTCGGTCGTTTATAATACGGCCCTAACTCCGGGTACTTTACGACTTTCATCGATCATCGCCGTTTGCGCCGTTTTACGGCCATTAAGTTCTGTTATAAACAAACTAATAAACCGGAGCATCATAACAGTGTGTATGAATTTTGATTGCTCCATTCTAGTTGCACCAGTATCTATGCAACTGTTCCAAAATTTACCGCTAATCCTTCTAGGCAATAGGAGAGCCCATGACTAATTTTAGTAATTATAATATTGATATGGCCACTCTGGGCAAATGTAGTCGACTGAAAATAACTCTTTACCTTTTTGCCCTGTGAATTCATGCCCCTTAGCCGCATAATTCATGCAGCCTTAGCTACAACTAAGCCACGGGAGACTTTACAACATGTCAGAAATATTCTGTGTTACTTTAAGGTTATGAGTATTCTTTACCAATCCATACCTCTCTCATCATCATATCAGCCTGTAGACGTCCACTGCTGGACAAAGGCCTCCCCAAAGGATCTCCACGACGACCGGTCCTGCGCTAACCTCATCCAGCCGGGTCCCGCGACCTTCACCAGATCGTCGGTCCACCTTGTGGGAGGCCTGCCTACGCTGCGTCTTCCGATACGTGGTCGCCACTCGAGAACCTTTTTTTGTGGAATTAATAGCATTAGAATTCGATTATTCGATTCTGGCAACCTTGGTATTGCTAAGTAAGAAAAATACAAAGACAACATGTATGTTGCTATTCATGATCCATCTTGAGAACTGTTTCTGTAATTGCACTGAAATAATAAAAGTTCTAGCATTCTATATTACTTTAACTTTGTTCAAATATTTCAACCGAAACTTGGATTGTCTTTACAAAGGTAATGTACTTCTCAAATAAACTTGGCAAGTAAACAAATTCAATTTCCACAGTGTAAACAATCTCAGCTCGTAACAGTAAAGTTGGGAGACTTGAGACAGTTCTGTCGCAAATCACGGTGTACAAGACTTTCAAGACAGGAAAGCCAGAGCTGTACAAAGTTTTGAGACATGGTCCTGTTTGTTGCGCGACATCGATTGGGAAAATCTTAGGTCGGGTATAGTTTGTAAGATTTGTAGACACACTTTTTTGAATAAATAAAAAGTTGACACATGAAAATAGGCATACATGGTCGCTAATATAGTAGGTACTACGCCACTCACTGGTGGCGTTGCTGCCCTTCACCGGTCCATGGTCCGGTAGCTGGATTAAATAGGAACATCGCTCTATTTGCAAGGTGAAACTTTAATAACTCAACTGATATTTGACCACGACAACAGTTATTTAAGCAACTGTCTCATAATGGAAAAATGTATATAGGTATATAGGTTTTAGTGTATATCTGTGATAGTTTTATATGCAACAAGTGCCTAATAAAGTGTATATTGTGCGGATAGTTAAATAAAAGCGTGTAAAGACTCTATGTTCCAACCAAATTGTCCCTTGATGAATTGAAATTAAACCTACTATCAGTTTAGTGCGGTGTGAGCTGCAGTGTGATCACCGAAGAGCACTAGTTGTGCCCTGGAGGCAGTGCTGCGGTTTTATGTATTCGTGATTTTAAACAACGATTTGGCCTTTATGGACTTGTTTCCAATTGGCCGTAAAACCATAAAAAACACCCTGCGGTAAAGTATGTTATTATAGCGCACTTACGTACGTAGAGAAATCAGTTCATCTAACTCCATAGTTTATGTACTACCTACTTTGATTGTAGCATTTAATGTGTTGATACAGCTCGCAAATATAGCGCGGGAAATAAAACCCGTAGCGTCGGCCATTTTATGTTTTGTTTAACCGCCATTTTATGTTTATTTGCGTTCATATCTTATCCATTCGACACTTTTTATTATAACTATCCTATAATTAGCTTAGGATTTTATTGCTGGTTGTTATTTGTACGAGAAACACTAATCTAAACTAACAGAGTGAAGAAAGAATTGTGAGTTTGTTTGTTTTGAAAATCATAAAAACGGATATTAAAGGCGTTTGCCTCGTCGATCCTCTTGGAATCTGTTGTGGGCATTTTGGTGGCCTGAAATAAAAGAATTTTATTTATTAATTAAATCCTGTCAACTGTGTCCCAATCTGGACTAAGTAACAAGAAAGGTTTTATGCGTTACCGACTATACTACTACTTCGGGCTATAGTCCACCACGCTAGCCCAGCGCAGGTTGTTGGACTTCACATGCGCCTAAGCATTTCTTCTTCGGCGCATGCAGGTTTCCTCACGATGTTTTCCTTCACCGTTTGAGAGCAGTTAATAAATGTACTTAGAAGAAATTCTAGAAAAAACCCATTGGTACATGGCCCAGCCGGGGAAAATCTACTTGAATTACATTAAAAAATCCAATTGAGTGCGAATGTTTCTGACCTTTTGTGTAGCGACTTTGTGTTTAACTTTGTTGTGGGAGTTTTCTGAAATGTAAATGTCAAAGTTCCGACACGAGCATACTGGTATTTGTCAGTGTGGCACTGGGCAGTGGGCACGAGACGAGGGTCCAAACACCCGAGCTGACGGGATAAGATCTAGGTAACAGGTTTAAACAGTTGCTGACCGGTTTATCCTTACTCTTGCTTTATTTGAATGGCAATGATGCCTGGTATTAATGTTAGGTACTTCAGCGGCGCACAATCTCTACTAACATTTGTTACACAAACTTGATTTTAAAAGATGTGTAAGATTGTTGCGCCGCTTCGACTCAAGAAATATGTTATGTGTACGTAGATGGTTGGTAGTGACACTGCCAGTAGGCAGTGGCGCCAGAGGTCGTGTGCTCGATTCCCACCCAGGGCAAACATTTGTGTGATGAGCATATCTGTTGGTTTTCGGATTCTGGGGTACCTACGTATTTATGTATTTAAAAGTATATAAAGTAGGTTTATCAGTTGTTGAGTACCCATGTACAAGCTTCGGCTTAGTATGGGACTAAACAGCCGTGTGTTTTGTCCAATTGAATCCGTGAAGAATTGCAAAATATCAAAATGATATACTCGCTGCCTATAAATCCTAAAACTATACCAATATACATACGAGAGATGTAATATTATAAATAAGTAAATAAAGACACGTTTTTACGAAAAAAGGTTTGATAAAATCTTTAGTATACCGTGGGAAATTCTTACGGGAATCTTGAAACACAAACCGGAGAAGAAGTCTTCGATTCAAGACAATCAATCTCACATATATTATTATCTAGATAAAACATAACCAACCCAACATTATGGACAATGATTGATTATTTCTTGATTTGACTGATTACATCAGAATAAAGTAGTGAGGTATTGAGTATCGTTCATCGAACGCTCGCCGTGACGTCAGTACAGGCGATGATAAATGAACTGTGGCAGTTTTCTCTCGTACAAAATATTAAAAGTCTCTACCGCAGTACCTATCCGTTCCGGCAGAAGCACCTAGGTGCTTATCATCATCATACCAATATTATAAAGAGGAAAGATTTGTATTTTTGTATGTTCGTAATGAATAAACTCAAAAACTGCTCTGCCGATTTCAAAAATTCTTTCACCGAGCTACATTCACCCTGAGTGACATAGGCTATATTTATTGCAAAAAAATGTCCACCCGTGCGAAGCCGGGACGGACCGCTAGTTGTCTATATATTATAATCCAGTTTGTTGTTATTTTTCAAGGACCTTAGTACATATTTAATGTGGGTAGTAGTTCCAAAGCTTTACTGCTTTATTTATTACCTACAAAATGAAATTCCGGGCCTGCAACATTGGAAAGCACTTTATTTACAGACTCAAAGTACAACTAATAAAGTAACAACAACATTTATACTAAAGTAGAAAGTAATTACGTAATTGGTTATTAGTTTTTCATTTTTATATCAAAGCCCAAGCGAAACCCGGCTTGGATCTAGTATAGGGAATTATTTCTTCCTTCTATGAAATTAAATATTTAACATTTTACTCTGTGCTTCGTGTATGTATAATTTAAAAGTTCAAAATTCATTAAAGTTGATTAAGTCTGATCAGGTCTGATCAGATAATTTAAAGTCTCAGACATTTTACTTTCTTATCTCGAAACTTTACTTAACTTCTAGTAATAAATTACTGATAAATACTGTTAGACATACTTACTTATTACTCAGTACGTTTCACCACTCTGGTTGGTAGATTAAAGAGAGAATTTTGAAGCTTTTTAAGTTTTTGCTTTTTAGGTCCTGATTTAAATGAGGGTTTAGTGCTGTGTTGGACATTTCCAACTGAGCAGGCTGTATACTTGATGTGACACCTCCCTCTCTCCCTCCCAAGAGGAAGGCTCTGTCTTTCCCTCCCTCCTCCGTCCGTTCCCTTTTCCTCTTGAATTTTTAGGACGCCGTGAAATAATATAATACTAATATTATAAAGGCGAAAGTTTTATTACTTAGGGGGTATTAACGGACGCCCCGCGCCTAACAAACATCCTCACATCCTTAGATGTGAGGATGTTTGTTACTCTTTCAAGCAAAAACTACCGAACAGATTTTGTTGAAACTTGGTACAGTGATAGCTTATGTCCTGGAATAATATATAGGCTACTTTTTAACGCGGACGAAGTCGTTGGGCGTCTGCTAATACCCGTTAAGCAATAAAACGCCTACATAGCGGGCGCTGATTCATAATGTAATGATTAATAATGAAATTATTTATATTATTAATGTATGACTTTCTGGTGCTTTGGAGACGTAACTCTGTAAACCATTAAGAATTAAATAAATGAAATGAAATGTACATGGGAAAAACGAAGAAGCGAAGCCGCGGGAAAAAGCTAGTTCTGTAATATTCTGTACTTCACACACACGTTCGCCGCTACTTTTTACGGTGAATCTCCCACCGCGGGATTAAAGCCATTAAAATGTCACATGTCATCTTACAAGAAAACTGTCCGGATGTCTGCATCGTCGGTACAAAATGACTATTCCACAGCCGTAGTATTTGACTTGGCCGTCAGACATCATAACTCCTCACTTAATGGGCACTATGCCAAATGCACTGATGCGAATTTCGACGCCAAATAGTGGGATTCACTTAGTTATATCACAGATGCTACACCAATTTCAATGATATCATGATTCTAGTATTTGAATCACCATCATATCAGCCTGTAGACGTCCACTGCTGGACAAAGGCCTCCCCCAAGGATCTCCACGACGACCGGTCCTGCGCTAACCTCATCCAGCCGGGTCCCGCGACCTTCACCAGATCGTCGGTCCACCTTGTGGGAGGCCTGCCTATACTGCGTCTTCCGATACGTGGTCGCCACTCGAGAACCTTTCTGCCTTGAAAGTATTTGGATAATGATCATCAATGAATGAGAAATGATTACTACCTGCAGTGTTCTATCTCATACCATGTAAGAAAGGCATTCGGAAAATTACGTTTATAAACCCTTTTCATTATCTGATCTCGATTTTCATCACGACAAAAATGTCGTAGAATAAATACAAATTACAGTAGTATGGAAACATAACCTGCTTTCACCACAGCACACGGAACTTCGTAGCTCTGGGTGCTGGCAAAATGCCAGCTGCATTGAAAGGTTTCAATTCTAGATAATTTACTGCGATTCTGCAACATTTTGATTTATAGATTTTAATCGATTGAAGATTTTAACTTTAAAGTGAATTTTGCTTGAATCAAAGAATTTAGCCACTCCCGTATGGATGAGTAATAAAAGCATCCTATGGGTGTCAAAATCGTGTCAAATGGATTACAATATACTCACTCACACATTCTCATTTTCAAACTCCATATAAATTTGTATTAACAACCTCCTCCCGCTACTCCGCTTCCTTTGTCCGCACCCTTTTTGGAAATGGCACCAATAGGTTGCGTAAATATGCGAGATGCGATCTCCACAGGGAGCGTGCGCGCGACCAGAGATTTGAAACTTCTTGGAATTTTGTAAGATTCTTAACTTACTTCAACAGAAAACTAAGTTACGTTACATAGGTAATGGAATTACTTATAAGTAGGTAAGCTTTAGAAAATGATGATAATACCGGGTTCCATCTTCATCTTCGGTTCCCTCGTACGGTCGACCGCACGTCAGTGGAAACACAGCCAGTTTAAACTGGTCATGCATAGTATTGGACCGTAATAGGCTAGACCAGCCCAAGGTCAAAGTGTTTCCACTGACGTGCGGTCGACTGTACAACCGAACTGCTGGAACTAAGGAAGGCTCAGTAGTACTTCGTTTATGGTCTTAGGGGTGATGGGTGTTATATAGGTATAGACAGGAAGGTTCGAATACCTTTGGTGGCGCGCGCGCTCCCTATGGAGACTGCATCTTGCATATTTAGTACGGTAACCAATGGTGCCACTTACAGGGGGGGGTGCGGACAAAGGAAGCGGTGTAGCGGGAGGAGGTTGCTAATAAAAAAATATTTGGAGATTGAAAATGAGAATGTGTGAGTGAGGTTACAGTATTGTAATACATTTGACACAATTTTGACACCCATAGAATGCTTTTTTACGCCTCTTTAAGGGGCCGCGAGCACGCACCAAAGAGATCTTAACTCTATGGGTGTAGATTGATCCCTAACCGATCTACAAAGTAAGTAAAATAAACCGAATTACGTTGTACAGAACGGTTATACTCTGCGCATTCCCTCGCGTGAACAAAAGTACCAAGCGTCATCTCTTTCGCTCGCTTCGTAATGTGCTTGCAAAATGCTCTATCTCGCTCACGCAATCAATAGTTGCGTCTGCCGCGAACTATTGCGCGTGCTATAGTTAGATTAATATTAACATACAACCGGAAAAGATGGGCTCTTAAAGTTTGTTAACATTTTTTGTCGTAATTTTTTCAACGAGCTGATTGATCGGCAGTATTTTTAGTAAATTCTTTGATCTTTATTTTTCTAAATATAAATTACGAGGTGCGCTCGCAGGCATTTAATTGATTACTACTAAAAATGCCGCATTGTTTAGAAAAAGAGTAAAAATCATTCCCGTGAAATTCAGAAGAATTTGAAGAGCTATAGCTAAAAAGAGTTCACAAAGTGAGCTTGTCATTTAATGACGTAGATAATGGATACCAGAATTAAGAAAGGAAATGTTTAATTTATTAAATGATCAGCAAATTGCAATCACATAATGCACGTATTAAATAACTGTTGGTCTTGTATTATTGTAAAATCTTTAATGGAATTTTATTCTAGTATAAGTATATCGAATGCTTGTGCTGTTTTTACCCGACTCTTTTGCTGTAACCTTTTTTTAGCGTAATCTGTAATCTTTTTTTGATATGTTTTTGTTTTTTTGTCTTGTCAGTTGTTGTGTGCCCTTGATTTTGCATTGTTTTGCTAATTAAATAATTATAATACAGTCCATTTTTACCATTGTTTCCATTACATTTTGGTCCGGACCTTGGTGACGTGCAGTCGCAGCACAAGCATTCGATATACTTACCTGTAGAATAAAAATTCCATCAAACTTTTCGTTTTTTTCTCAATTATACGCTTCAGTCTCTCGAATCACTCAATTGACACCATTGAAATTGTGGGACGGCTCTTAACTGAAACATGTTCGCTGTCAAACCCAGTCGCACTAAATTTTAGGTTCCAACGCAGCGTTCCATTAGATAAACGTGGTACTACGAGTTCACATCAGTTTCTCACTTTTCACTGTCATCATAAGGGTCAATTCGCAGAGTAGAGACTGCAACATTTTACATTGCACATTGAACCTTTTAGTACCTAAAAATACAATTTGTGTGAGATCAACGAACTGGATCAGCTCACTGAATCTCGCATTCGGAAAAAACGATACTCGTAGTAGTAATATTAATCACACGGTTTTCAAGCGACGAGTCGGCGTCAGTAGAGCTTGGACAACCGGTATTCGGTGATACCGGGATACCAGGTTTTCTTGTGTTTAGAAATTTCGAAAATACCACCGGTATTTTGGTATTGACAATGAATTATGCAAATAATAGCATTATTATGCATCAACCCCACAATATTAATTTTTAGGCAAACTAAATAAAGGAGACAACCGTTTCTGTCAAACATTCCGCCAAAAAGTCACTATTTCACTTTGTTAATGACAATCATCAAGACATCATTCAGTTTGGACATTTTTCAGTTCGAGCATGGTCGTTGGACATTTTTCAGATTGGACATTATTACAGTAAACCAATATAAAATAATAATAAACTCGTTTATATAAGAAGAAACTGACTCGCTGACTGACCCAAACCGCTGAGCCTAGAGACTTGAAATGCACAAAGGTTCCTCATAGCTCTGACGTCCACACGGTTTTTAAAGGGGAAAATCTTTTCTACGCATGCGAAGCCGCGGGCAACAGCTAGTATTATGATATTTAAAAACCGGTATTCCGGCAATTAAACTGTCAATACCGAATAAAAACCGGTATTGTAATAAAAGTACGGTATTCTATGCACTAGCCGGCAGTGCTTTTCAGTGAGCGCTGGGAGGCGGGAAAATGGAGGGCTTAGCGAATTCCTGAAAAGCTGAAGCTTAGCTGAGATAGCTTCTGAGACTAGCGGGACTATTGAAACGTTTGTGTTACCTTCGTGTGTTCCGATTACTAAGTAAATCGACACGTTTGGTAAGAAGTGAGAATCGAGGGGTGGAAGTAGACTAATCTACTTCTTACCCTATATTCTAAACGTCAAATCCAATCAACAGCCTATTAATATGGCACCACTGCTGGGGCTCAGGCCTACCCTCTCAAAGAGGGCGTTAGGGCTAAGTCCACCACGCTAGCCCAATGCGGGTTGGTGGACTACACACGCGCCTAAGAATTTCTTCTCCGGCGTATGCAGGTTTCCTCACGATGTTTTCCTTTGAGAGCAGTCAGAAAATATACTAAAGTTTCGAGAAATAACCCATTGGTACATGCCCCGGATCGAACTTCGGACCTTTCGATAAGACAGGCCGCGATGCCACTGACACTCCTAAAAGTGAATAAATCCTTTAAGATGATATGTTGAAATGAAAAAATAACAGACCGTGATTCTTTATAGCAATCTTATCTCATATTTTAATGAAGAAATCATTTATTGGATGATTTTTAAGATGAAATAATCCATAGATCAGGTAACAGCTTATAGTTTCTAATAATTTACGTTCGAATTCATCCCAATTTTTCACTAAGTGACTACTGTAAGTTATATTGATCTATCGGTCCCTGGTGGACTCACTTACGGGTGAAGTTGTGACAGCCTTTCTCCAAGTTTGACAGCCTTCAGATTTTGCGCTTGAGATATAATGATGAGCGTGTTTAATTGTCTACCTGATGTAGGGTCGTACTGGACAGGCGGTGGGTTCAGTTCCCACTGGAGACATTCCCGCCACCACACCTCTCCCCCTGCCACTCCTCTACTGCGAGGATCAACAGGGGTACCAACACAAAAAACACCTACCGGTGAGGGTAGGTGACGTCCCTGGGACTGACTCTACGCTACCTTGGGCCCCAGACAAATTAATGAAAGAATTAAAGGAAAGAAGTAGGAAAAAGTTTCCACTTCCCCTCTAGCAAATGGGAGTGTAGCAAAGAAATGGAGACCTAATAAGGTCTAATGGGGGTTGGGGGGTTTGGTGTGACCAAGAGAAGCCTGGCCACCTGGTTTTGAACACCACGGACGAAAAGCGCCTATGTGACGCAGTGAGCTGTCACGAGTAGCGGAAGGCTACTTCGTGTAGTAGTGCCAGTAGTAAGCGTAGCAAAAACGCCTAAATGCTCGGAAGTTGTGACGGTAATCCCACTGGATACAGACAACTTTATACAATTTGTACTTCATTGGACGTTATGCTTGCATTGCGCTATGTCCCTGGCGGGGTAGCCAGAGAGAACGGAGCGCCAAGTATCGCGATCCTGACACACCTCTTTCGCTTCGTTCAGTCTCATCATCCACTTCACACACGCTCGCCGCGGGACGCGAGTGCTCTTTACGTGTCCGTCTGTGAGCACCCGCTCTATCTGATCCTCGTATGTCAGTCTAGGTCGTCCCCGGCTCCGAATTACCGACCACATTCGCTCCATATAATAATTAAGTGGTGTCGTCGTTTGAAGATGAATGCGTAACTTTGCACAATCATTTTATTGATGTAAGTTCGTAGCGCCGTTTCTTCTTCAGTGCTAACACCTAGGATGCGGTGGTTGATAAAAAAACGTGTATAAATGTACCAAGTGTAATCATCATCATCATCAGCAGCTTGCTCTAGTCTACTGCTGGACATAGGCCTGGACCCAGTGTACTCATACGTGATACTAGATTTTGACTTTGACTCTGTTCGGCTTAAAAGCTATACCTAAATATTGACTCTGACAAACCTAATTTAAGGCTAAAAGGTACCCTTGGTACCTTTATTGATAAACTGCCATTCTCATTATTGTCCCCGGATTGGTCCAATTCCGAGGAAACTCGATTCTAACGGAAACAAAAGACGTTTGACCCGCCGCGGTCCTTTGGGCTACGCCAGCCTTCGCAATATCGAAAGGTAATTGATTTCAATTGAATGTTTAAACGTTAAATAGGGCATTGCTTGGGTACTTTACTTATTAAGTGTCAGATGTATTAAATGTCAGAGTGTATTTCCAATAGTTATAATTCGTACCGTTCATCCTGTCATTTCAGGCCTTTAAAGTCCACTGCTGGACGCCGGCCTTCCCCAATCAGCGCCTCCAGATCGAATTTTCACTCTTTCATACAATTTTATATGAAATCATTTAATTATCGTATAACGTATGGAATACGTATAATTGAAGATATTATTTCTCGTAATCTATGCATAGAATGTTATTAACTTCAGATTTATTTTATCTCTTCAAACAGAGTTAAAAACATATTAAAAAATACATTCACAGAGATTGTTTCCATACTTTGCGAGCGGTGTCCTTATAAAAGAATAAAACTGTTAAACGTTTTAAATTCCATTCTTGCTGTCGGCAGAAAAAGGTTGACATATTTTTATGTTGGCGCGACTATGCCGGGGGATTAGGGCGGCCTCACACTGTGTTTGTTTTTATTACCCGGACCATAGGGTACGGATTAAAAGGGTATGTTATTACGTATTTAACATATCTGGGTTTATTTCTCGGGTACAAAAGGTACTTGGGTACACAGAGTTAAAGTACGGGACCGTTTTCTGCTGTTACTACAACCGGTATAACTCGAATTCAAAATTCGTTTATTCAAAATTGAATTCAAATATTCTCTTTTTGACGTCAATTCTGTCTGAAACTAAAACTACGTCTGTTTCCACGTGTACGTCGCCGAAGGGAAGAAACAGCAACAAACCCAACAGCACAGGGCCCTGCTTTCATACATATAGCTTGTTCATTACAATATTTATCTATGTTGAGCCATCAGACACTCCATGGAATTTTATCATTTAGGTAGTCATTGAACTTATAATTATGCTTTTTTGAACAAGTTTGATTTTACGGAAGACTTAAATTTGTTCTCAGTTAAGCTGATAATTTCTTCCGGGATCTTATTGCTGTAACGCACGCAGAGCCCCACAAAAGATAACTTTCTTTTATATACAGGATGGCACACCGAGATCGGTCAGTAAAGGGACGTCTGAACATATAAGAGATCCTTCTTTATCATCCCTTTAAACTTCGACATCGATCCACCAAACATCCTGTACATACACATCTGCACATTTGCCGAAATTTACTTTTGTTCAGATTTTTTCCTAAAAGAACAATGTTATGTCAGCATTAAAATTACCCTTTCCCGGGTGAGTAGGTGGGGCCTTTAAAAATAATATAGGTTCTATATTATTTGCTTAGTAAAAGGCTTTGGTAAAAAATGGTTATTAGGTGCGGGTGTAGTAATAACTACGCTTAAAAATTCTTACTGATAGCTACTTACACGATTGTACATACATAATATCTTCACGCTATGTCCCTGACGCGGTAGGCACAAAGAACGGAGCGCCAAGTATCGCGATCCTGACACACCTCTTTCGCTTCGCTCAGTCTCATCATTCTCTTCACACACGCTCGCCGCGGTAAGCGAGTCACAGCCCGTCTATGAGCACCCGGTCTATCTGTTCCTCGTATGTCACTCTAGATACCAGGAGTCTAATGCCAGGAGCAGATAGATCTGGTGTTCACAGGAGAACTCGCGTCCCGCGGCGAGCGTGTGTGAAGAGAATGATGAGACTGAGCGAAGCGAAAAGGTGTGTCAGGATCGCGATACTTGGCGCTCCGTTCTGCCTACCCCGTCAGGGATATAGTGTGGAGATATGTACGTATATACGTATTATTTTCTATTATTTCTAAACGATTAACTGGCCCAATAGACAAAGCTAACCTGTAAAGTGTACGAGCTCAGCGAAACTTGCTAAAAGCTTTAGCAGAACTGTTTGTGAATCGCGAGGGAAGCAGATTTGCCGGAAACTAAGTGATCAGTGCATGGTGAGTCTTGTTTCCGGCCTTTAAACTAGCGTGTTTACCAAATCAGTACTAGGTAAATACATCAGATTTCATGATCTTCCTTTAATTTAAGATACTATTATGTTAATTAGAAAGAATTGATTCTTAAGATGGATTGTTTCGATATTGGTATCATAAAAAACAGTGCTTTATCTCCATGTCCTGTTCGATTTCCTGTGACATTTTCTCTGAATACAGTTAAACTAAAAAAAAAAAATTAAGTCATCTCTAAGATTTCCTATCTTCGATATTTGAAGTACTCCGGAAAAAACACTAAACTAAAACAAATCAAAAACAGTTAGTTTACATTTTTCTGTTCGCTCAAAATTGACAAAAAAATTGGTTGCCAAGGTCTTATTTGTCACTAGAAGGGTTCACCGTTTAAAGGCTGTTGGCATTTTTAGCCGTTGATGTTGTTTTCCCCTTTACTTAGTAGTAAGTATAGATATTAAAATTATTTTATTATGATGTATTATTGTATAACATTATTTCCACCCCATAAAGTAGCATCACAACTGACGCGGTTGAGCACACAACCGCGACGCAGCCGTCGTCGGCGACATCGCTAAGCCGCAAAAGATTTCACACTCCGTTACGCGGATTCATAAATAATCTCAACTGGGACTGTACACACTAGGCCGGAAAAACGTTTGATTGTCTTCAATAATTTTTTTACAAAATCATAGTCGAGAATAATTTGCTGCCATATTTTTATCATTTTAGTCAACTTTTATAATGGTGTAACTAGATTCAACTGTTAATTTTTATTGACTGTATGGTATAGATTCTTTCATGTTACATAACATGTTTTCAAAGAGAATAAAATTACATGCATGATGGCATAATAGAAACAGGATGAAATGTCAATTTTGCCTTAATATGTATAAATTTTTATTTTTTGTTTGATTGAAAACGACAAATGTTTAACTCTGCTGCGACTATTTGGGCCAGTGTGGAATGAATAAACAGACTAATCCGGGATGTGTTATGAATAATCCCCGATCAGTTAAGATTTAAAGGGTTTATATACATAAATACATACAAGACCATCTTCATTTCGGATTGGATCGAATCTTCATTTCGCAATAGAAGTTTAAGTTTAAGTATTAGAATTCCAGATACAACCTCGTCGTTTTTTTCTGGCCTGTGGCCAATTCTATCTTTCAGACGATCACATGCTGCCTTTCTATCTGTCGGGAGTTACCATGCTTACATTGGTAGAAGTTAGTATGTGTAAAATTAGTGTAATATTGTTTTGTGTATGCTAAATAAATTTCTTCTATCACATATGGATGTAGCGCAAAAGAACAGTCAAATTGATCTAGCCCACTCATATTTTTTCTGTGTTTCCTATCTTCGAGATCCCCAAATTGATAACACTAACCTTTGCTCTAAACAGTGACAAATCTGTTGCTTATAGCATATTGTCACGTTACTCAGAATGACCGATGATACGCACTAGTTTTGTTCCGCCAACGACGCGGAATGTTACATCCAGCCATTTCTTATAATAAACAAGATTTGTATACTATAAATCACGTTCTCTCCAAAACAAAATGTAGGTATACTAGTTACTTTTAACTACGTAGTTTTCCGAGCACACATTTGAATAAATTCTTAATTTTTACCGGACTGATAAGGATGGTATTCATTTGCTAAATTAAATACTTAGACGTTCTGGAGAGTGAAATGACAATGCGCATTCTGTGCTCTGTGTCACAGACGGACACGTTAAAGCGTGACACACACTGGGCGGCGGCGTTGCGAAAGCGTTGCGGTTTTTTTCTGTAATGTTCGAAATAGTATGAAGCCCTTTACATCAAGGCGGCGGCGGCGCGGCGCGTTCTTCATACAAACCTTCGCCGCCGCAACGCTTTCGCAACGCCGCCGCCCAGTGTGTGTCACGCTTAAGAAGTGCTCGCGTCGCGGCAAGCGCGTGTGAAGAGACTGATGATGAGACTGAGCGAAGCGACAGAGGTGTGTCAGGATCGCGATAATTGGCGCTCCGTTCTCCCTGCCTACCGTGAAGATATTATGTATGTAATCCTCTTGATAACAATCTAACTCCTCTGCTTTTTGCAGGACAGGAAAACTGCACTACCCCACAAATGTGTGTGGGCCACTCTTCGAGGAGGAGCTGGAGTTCTGGGGCCTGGACTCCAACCAGGTGGAGCCGTGCTGCTGGTCTACGTACAGCATACACAGAGACACGCAGGTGAGATAGGAGTCATTGTAGACGTCGTCACCTGGGAGGGGCAACTCCGTTGAAGTCAAAGTCAAAATATTTTATTGCATGTAAGTACACTTGGTACATTTATACACGTCAATTTGTTATCTACCTCCGCTTCCGGTGAAGGAAAACACCGTGAGGAAACCTGCATACGGCAGAGATTGGTATTTACTATTCTAAGGCGTATGTGAAGTCCACCAAAAACAGATTGTGGCACCATTTGGCGGACAGGGGTTTGGCACAACAGATCCCATAGGGTCGAAGTGTCGCCAGGTATTCCTGGCCCCCTAAGATGATAAGATAAGACAAGACGAGACGAGACGAGACGAGACGAGACGAGACGAGACGAGACGAGACGAGACGAGACGAGATAAGATAATCATGCAGGCAGGCATTCAAACATTTCGACCCCACATAAAACATATTCCTTCCCAACATCTGTAATCCTCTAGTAATCTGCATGAAATCCCCCAAATATCAAACACGCGTATTCGAGACCGACCCATGGCCTTCTTTAAATATTTTTGCATAAAAATATTCCAATTCCAACATCAGTTAGAATAAACTTCCATTACATGATGTGCTCTGACATTTATTATTTATTTAAAGCAAGCTCCGACCGGAAACTGTACTCGACAAGCGTTCGACTATCGTTTCTCGTTTGCATCGTAAAGTTGGAGCCACAAAATGAGCGTATTTCATTAAGGTAGACGTCTAGACGCTGGTGTACTCGTCAGTGTCCCTATATAGACGTCACGTGATATAAAAATCTTATTTAACCTGTTGTACCAACATTAAATCAACGGCTCCTCATGGCAACATATTTTTTACATATTTAGAACAAACACTAAGTCGACAATAGGTTAATAGTACATTGTTAACCTAGGTGTGAAAGTAACTTATTTAAGTCTCGAGACGGGGTTTGGCGCCCGACGCATAGCGAGGGCGCCAATAGTTCGAGGGACCTCTAAATAAGTCTTGAACCCGAGGGAAACACTGTGCTTTTCATTAAGAATACACTGAAAGTAAAAACAAAAACATAAAATGAGTGTTAATACAAATCTCTGCTATACGGAAGTCTAAACAAAACTCTACAACTCGAAAAAACAAATGAAGATCGGATTGCCGCTTTCCTGTCTATTTTGTTTTTTTCTGTGGCCGGCCAGGTATTCTGCCATTATTTTTCATTTCCATCATTGAAAAAATGATAAATATTTTGCCCAAATCTATGTTATTTTAAAGAAATAGTTGACAGTAATAATTATAATAAAGTCATTTTAAAAATATTTTCTTTAATTATTACATAACTTTATGTTATTTCAATTTTACATCGCGCTGTAATTGAGTGGCTGTATAGACAGTTGGAACATGGTCCAATAGAAATGTCAAAATAGTACTAGTATTTTTTTATATAATTTGACAGCTGTCAGTTGAAAGCGATTCTCCCTAGGGCTGAGATGTATTACTTTCAACCCGCTACTCATGCAACTTCAGACCTTCTTTCAGAGTATGAGTAATGAAAATATGCTTTTTATATCATCACTGTGAGGACTATAGGGACAATGACGAGTATAGGGAAGTCTACCTTACCCGGTTTCACCATCAGTCCACTGCCTGGCCATAGGTCTTCTCCAAGGCGCGCCGCTGAACCCGATCATCGGTCCTCCGCATCCAGTCACTTCCACTCACCTAATTACTCAGGTCGTCGTTCCGTCTAGTCGGGGGGCGTCCCACGCTTGCCTACGCGTAGTCTCCCCTCGGGAACTCGTCTACCCCAGCGGTTATCAGTTAAAACTGGTGGTTCTGTGAGAACAGTAGACCATCCATGCAATAACTTAGCACTTTAAAGTTTTGTATTTCGCAAACGGATCCCTGTATCGAAAAAAGTTTTACACACACCAGGAATATTTTTGAAAGACCTATCCAACGATACCTCACGCCATGGGATTCACGAGAAAAAAATCATTCCGATTTTACGTTTAAGGTACGTACTCTAAAAAAATGATTTTCAAAGTTTTATTTTACCCCATTGATCGTCACGTATTCCTCTATGCTGGCGATACTTGTCCAATAATGGACATTTACTCGGTTTCTCCCACAGAGTTAAGATCTCTTTGGTGCGTGCTCGCGGCCCCTTAAAGAGCCATAAAAGAAGCATTCTATGTGTGTCAAAATCGTGTCAAATGTATGACAATACTGTGACTCACTCACACATTCTCATTTTCAAACTCCATATAAATTTGTATTAGCAACCCCCTCCCGCTACACCGCTTCCTTTGTCCGCACCCCCCCCTGTAAGTGGCACCATTGGTTCCCGTACTAAATATGCAAGATGCAGTCTCCATAGGGAGCGCGCGCGCCACCAAAGAGATTCGAACCTTCCTGGTTTCTCCTATGAATTATCGCTTATCTGGTGGCCCGACAACCGTAGCCTCGGCACCGGGAGTTACAGCCGAACGTAAAAACACAGGAATTGTTTCCGTTATAAATCTCCGTTCATAATATAGCTGATGCGAGATGCCGAGCTTATGAACTGTGATCAATTTTATTTGCAGATGGGTATTTTTACAGATGGATAGATTTTATTAGTTTACATAAAATCAAGGTTACTCAAATCCATACCTAATTGAAAACATATCACAAACCAATTGCTCAGTACAATCACAGATTCAACTGAAATTTTCTGTTACTGATATAGTAATAATAATAATAATGTTAGGACAAATTCACACACGGCTGTTTAGTCCCAACTAAGCAGAAGCTTGTACATGGGTACTCAACAACTGATAAACATACATAAATATTTTTAAATAAATACTTAAATACATACAAATGGTAATGGTGATGATCAATAAAAAATATTTTTTAGTTTATCTAATATTAATTTATCAAATTTAAAAACAATCTGAACATTTTTGGAGAGATTATCTTTGTTACACGGCTTTTTAAATTATTATTTAATACTTTTTTAATTACTTTTAAAACTTAATTTTTATTTAAGTAATTATGTTTTTAATAATTAAATATCAGTTTTCAATGTATTTTAATTTAATTTATTTAAAAGCCTACCTATGTAAGTTATCATGTGTATCAGTTGTTGAGTACCCATCCACAAGCTTCGGCTAAATTTGGAACTAATCAGCCGTGTGTGAATTTTTCCTGAACATAATTTATTTAATGTCATTTTGTACTTTGAACTTTTTGTACTTAAACGACTATTACAGTAAATATAATATATTATGACACACATATCGTTTCCACCCTGTATGGCACATATAAACATAGCTCAGTGAGTTCGAAATAATTATACTAAAGCAAACAACTTCAAAAAATTAAATATTGTTCCTGCGAACTCAGCGAAAAATCGAAAATAAATTCCATTTGCCGAACGAAATAATTTTTCTCTAATGAAATGAGATTTGAAACGACTCGGATATTATATGAATATGCCTTTTGTACAAGACAAAAACATCAAAGGATGTTTCTTAGACTCGTAGGAAGTTAATTTTCTTCTTCTGGGAAGAAACAGAAATACAGATAATAATGCTAAGTGGATTATTTATACAAGAGGAAAATGTATGTATGAGTATATTTAAGTGTTAATCACATTTAATGTAGCTACACGGGAACGGATTTAGTGTGGGCGAAAGTGGGCGAACGCCTCGGGCGCAATATTAATGAGATTTTGGGGGCGGTAAATACTCGTAGGCGTAGAAGCTTACAACTCAGTAAGGTTGTATGAATGTCATGCTTGGAATGTAACGTTAGTTAATTCTATCAAATCTTTAAGATTTTTTAAGAATTTTTATTACATACAGCTAACGACTCTCTTAGTCCGCTAAAAAGTATCCTATCAGTTATTCTAGGATTATAATATAAGCTAAAACTGGACCCATAATACGCTTCAAAATCCGTTTACCCTATAAAGCGTGATTATACATCAACCATCCAAACTTTTGCATTTATATAAGTAGTGGTGGGTGAGATGCATGGGATTTATATCAACTGATAAAGCACCGCCTCTATTGGTGCCTCATTGACCAACTGCCAGAAAAAGAAGGCCAAAAGCAACTCGATCCGGGCAGGCCTATGTCCAAGAGTCAAATCAAATCAACAGCCTATTAATATGTCCCCACTACTGGGGCTCAGGTCTGCCCTCTCAACGAGGGCGTTCGGGCTATAGTCCACCACGCCAACCCAGAGCGGGTTGGTAGACTTCACATGCGCCTAAGAATTCTTCGGCGTATGCAGGTTTCCTCACGATGTTTTCCTTCACCGTTTCAGAGCAGTCATTAAATGTACTTAAGTTTTGAGGTAAAAACCCATTGGTACATGACCCGGCGGGGGATCGAACTTCAGACCTTTCGGTGTGATAGACCGCGTCTTATCCGCGACGCTACTGACGCTCTTGATGTCCAGCAGTGGGCGTCAACAACCTGATAATCATACTCTATATTATGTACTTTTCCAAGCCACACTCGAAGAGCACTATTTTAAGAAATATCCTTTGAAGTCGGGGGCCCGGTTTAAACTGAATGCGACCCTGTAACCAGATGTTCCACTTTTCCTTACATTTGCTACGGAAAGGGACCATCAAATAAATATAAAAGCCGAATAAGTGTAGCGAGCGTTTTTACTTTGCGGCCAAGCAACAAAATTGCACTCAAAGCTCAAAGTGAGATTATTCGAAGAGGATGCCAATTCATCCCCGTTCAGGGATCCTTCAAAACGGATAGCTTTGTCTGTCTGTCTGTCCTGCTGATAACTCGGAAACTACCAGAACGATTGAGCTGACACTTGGAATTTAAGTACCTCAAGCTCAGGCAATTTTTTCGGGTAAAACTTGCCTGACAATGCTAGGAAAATTATGAAAATTCGTGAATCTATTTATTTTCTAAGATATTTCAGGAGAACAGACAACTCGAGATTTTTCTGGGATACCCGAGATACTTATTTCATAAAACCAAAAAAATGTCCATGAAAAAAAAACGATTGACGGATCCCGCACTAGATGCGACCTTTTTATGCTTCACTTTAATACCTATTAAGTAAAAAATATCTCTATCGTCTACTTACACAGTAAATGGCCTTTAAAAGCACATATTTAAAATTTTGCAGCACTAAATTAGCGTCGTCCTTATCTTTATAATACCGTGTGACAGGGATGGAAATAATTTTAGTGCTGTCACATTATAACTTTGTGCATTCAAATAGGACCTCTTTATCCTCAAGTTACTTTTGCCGAGAACCTTTCTAATGGCTTACTATACTTTATATTGTCTTCATCGGTGACAAACGTCAATTTATTCCGTACAAATAACATTATACGTAACCGCCGCACTCAGAGCGAGACACGATTGCCCTTAATTTTCCTGAAGCTTTCCTCGACTGTCTTCTGAAAACATTCTTTTCACGCCATAATGTCTCAGCTAACAAAAATAACCCTTAACTTTACACTCAAAAGGTTTCTTATCTCTCTGTAGGTTCTCTCCTCCGTCTTTCCCTGTTATGCCCATTACGGTCTCGATTTACATAGAAAGAGCCCTGATTTTCCATTTTGAACTTTAATAAGGTTTGATAGGCTTCAATATTACACGAAGTTTGAAGTGCTAATGAGTTTTCGATGGAGCGAGCCTCGACTTATGATAATTATTGAATAAACTGGTCTGTTTAATGTAAATTGATTCAATTTCCTTGTTTAGTATGGATAAATTTGTCATCAATTTCATATTTTCGTTCTTTCTTTACAATAATAGCTCCTTTATACATTTCGTCATCAATTTCATAGGTAACGACTTCTTTTAAGTACATTTCGTTATTTTGAAAAATATTTCTTTCAAGGGCTTCAATCAAAGTGATACTGTCCTTGTCAGGGTAACATGCAAGAGAATCTTTAAAAAAAACGAAAAACAGCATTTTCCACATTGGATTGAAGCACTTTCGCTCCAGAGTGAGGCACCATTTGTATGGAAATCAGAGAAGAAACCATCTGAAGGGAGTCATTGTAAAAAATGTGAACACATTTTTCAGGGAAACAAAATCCTGCTTACGAATTCTAGGGGCAGGGTTCCATCAATGTCTGATTGGTATCGGCTCACATGGAAGGGTTGAAACCCAATTTACCTAATGGCTAAATAATGTACCAGGATATTATAGTCTCCAAGGAGTATTTGTTTACGTGCGACTTCAGAGGTGGAGTTGGGATGGTCTTAAATGTCGCAGATTAAACAAATGGCCGATTAATTGGGTCACGCTGTGCGTATGTGTACTTCCTTTAGCTAATGCTTCTTTATGTCTGTTACTGTGTAAGCCCGAACTAAGGTAAAACCACGGAGTACCTAATATTTACCTAGTGATGTAGTAAAAGTCCGAATTATAATCCACTAGCCGATGCCCCGCGACTTCATCCGCGTTATAAAGTAGCAATTTTTTTAACCCGTTCTAAGCATGCCTGTTTCTTAGTTCTAAAGTTTGTCAATAGATGGCGCTAGGTGTATTTTACACCCCGCTATCATTTTGTTCTTCGCAACATATATAAGATAGCGTGCAAATTATCCACCAGATTTTACCTCTATAATATTAGTATAGATATAGATTACTTTAGGTTTAGGTTAGGTTTATCATGACTCTCTGGTGAACCTGAGAAAACCTAAGATTTACCAAGTGATGATAGTAAAATTCCGAATAGTTATTTAATAATTGGTTTTCGGTTAGGTTAGGTTAGTTAGGTGTAATAGGTAAAGGGTGACCGCCGGTAAAAGTCCGAAACTGACGATCAGTTGCCATCATCACGCACCTCCAGTTAATAAGAATTGTCAAAATTTTTGCGACTCAGGGCTGTTTCCTGTCACGCGTATTTGCGCCCGCGTCCTGGCGCGGCGCGCATGCGTGCGCCCGCAATCCAGTCCTTTCATACAAGCCCTTCCTGTCATGCGCGCCGCCCGCGCGCCACTTGTATGAAATTGGCGGCACGCATGCGCGCGCGGCCAGGACGCGGGCGCAACACGCGCGACAGGAAAAGGACCCTTAGTCTGAACATTATTAAAATCTTTATCGCTTACAAAATGACAGTTATGACGTTTGTAGTACTGGAGGTGCGAATACTTGATAAATTTTGGATTTACTGTAGTTCGGACTTTTAAAGTAACATCTATCTCCATGTTTGTTTGCCGTAGGATATATTTTAGTTTGGGGACTGGAGTTCATACGTAGTTTACATTAGTACAGTCGACCGCTTGTCAGTGGAAACAATTTGTCCTTCAGCTGGTCTAGCCTATTTGGAAGTTTCAATACAAGAGAGACTAGATTATACTGGTTTTGAATCCATCGACGCGCGGTCGACCGTACAATATCTAGGTCTTATCGCCATAAGAGTTATGCGAATTAATATTATGGCGTTTGTTTTGTTCGTAATATTTTTGATGAATTCATAACATCTGAATTACAAAGAAACTAAATAATTATATGCGACGGCGATGACAGTTTTTGTCTCATAAATAAATGCATTTTCACCGGAATACGGCGAAGTCAAGTGGAGGATTGTAAAAACTGTTTTCGTTCTGAGCAAATTTAAAAGCACTTTCCTATTTCTCTAATTTATGTATGTGAATTGAAAATTTGGTTTAAAAACTAGAAAGTAAACGTGAATAAATTTGCTAAACTCTCAAACATGTGCCAATGAAAAATTTGTCAGAACGACGTGGTCATGCCATTCGTAGATGTTCTTATCATCATATCAGCCTCTAGACGTCCACTGCTGGACAAAGGCCTCCCCCAAGGATCTCCACGACGACCGGTCCCGCGCTAACCTCATCCAGCCGGGTCCCGCGACCTTCACCAGATCGTCGGTCCACCTTGTGGGAGGCCTACGCTGCGTCTTCCGATACGTGGTCGCCACTCGAGAACCTTGTTCTTATTAAGTCACAGAATGCTAACTTATGTAGAAATCGTGAGCGCGACGAAATAACAAGCATCTCTCCAGACAGTGTGTCACGTCTGTATTCGCAACAAAAGGGCCCTTGGAGAGTCTAGCAGACGTTACGAATAGCCCCCTATCCTCGCATTTTTTACACAGCTTCGTAGAAAATCTGGAATCGTATTACGCAGATGCTGAAATTCTGTTTAAATTAACTCTTAAAAGTATATATTCGTATTTAACAAATCTTACCTTCGAATTTTGACTATAAGCCATGAATCAAAAAATTTTGCCACTCCCATATGGATGAGTAATAAAAGCATTCTATGGGTGTCAAAATCGTGTTAAAATAATTACAAAATTATGTCTCACTCACACAGATTCTCATTTTCAAATTCAATAGTGAAAAGATACTTCCACCTCCTCCCGCTACTCCGCTTCCTTTGTCCGCACCCCCCGGTAAATGGCACCATAGGTTCCGATACTAAGGGCCTCTTACACCGCTTGCTCATAAAGTCCCAGATACGCTATAAGCAGGTTATCTGACAGATAGCCAGTTTTTTTGGTTTCACAGGTATCTGATTGCCTATATTTTATATAGTCTATCACACAGATTTATCTGATAGATTAGTTTATCACTAAGATTACTATCTGTAACAATATCAGGAAATGGTGAAAGAAGCCCTAAATATGCAAGATGCGATCTCCACAGGGGGCGCGCGCGCGACCAAAGAGACTTGAAACTTCTTGCTATAAGCTCACGTGACGGTCGATTATGTCAACTGCTATCCGAGCAAAAATAACGGAACATGGGGCCTTTTTCACACATGTAAGATCTTCTTGAGCCCTTAGATCTACGCCAAGGAATATTTTGGTGACTGGCTGTCCGCAGTACGGATGGAGTACGAGCATGTACAGACTGACAAAGCTGACTCTAATCACGCAAGTCATCCACACCAGAGATTACTCCGAACCCTGGGTGTTATGGTGATTTAAGCCCTAGTTCAGCACATCATTTTGTATGGGAATTTTAAACTCTTAAAATTTCCAAAGGCATCAAACAAAAGTGGTTTACTATCCATATTGAGTGGGGTGTTACATGTAGCTCGGTCCATGAAATCTTTTAATACATTTAGATAGATAGATAGGCATTTATTCACTGACACAACACAAACTCACAAACAATTAAAATATGGCATAAGGTACTTATACTAGCTTAATTAAACTGAACGCTTCGCGGGCACCCAACGAGACACAATAGGACTCCTACTGTTGTCTGGTCTAGAAGACGTTGGGAGCCCGCGAGAGCGCAGTAGCCGTGTGTGTGCCTGTGTCTCGTGCCAGGGGAAGGGCTCTGACTCAGCATGTGCTGCAGCCGGCGGTGGCTGCAACGCTGGTAATTCTGCCAGGGCCCAATGCCCAGTCGTATCTAAACACCAAAACCTTCTATTCGTCTGTGTCAATATGTCATACTATTATTTCCCTAAGGATTCGTAAAACCAATGTTTCCAATATACCTATAGATGTAACAGGAACGTAGAAAATTGGTGAGCAAATAGAAAAACAGGTGGGTATCAATTTCGATGAAGATTTTCGGTAAGAAGACAAGGTATATCTGAAACAGGATGTGCCTATGCAAAATCTCCCGGAGATTTTGAGACGCGATCCCAGGCGATCCAATAGCGAAGTAGTAAATCTATTTGCCTTTACTAGTGTCAGGAAATGTAGAACATTTTGGATTCTCAGTCTTTGACATTTTGTAGTGATGTTGTATAATTATAGTTAAGTATACCTACAGTTGCGAAATGAAAAAGCTTTCTAATTTTCTCCGTGCCTCATTCCTGAATTCTTTCTTCTTTGCTTTTCCTTGTCTTTTCTTTGCTTTTATTGTATTTCCTTAAAATCTCCTTACATATTCGTAGTTTGTATTTCTTTTCAGAGTTATTTAAATGTTGGCAATACTGTTTTTTGCGCTGGTACAAACAAAAATAGACTAAGATAACGAACCTTCCCTTACCGTTATCTACTTACCTACATGACCTCTTGTTCTGATTCAGGTGTTAATATTATGGGCTGCCTAAACGATCATGCGGCATGACATGCATTACGTTTACGCGAATTATTATGCTGCATGATGGACCCTTATGCTTGCTATCAATCACATAGTACAGTGAAGCAACGGCCAGCACGTAGTTTGCATGTCATGCACGTAGTTTGCGCATGTCATGCACGTCAATCACTACAACTAGACGGTTATGTATGAGTGACAGGTACGTAATGCATGCCATGCAGCATGATCGAGTAGGGTCCACTATTGTGACATAAGCTGGTAGGTATCTATAGATCGTATCAGGTGCCAGCTATCTGCAATATACGTGGAAAAGGTGAAATAAAATAAAATAAAATTTATTAAAATTATAAAATAAAAATTGTGATAGGTAAGTATGGCGAGTCGACTCCCTTGTATTTATTCTGTTTAGGTTGATTTGTTCTCATAAAAAAAAACGTTTAACCGTAATGTGCTCTAGTAAGATCTAAGTTTGTTAGTAATAGTAAAGAACGACGGTATTTCTTTGATCTGAATATAATAATCGGAAAGTGGTCCAACCCTGTAGATTCACATTTCACATCAAAGCACCAAACATCTCTGAATAACAAACGACTTTAAAGGGATGGAACTACCCGAGTTATTTAGGGGTTAATCACTTAAAAGTCTCAGGAGCGACTTGCACGGAAGTGTCGAAGTTTCCAGGATCATAAGGGCACGTTCTGATTGGTGTGTGTGTGGCGTGCGACTGCTTTTTTGATTCCGGGACTCAGTGGCCCACATGTCAAAATGTCTAATTCATAATAAATTGTAATTCATAAATTATAAGTTAGCACATTATTCAATTTGGACATGAATATGAATTAGACATTTTGACATGTGGGCACATGTCAAAATGTCTAATTCATAATAAATTGTAATTCATAAATTATAAGTTAGCTGTAAGAATTATATATGTATATATTATTATTATTTTGATATTGTTACTATATGTATGTTAGTCTGCAAGGTATTTGTAATGTGACCCTTTTGTTTGTCGAAATAAAGAATTTATTATTATAATATTATTATTATAAATTGGTCTAATTGTCAAAAAGTGTGTTGGCTTAGTTGGTAGTGACCCTGCCTTCTTTGCCAGAGGTCATGGATTCGATTCCCTCCCTATGCCAACATTTGTGTGATGAGCATATGTGTTGGTTTTCGGATTCTGAGTGTTTGTAGGTATTTATTGCCCGAACGCCCTCGTTGAAATGGTAGGCCTGAGCCCCAGCGCGGTGGGGACATGTTAATAGGCTGTTTTAATTTTTGATTTGAAGTATTAATTGAAAAGTATATACGTATGTTTATCAGTTGTTGAGTAATAGGACAAGATTCGGCTCTATATGGGACTAAACAGCCGTGTGTGAGATTCTCCAAAACATTATTAATACCTATTTAAACAAAAATGTTTTTTTTTGTTTAAAATCTCGTGATTAGTTTAGGAAATCGACTCCTTAGCATGCTCAAGTGTGAGCTGTGCCGAAGGGTGGCGCAAGGTCGCCGTAAAGAGGTTAAAGTGTTAAAGGCCCAATAAATAGGGTTAGGTCGGAGACATTAACACGGATGACTGGATATCGATATCATAGGGGTAAACATGACGGAGATGAACTCAACAATTTCACATAACTTGTAGGTTAACGTTATATTCTTGACATGACGTTGGCAAAATTCGCGGAAATGTCATTGTTCAGAACGAACGAAATTTCGTTGTATTTCATAGTCTGTGTCTGTTTCATTCAACACAGTTCGTTCGTTCCTCGATCTCGTTCGCTAAAGTATGATTGGTTTTTGAGAACGTTGTTTCCAATTGGCCGTTAAACTATTTAAAAAAAATCTTACGCTAAAGCTTTAATTGATACGGGGCAGCACGTGATTCTTATTATTATTTCAATGTAGTCAGTTTAAAATTTAAATAATCGAATATTCGAAAAAATACAATCTCAATTTATCAGAATATCGCCGTCAACTGCTGGACTTAGGCCTTTCCCAAAGCCTTGAAAATGTCAAAAAAATTATTGTTTACCTGAATTGGTTTTTTACGTAGTGAAATGGAAATAGTAGTAGCTACGATGTACTGTAATAATGACCAATCTGAAAAATGTCAACGACCATGCTCGAACTGAAAAATGTCCAATCTGAAATCCAATCTGAAAAATGTCCAATCTGAAAAACGTCCAATCTGAAAAACGTCCAATCTGAAAAACGTCCAACCTGAAAAATGTCCAACCTGAACTCGTCAATAGATGGTCAAATACTGAACAAAGAAAAAGTACATAAAGAAGAAAAATGTCCGAAAATTTGACTAACTTTTAATTTTTTTTGGCGTATTATAAAAAAAATACACATTCAATATCATACTTTCTCAAGTATTTCGCGATTCCCGAGGTCAAGGTCTATTCCCATTGCGCAATAGATAAAATCGGTTTATTTTTATCTGCACTCCAAGACCTATCTTAAAATTGTTTTAGACTTTAAACATGGGAGTTTCTAAATTATCTACTTATATTAATTTGTAGTGTTCCCTCCCTATTGTCTCTGAAAATATGGCAAGCATGCAGATTTACAACCTTCTTCCTTTGGCTTCGTCGTACTCGGATAAAAATAGAGTGGGCAGGTATGACGAGCATGCATACATGCAATGGAATTCCATATAAGTTTAGTGCACATCCATCAAATCTTCAAAGATCGTAGGCGGCGCGCGCGCTCAATCCACACCGGATTTATCTTTACACCGATATAGATGAGCAATGATTGAAATATCTGACGATCAAAGAGATATGTTCCATTTGAAATAGTTTGTTTAGTTAGTTCACTGAGTGGGTGTTTCCGTGAATTACAGCTCTCACTCATGTTTAAGTTTGTATGAGTGAGTGCGTCTCTGTAAATACTCAAAAGCACATATAAAATCCCTACTGGCTATTATATCTTTTCGCCTTGAGAGGTTTGAATTTTTTTTTGGGGGGCAGTGTAACTGCATACCAACTGCCCCCCAACAAACAACAGCCCGACTAAAATAGATAGTGTTTGTTCAGTTTGACCCCGCCATATAAGAAGCGCCTTCTCAAATTATTGGTGTAAAACACTATTGCTATTTCATGCTATACGCTGATTACGGTTCTATGGTTCATTCTTTTTCTATGAGGCATGCCTTTTTCATCTTAATGATGACACTTCCATTCTTTGGATTGATAGTGGATGAAGTGATGGATGGATGAAACAAAGGCAGTGTTCTGTGCTGTTGGGTTTGTTGCTGTTTCTTCCCATCGGCTACATAGGTGGAAACATAGTAGTTTTTAGACAGGATTCACGTCAAAAAGAGAATCATCATCATCATCAACAGCCTCTTAACAAGTCCCCACTGCAGGGGCTCAGGCCTACCCTCTCAACGAGGGCGTTCGGGCTATAGTCCACCACGCTAGCCCAGTGCGGGTTGGTGGAATTCACATGCGCCTAAGAATTTCTTCTTCGGCGTATGCAGGTTTCCTCACGATGTTTTCCTTCACCGTTTGAGAGCAGTCAGTAAATCTACTAATAATAAAGAGTCAAAAACTGGTGAATCATTTGCACGTTTATCTTAGAAATGTTGCGAAGAACCAAATGATAGCGGGGTGTAAAATACACCTAGAGCGATCTATTGACAAACTTTAAAACTAAGAAACTGGCATGATTAGAACAGGTTAAAAAAATTTGAATAACATTTATATACTTAGGGCTTCTTTCACCACTTCCTGATATTGTTTCAGATAGTAATCTTAGTGATAAACTAATCTATCAGATAAATCTGTGTGATAGACTATATAAAATATATAAGATATAGGCAATCAGATACCCGTGAAACCAAAAAAACAGGCTATCTGTCAGATAACCTGCAGATAGGGTATCTGGGACTTTATCAGCAAGCGGTGTAAGAGGCCCTTAGTGTACTTTATAACGCGGATGGAGTCACGGGGCATCGACTAGTGTACAGTAAAAAGAGAATATTGTATTCCAATTTTGAATAAACGAATTTTGCATTTGAAAATTTCAAGTTTTTATTCCAGAGTAGTATTACTATTAGTTGCGTTTAGTTTGTTTTACAAAAACACATATATCACAATAGAAACTAGCTGTAAACAATGCACCAGCGAACATTTCACGGCGAAAATAAAAGCGAAACCAGATCGTTACGAAAGATTTGTTGTCCATAGCTCACTACATTTAAAATTTTACGGCTGCATTCAATTTTATTATCCACCGCGGCGTTTAAATCTTCCATCTACTCTATTGTTTCCACAAAATTTCACACAAATATTCCACAACGGAATAGGGACGCTTCCGTCGCTTCGAATTTGGAACGCAGATTAAAACCAATAAACGCGTTAGAGTTTTGAAATGTTCGCTGTGATTGGCTGGGAAAGTGTTCGCGGCGGTTGTATTCCACCATATCTATGGATTATCCATAAGGATAGACATTCCTTATTTTCTCTATTATTATACCTTACCTATTACCTTCTCTATTATTATTAACATTACTCAATGAGGGAGTTACATAGTTTAGACAGCGCCATCTCTTGACAGTTTTTAATACCACAGTAACGTTTTCCAAACCATTTGCTTTCTATTAAAAATGCCTTAATTTTGAATTTTATTTTTTCATATTTTATTAAATTCCAACCCTGGTTAATGTGCGGCGGCGACATGCAACGTTTGATTATTACAGGTGATTATTATATATTCACACCTACAATAGACTATCACTGAGCCAATTTTAAGATTCATTCCTGAATTAACAAAACAAACAAACTCACAATTTCACTTTTATTTTACTAATTCAAATTCAAAATTTCTTTATTTGTGATTTTAGGTATTACAAAAGTGGTGTTATAACTTAAAAAGTCATTTCGACATACAAATTGCACACAACAATGTTAATAAAATGAAAATCATTTAATAAATTAAAGTATTAATAATCTAGTAAAGTCAATACAATTCCAATGTCAGAGTATCAATGATTTCAATATGTCAATGCAAAAATAATATTTAGCCAGCTTATTCAAAATAATACAGTATACATACATAAATTACAGTATGTCTACTTACTAGTTTGACACATAATAGTGTCACGGCCATAGAGTTAGTATACTAGCTATAGAGCGCGCGCATCGCTCATTGCCCATTGTGCCAAGTGTAAGCAGGTGTTCTATGGACGCTTCAATATCGGTTTTTTCTAGATCGTTTGTTTCCGTGAATCGTGTTTACAGCTTGGCACTGCACATTTCACCATGATTACTCCAAATCTTAATAAATACCGGCGCGAGCAACGATCAGCGCTCCTGACGTGTTGTGACTAGTAGCGTCGCTCCGAAAATTTCGAGACTGTTCAAACCCGTGCTTACAGTTCAAACTTGCTAACGCGCGCTCTATGTATACTAACAACTCTCTGGTCACGGCTTACCGATTCATTCCTCCAACAACATGATGCGAGAGCTAACGGCTCACAATTACTCGGCGTTATGTTCGAGTTAACCCGATAATGAGTTTTATAACCGCTTTATCTGTTCTACAGTTGTAATAACGTTGAAGGTCGTAGGCAAGATGTCATGAACTTTATACTTCACTCTGTATAGTTTGCTTCACTCTGTATATTATTTAACGGCGAGGTCGGTAAGTAAACTAAATTAAGAAATTCCAGCATCATTTAAAAAGCCAAGTGTGAGTCGAAAGACCTTGGAAGGAAACGTATAAGTTAGGTATTTTAATATCGACCGCTTCAAAAACAATAAGAGCTAGGACTAACGCTGTTTTACCTACTATTATCTATTCTGTGGTTTTACTATAAAATTTCAGTAAACCCACAGAATAGATAATAGTAGGTAAACCTCAGGAAAACGGGTGCGTCCACGTGGTTCGACAACGTGGTCCGACAGTCGAACCAAGTGGAATTTTGATTCCTCGTGGCTCGACATGTCGGACCATCAGGAATTTGATATTCCACTTGGTTCGACCATCGGACCAAGTGGATTTTTAAACGCACCGAAGAAAACTAGTTTTAGTTTCAATAGAGTTTATTTTTGGGACCGCATAACTAAGTACAATAAAGTGTTTACATACATACATACATACATACATACTAAGTTTGTTTTTGGAGAATTTTTGCTCATTTCTAAAAAACACTGTGCACGTTGAACATCTCGTTTTATATTACAAAGTATGAATGTAAACAGGCATCAAATCGGAAGCCAAATCCCCGAGACAAAACTAAACCAAATAACTATAACGTAATAAAAGGTAGGGGAGCTTGCCAAAGGCAAAAATTCAATACCGCTCGATTGTTGCCAAAGCTAAGCAAGCAACGTGGCCCTTAATACAATATCCCGTGTAGGATTGTACCAGAAATCAGCGACGAATAGAATTTTTTTCGAGTAACAATTGCAGAGATTTTCTGCGGACAGCCCCTGGGCTATATAATATTTTTGTACACGTATTTGGGTTTAGGGATCACCTCAGATAACATCAAAAGAGGAAGATATGGTACTCTCTTACACAAACAAACTAGGCCCGGTGCCCGCAATAGGCATGTGCATACATACATAGCTGACAGGCACTGGAAAAGTCGTGCGAGTGAGACAGCAACATCGCGTATGGTTCGTCGCTCACACAAACATTGCGGTATGAAGCCAAATAAACTATTTGTATTAGAAATTTTCTATTCATACTTTTTATGTACTTGCTAGCGAGTGGTATGTAATCCCATCTGTATTGTTTTTAGTCAGAATTTTCCAACAAAGCATAATAAATACGAATTCTCCACTAAAACAGTAATAATAGCTTGTAAATAACAAGCAATCAACCCGTCGTCGTTCTGGTCAGAACAAACGAGTGTGAAGTCCATGGGGACTCACAATTAATAGCGCCATGCTCAGTGAGCAGTCCGTCATATATCTTGCCTTTTGATTTCATCTATGCATCACTGATTATGATTCTGGTCGTGTACAAAGAGCTATCTGAGATGCGGCAGTGATGCGGTAGTAGTAAAAAATACCGATTTTTCAAACGTTTGAAAACATTCGGTGGCGTAATATTGAAGACGCGGCCTTTAGTGTCGAGAGGTTCAAGTTCGATCCCCGCCCGTGCCATGTAGCAATGGGGTTTTCTCGAAACTTAAGTACACTTACTGACAATCTACACTTACTTTGAAACGGTGAAGGAAAACATCGTGAGGAAACCCGATGAAGAAATTCTTAGGCGCATGTGCTAGCGTATCGGTCTATTAGCCCGTACGGTACGCCTTCGTTGAGAGGGTAGGCCTGAGCCCCAGCAGTGGGGACACATTAATAGGCTATGGATTGATTTGACGCTCTTGAACGGTGTAGGAAAACATCGTGTGGCGTCTAGAAAAAGAAAAAGATATAGTTAAAAGGCCACGGGTGAACAAAGTTTCTTAAAATGCACCCGGGTGATCAAATTCAGATAAATATGTCAGTGTACTACATGTAGTAAAAATGGAAAGCCTTAACAAAAATTGTAAAAGATTAGATAAGAATGTGACTGAAGCCTTTTAAAAGTGGTTCATAAAAGGGTACCTGAAACTAAATACTCTAGAAAAATGGATCCTTCAAGTCGAAGGAGTCAAGAAATATTGGTGTTCTGTGCTCCACAATAATCAAATCCCCAGCGAGTCATACGATGCGAGCTTTTATTGGTATGTATTATCATAAAGTCATTTGGAATATCATAAATATCTTGTTACGATATTCGAATGTGGGCGTTAATGTTGGTATCAAATGTTTGTTCCAATAATCTCTTAATACCTGCATTTAATTTATTTTATTAGTTAATAATTAGAACATGAATCTCTAAAGCAATCATAAAGTTCCAAAGCCTTCGAAAATTTTCCTGCAAATTCCAAAATGACTATATATTTTTTTATTATCTTTATTTAAAGAGCTTCGTCGACTCTATATTATGTAATCTGTTATTTTAATGTTTTTTTTCTTATTTATTTTAATTATTTTTAGGAGCGAAGAGTGGAAATGAATATTCCACATAACCACAATAGGTGGGAAGAGAGAAAGAAAACCCAGTTTCCCACCCAGGTGGGACGACGAAAATTGGAACAGGCGAAAAAGAATGTCGTGGTTGCTTCTAGAGAGCCGTAAAAAATTGGCCGAGGTGACACTAGTGAAAGGAAATAGAAAAAAAGGACGAATCCAATCCTTTTAGTTCATGCGACTATTCCGACATAAAATTGTTAACCTTCCTAAATGTATACGAAACACATTTTACAAAATAACCATTTACGTTTGACCCGTAAATCATGTTTCTCCAACCCTTTACGTTCCTTGTTACGACTGCAATCCGAGAGGTGGAGAAGGTCAAGGGATGCTGGCTAAAGCAGATGGTCTCCAGATTATTACTTGCGTTCCCTTTCAGTATCAAATTTTGTAAGTGAAGGGAGGGATGCGGGAGATCAAATTACACTGGTCCGATAATCCAAAGGTTGAGCTTCAGGATATCTAAACGGGTTTCCATTACTCCTGGTAGCAGATGGCATCCATTTCGATTGAACTTTGGCTTATAATCGAATGATATTTTGTATTTAGGCAATTATTGCTCTGAGAATTTTGCAGTACAACGGCGGCGTATGGTTTGTAAAATACAGTTGCAATTTTAAGAGATTTTACTGAATAAAAAAAAATCATACATACAGCCGAATATAGAACCTCCTCCTTTTTGGAAGTCGGTAAAAATGAACCTTTCTTTTAGTGCCGTATATCATTAAGTATTTTCTAGAATATCATTGTAATTAGCTGTAATATCAGAGATGGTGCAATAATACATGTTTTTTTCTGCAAAATCAAGGGGTTCGATTTCTGGCTAGGAAAATTTAGTTTTCAAAAATCTAATACAGACTTAGTTTTAATCAAAATCGGCCCTGAGACTCCTTTGAGTATTTTGCGCACTGCTTGGAAAATTCACCCTCTGGGTATATTTTTTAATGGCGTGCTAAGTTTTCCGACTTTACGCATCGAACCCCTGACCATTGCTATTTGAGACAACCTTACTAACTACTACGTTAAGGAAGCTATCAGTTTCGATTTCGTACCTAATATTAAAGCATCAACTAAGGATGAAGCCTCAAAAACTGCCACAGCTGCCAATGGCGTCCGTAAACCGTACGATTTTACTGATGCAACCAATTCTGGTACAAATGTCCGAAAAGCCACGGCTCGGTGTCCTAATAACAGCACATAATAACGGACAGCAGGGTCTAATAGGGGTAGAGGGTAGCGGGGGAGGAACGGAAACGTCGGGTGGTGTTGCCAGATAAAATGCAGTGCGTCATATCCTGCGAGATTACTTTGAGGGTACAGACTCAAAACATGCCATATTTCTAAGTAAGGAACATAACACAGAGATTACAATATCTGTATGTTTCCTTACTTCGGCTTTAGCCACAGTTAGCTGACGAAAGTGTCGTAAGAATAAACATAAAGAAACTAAACAATGTCTTATATGTCAATTAAGTAACTATAGTTAGATAACAGTAATGTTATATCTGCATAAAAGTACACTGACCCCATCTGTACCAAGATGCAAATAACTTAGAACTAACTAATAAATGAAACGAGTATGTCAGTACCTGACAAGTATGACAATGTACCGTTTTACTTGTTTGCCATTTCGAATATTGGCGTTATAATTATGTGTCGTTTTGTATATTAGGGTTATACCTAATTGTGTTTAAAGGGCAAATTCGACTTCTCAGATCTAGAAAGTTCTCCGACAGATTGGGTCAAGGTACTTTATTGTAGAATACTTGGCACGAACCTAATTACTTTATCTTCTGCATTATTTGTCCGTTTTCATTCTACTTTGGGTTCTTCTTCTATCGGAGGCTTCCACGGATTATTTAAAAATACTACTGCATCATCATGTTCCAGTATTGCAGAACAAAAGTCAAATTAGTCCTTTCAATACATCATTTTTTTTTATTAGAAACATAACAAGTGCTTTTCATCATTTGCAAACCTAATCTGACCTAGATCTCGGCGAACTTTCACCATGTCCGGCCATCTGTTGCTTGGGTGTTGGCAAATGGTCCATTTTATAGACGAAAAGAATTCGCTCTTTTGAGCAATACCATAAAACTTCAGGTGATGACTATGTTTTCACAGGAAACCTTTTAGAACTCTTGGTTAACTGCGAAAATGAATAAAAGGAAAACGATTACATAACACCTATAAGAAAGCGACCCAAATCGGCAACAGACAAGGTATGATTATGAGCCTGAAATAAAGATAAACTATCGACTGTAGTAGTTTAACTCCGTGTGATTGAGAAACTACAACAGCTCAAATCGCAATTGTAGTTGAGAAACCTTAACTACGTTGTAGCTGACTACTGTAATTGAAACTACTGTAGATTAAAACTTATACTTCAAAAGTAGTTACCTACGCCCCACTCTGTTTGGGAGTCACAAACCTTGTATGGTCTACTATTATATTATGGTCTACTACTATAAAAGTAGCTTTGAAAGACGTTTGCAAAAATTTGCTTGATTGAAGCTGCTATTTTGAAGAAAAGAATAGAGAAGTCAAAAACGTTACAATCTTAACCCTTGTTCCACTCAATGGACCCTGCATGAAACTGATCCCCACTAATGGAACGATTTATTACTATATGAAGTGATTTTATGGGTCGAGAGCCAAAGGATTAACATCTAGCCGTGATTCACCGTAGCATGTTTCAGTTCATAGGAACTAGATGCTATGTCTATCTAACGTATGCTGGCATTAAAAAATAATTCAAAACATTTTATTGCATGTAAGTACACTGGGTACGTTTATACGTTATTTAATACCTTAGCAATCAGTACACATGAATGAAGAAGCAAAAGGCTTCGTGTGAATTTGTGTGGACTAGACTATCCATCGCCGAGCGATGACCCATATTCTCGTTGTCAACTATTTTTAGGTCCTTTTGCAGATCGATAGACTTCAACATAACGCTTTGGAATTACTTTACCAGCATCAACATCCAAACCTTTTCTGTCTTACAAAATCTTATTACCTATTCTGTCTTACACGACGCGTTCATGATTGATAGAATTCATTAACTTGTTATTATGTTGTTATTCATTATGTTTCTTATCTTGACTTTTTACTAAAATCCTGCCGAAGGGCCAAGCTGTCCAATAATAAAAATCTTATTCGAATCCATCCAGTGGTCTTATACATAATATTTTATTATTTAATATTTTATTATACATAATATATACAACATACATACATAAAGTCTCTGACGAAGCGTTAATATTTTATTCAGATATCCAGTCATACATGCAACAATCTCTGGGAATAATAACATACACACACACACACACACATACACACACACACACGCACACTTCAAGCTACTTATGTAATTTACATAGTAATTAAACTAATCCTATTTAAGTAAACTTAAATTTTAAATTGTTAAAATGAAATAATAGAAGAGCGGGTCCTTCAACACAAGTATAATCTATATACTTAAAAGAGGGTCCCAACAACTGTAAATTCTAAAATAATTTTAGTTGAAGAAATAAAACTTTTTGTATTTGTATTATTTGGAGGAGAATGTCACAACGCGAATAGCAACTCTCATTTATATGTAATTGTGATTAGTTTCATATTCAGCATTCAGTATTTCTGTCTGTTATTTTATATTAAGTAACGGTCCAATCGATAGTCGCATCGTTCTCTTCATGAGACTGTTGATGTTCATAATATTTGGTCATAGGACTCATAGGCTAGCTGGATTTGCTGCAATTCAGAACGAAATTAACCTTAGATCCTTAACCTTTAACCTCTCTCTCTCTCTCCTATTCTCTCTCCCTCTCTCTCTCTCTCCTTCTTTATCTCTTTCCGTCTCTCAAATACCGATCAATCAAGCGATTTCTCCATCTTCATTTCCTCGTTCGTTCTACCATAGAGTAAGTAATTAACTAAAGTTACATACAAAGAGAATACAATGCTACGCCAAGGCTATTATTATTATTTTAGGTGCGGCTCTTTCAAGTCTTATTATAGCCTTGCATCACTGACCATTGCTGATCTATTGTGATCGCCGCCTTTACTATAGTTCAGTGTTGAGCTTTGCATCCGTTAGGAACTGCAGCACGCTTTTGGCACTGATTAGTTTTACTTCATCGGGTTGAAGTATGTGGTTGCCCAGATGGGCGCTTCTTTTACGCATCAGTGGGCCACATTCACACAGGAGGTGCAATGGTTGTTTCCTCTGCCTCTTGGCAGAAACTGCACATTTTAGTGTCTCGGAGATTGAGGTTGAACATGTGTTTGTTCAGGCCGCAGTGTCCGGCGAGTGCTCTCACTAGTGTGCGTAAATTCTTCCTGCTTAGCGCTAAGGCCTCATTCGCACTACGTCATTGGCATTACGCCAAGGCTGAAACCTAGTCTTTATTTTCGTTTCTTCCTTTCCGATTTCGTTGGTACGGCTGAAACCTAACATTTTAATCTAAGACAATTTCAAATAATGTTTGAAATTCAATCGCACATTAGGGATCTCGTAACCGGAAAAGGGTGCGTTCGACCAAAACCGCCAATTTTGCGATTCGAGCGCCGGTCACGCCCCGCGCTCTAATAAATATATCTGGCGGTGGCGACCGGTCAGCCTCACCGTCCGTCCGCTCGCTGGCGAGGTGTTCATTTTGTTTAGGGGAAAAAACATGACGCTGAATAAGTTCAACCGGACAAAGTCAAAGTCAAAACTATTTTATTGCATGTCAATATGCATACAACGTCAATTTTTTATCTACCACCGCTTCCAAGGTGTTATATAGAGCTAGGAAGAAGAAGCGGCGCATCAAACTTCCGGAACACATCTTTTAAAATCGAGTTTATACATAACATTATTTCTGTAAAGGTTGTGCGAGGCTGAAGTAACATATAATCGACTGTTTTATAATAAGCTTTCTTACAAAGTTGTTGTTTAATGTGGGTCTTAAATTTTCTGTCATTCATATTTAAGACTACGAGAAATTTAAAAACATGTTTTTGTTATCAATCAATCAACAGTCTTAATATGTCCGCACTGTTGGAACGCATCAGGCCTCTCTATTCACCACGCTAGCCCTGTAAGAAGTTCTTCTTCGGCGTATGCAGGTTTCCTCACGATGTTTTCCTTCACCGTTTGAGAGCAGTCAGTACTAGTACTTAGTTACTAGTACTATTATTTATTTTGTGCTTAAGTTTGGAAATAAAAACGTTACTTCTATTTTGCATCCTAAGCTGCTAGGTACTTTAAATGTAACGTATCATCATCTTCATCAACAGCTTATTAACATGTCCCCACTGCTGGGGCTCAGGCCTACCCGCTCAACGAGGGCGTTCGGGCTATAGCCCACCACGCTAACCCAGTGCGGGTTGGTAGACTTCACATGCGCCTAAGAATTCCTTCTTCGGCGTATGCAGGTTTCCTCACGATGTTTCCCTTCACCGTTTGAGAGCAGTCAGTAAATGCACTTAAGTTTCGAGAAAAAACCCATTGGTACATGACCCAGCCACGTATCGTAACACAAATGTGAAGAGCCAGCCTTTTCCAAATGAAATTAGTACCGTTTAACATCTCAGTCCGGCGCCCGCAACACGCCCGCAGGCGTCAAGCCGCGCACGCTCCCGGTCTATAAACAAAGGATCACCATTCCATTATCCCGGATTACGCCCGGCCGACGCCGGACGGGAGGTTCGTCCGGGCTTGTCGATAACACCCCCTTAATATTCCTCTCAGGCATTTTAATAATGCTGTCAAAATATTACTGCAGCGTAACAAAGCGGACAAACAAAAGTTGCCGTTCTTGTTTTGTTGGGTGTGAAATAAAATCTAATGATACGCCATCTTTTTAGCTGGATTGATCGGTCATTGCGTATCACTATGAATCAAAAAATTTCGCCACTCCCATATGGATGAGTAATAAAAGCATTCTATGGGTGTCAAAATCGTGTCAAACTAATCACAAAATTATGACTCACTCACACATTCTCATTTTCAAACTCCATATAAATTTGTATTAGCAACCTCCTCCCGCTACTCCGCTTCCTTTGTCCGCACCCCCCCTGTAAGTGGCACCATCCGTTCCGATACTAAATATGCAAGATGCGATCTCCACAGTGAGCGCGCGCGTGATCAAAGAAATTTGAAACTTCTTGCGTATCACACATACATATCTTCACGCTATGCCCGTGACGGGGTAGGCAGACAGAACGGTGCGTCAGGTATCGCGATCCTGACCCATCTCTTTCAGTCTGTGTGAGCACTCTCTCTATCAGCTCCTGGCAAGTCAGTTCAGCTCGTTCCCGGCTCCTAATCTACCAATGACATTCGTTCATCACTCATTCGCTCAACATATCCGAACCAACGGACGTTCATTCAGTCCAGCCTGCGTATCTCTTCGTTGCGTATTCGGTCACCTTGGGCGCCATACAGCTTACGTAGAGATTTCGTTTCTACAGAATTCATCTAACTTTCAGTCGTCTTCTGGCAATCCCAGGCTTAACTACCATTACCATTTAATAATGATGGTACCAGAACTAAGAAATAAGTTTGGTAAAGTTAGTTCCGTATCCTAGTCAGTATTCCATATATATACATAGGTGGACGGATAATTAGAAACAGGGCAAGATTTTCATACAATCGAGGTCACTTCGAAGCCATGGTTCCCCGTGAAGACTTGATCGGGGCATGATCTGATGACAGTCATCGAGAGAGTAGACGGAGGACTTTTAGATCGTTATAGATATCCAACTGATCAGATGAGCCGTTTGGGAGTAGAATCGTCATGATTCCTTGACTTAAAAATTTTCTGATATTTTTATGTCATTTTGCGTATTTTTTTCTTCATGACGATGCTGCTTCCAGACGGCTCATCTGATCAGTTGGATATCTATAACGATCTAAAAGTCCTCCATCTACTCTCTCGATGACCGTCATCAGATCATGCCCCGATCAAGTCTTCACGGAGAACCATGGCTTCAAACAGACCTCGATTGTATGAAAATCTTGCCCTGTTTCTAATTATCCGTCCACCTATGTATATCCTAGACAGTTCCGTATCCTACGGCGCTACCTTGTTACCCACTCCATTGGCGTCTCAAACATAATCCTCTTTATATTCTTTAAGGGTGGGTAACTGTGATGCACTATCTATCACAGGATCGTTCGGAATTTAGAATTCTAACCGTTTGTCGTGTTCCTCATTTGAATTCTCGCCGTGTTCGAACAAGACCGGCCGTAACTCAGGCGCACAACGGTTTGACCGCATCGCGGTGGGGTGGGAAACTCTTTGATTCCCGGAGGGTTGCGACTTTTCATTAAATAAAACAAAACTTTCCACCCTGACAAAATTTAACAACAATTTATTGTAAGTATCAATCAATAGTGGGCTGGGCACAGCGCTCGTAGAACTGACGGCCGCTGGGGCAGAAAGATTCTCGAGTGGCGACCACGTATCGGAAGACGCAGTGTAGGCAGGCCTCCCACAAGGTGGACCGACGATCTGGTGAAGGCCGCGGGACCCGGCTGGATGAGGTTAGCGCAGGACTGGTCGTCGTGGAGATCCTAGGAGGAGGTATTTGTCCAGCAGTGGACGTCTACGGGCTGATATGATGATGATCAATCAATATGCATACCCTTAAGGGTTTTTTTGAAATCTAGCCGAATAAGTGACACGGCAGACGGAGCGGAAAAATATAGGCGCACTTTTTGACGTCATGACAATTAATGCACCATATCACCATAGTCTAAAGTACAAAATCGAATGCACGAGGCGACGCTGACGTCTGTGTTAGTATTCATTGGGAGACGCCTCGTCTTTAACTCAAAACTGGTCGATTGATATTTCTAGAATAATTATTACATGTAAAATTGCAAATAATTAGTGAAATTACAGACATATTTTTTACACTGTAAAGTTCGTAGTTCAAATATATAGAGATTTATTTTTATTTTTATGCTCTCTTTATACGTTAATTCCTTGCTCTGAGATTAAACGTAACTGAACTAAGAACAAGGATCCCATAGAACTGCACTCAGCTTATAGCATAAATAGCAATAGTCTTTTACCCCAATAATTTGAGAAAACGCTTCTTATATGGCGGGGTCAAACTGAACAAACACTATCTATTTTAGTCGGGCTGTTGTTTGTTGACAGCATCGAGTCTGTGATGGTTTGTTGCAACAAAAAATTCCCATACGTGGATAGAGACAGAAGATATTTTATCTGTCTTGCTTACTCCTACCACTTTTGTAATAAGTGTGTCCCTCTCTGATTATTATTATTATTTTAGCGTCTGTTCTATGGAATACTTTTTCTTAGTAACTGAAAGTATAAACAGTGTCAGCCCTGAAGCACTATGACCGTTTTTATTGCGAGTACGTGTATTTAGTGCCGTTTTGTTTTAAAACGAGATGAAATGAATGCCCCCCCCCCCTTCCCTCTCTCCCCCCTTCTCTTAACTAATGGGCTTTCGCAGAACGGTTTTATTTGCCTTTTCTTTCTTATCCAAGTTAACAGAATCCAGTACAAACTCCCCTGGCTTCTTTTTAATATTAGAGATATTGATAAAATGAACGTTCTCTTTGTTTTCTCGTTGTGGTTATAAAAGCTTGTTGTTTCTCATGGAAGCCTAGTATTACAATAACTTACTTAATAAATGATAACAAACTATTCCTTGCCTTTGTTCTTTATGGGATGACATGATCATGATCATTTCGTTAAAAAAAAGTATATTGAGTTCGTTTAACAATCCTTTGAACGATTTACGATAATAATGTCCAATCTGAAAAATGTCCAATCTGGAACATTTTACACTACAGAACCTTAAAAACCGCTATTTATTTATTTTTCAGATTGGACGTTTTTCAGATTGGACATTATTACAGTAAATCCTTTGAACTAATAATTATGTTATTTTGTCAATAAACCTCTACTAATACGTAATATATACGAAAACTAAATGTTATTAGCTCCGTACCAAAGGCACGTGTCAGAACTTGGATGTTTTGACACGTGGTTACAATAGGTAAGGTAACCTACCCTTGGCATTGTTGTTACATAAGTATCAAAATCAGACGCGGAGAACAATGTGAGAACACCCCCTATAACCCGCTTACGAGGAACTTGTATTATACAGTATGCTTTAGAAGCACAGGCTAAAATTATTGCGAAGTTTTCCCCTGACTTTGTTTATCAAATACGTAACAGTTATACCTGGTCACCGACATAGCTCAAAGAATTGCGAAGCTGAAGTGGCAGTGGGCTGGGCACAACGCTCGTAGAACTGACGGCCGTTGGGGCAGAAAGGTTTTCGAGTGGCGACCACGTTCCGGAAGACGCAGCCTCCCACAAGGTGGACCGACGATCTGGTGAAGGTCGCGGGATCCAGCTGGATGAGGTTAGTGCAGGACCGGTCGTCGTGGAGATCTTTGGGGGAGGCCTTTGTCCAGCAGTGGACGCCTACAGGCTGATATTGTGATGATGATGATACACCTGGTTATTTTTTACGGTACCGAAGAGTACCTAACATATCAAAATGACCAGATCAGCAAAATCACTTCATCTACAATTTGGATCTGTCACTCGCCGGCGGTGCCGCGGCACGCTCGCTTCGCTCGTTAGGCTCGAACGGTGTCAGAAACCTTACGTGTGTCGCTTCGCTCCTCGCAACTTAAAACTAGGTTGGCGAGTACCTACTCACATAAAATCAAATTATAACCCTAAGTTTAGCGGTGTCATTTTGCTGATCTGGTCATTTTGCGATCTATAGTCTGTCTCTTCTGATATGGTTGGTTATTGACTGTGCTTACAATTTGTACTTACAAGTTTTGAACAAGTTGGAAGAATGGAAAAAAAATCCATTTATCCCAATTGATGAGATGGATCCCAGAGGGTAAAAGAAGGGAACAGACCGATCCTATGTACGGTCGACCGCACGTCAGTGGAAACAAAACCAGTATAAACTGGTCTCTCCTGATAAGATAAGCCAGCTGAAGGCCAAAGTGTTTTCACTGACGTGCGGTCGACTGTACATCGAAACGTCATAGTCATTCTGTATTAAAGCTTCACATCCCACTGTGAACTTGATAACGGCTCTTAAACTTTTATTGAATGAACTCTTCCGAGTCTTAAAATCCACTTAACTCGACAAAGAGAACTCTACGGTTCAACAAAAGCGATTCAGATAAGTTATCTAAAATTACTGCGGACATAAGCAAACCTTGCGTCTCTTTTAAACGGGGAAAGTGTATTGGCTTACAAAACAAGAAACAAAGTCGAGAAGTCTTACAATATTTGTCTTTTGAGGGTTTCGTACCTCAAAAAAGGTAAAAAAGGAACCCTTACAGGATCATTCGTTGTCCGTCTGTCCGTCTGTCAAAACCATTTTTCTCAGGAACGCGTGGAGGTATCAAGTTGAAATTAATATCAAATACTCAGGTCTCCAGTCTCTTGGAGCCGTGGAAAAATCAGACTTCTAAGTCATCGCAGTCCGAAGATATGGCCGATTTTGCCGCTTTTTTTAGTATCTTGGTCATCAAACCAATGGGGTACTTCCGGTTGACCTAGAATCTTGAAATTTGGCAAGAAGCAAGGTCTTATAGCAAAGTAAAGGAAAAATCCGAAACCGTAAATTTGTATTTACATCACAAAAAAATCTCTTCTTTGTATTTATTGGTAGAAAAAAAATTGACGTGTATAAATCCAGTATAATAATGCAAAAAATTTTTTGGCTTTTACTTTTAATTTACTTTTTGTCTAACGAATGTACACTTACATACTAAATTAATTACATTTATAAAGGTTTATTAAAATAGTTCTCAGCTCTCTTTTTTTTTTCTCTCTTTTTTTTTCTTTTTTTTCTTTTTTTTTTATAGACTAAATCTATATTAATTAGTCTATGAAACTACGGCAATGTTACGTTTTGATGTAGGCCTATGCCTACATCAAAACTTTCATTGGAAAACAGCTACCTACGAGTATATAGAGAAAGAGGACAATTGGTGTGTATTCTATCAATTCTTTGGATACATGAAGTTTTTGTTTACTGTGCATTATATGACAAGCTAGTAGCAAGTACACTTGCTTAGTGTGAGCAAACCGTAAGGGTTCGCGCAGATATATCCGGGACCTTTAACTGGCGAGTATATAGGTATCTTCAAAATTGAAGATGTCCCGCAGGGGTCAAGTTTGTCCCTTTCAAGCAGTTCGCGTCACCAAATGGGGTATTTTGGCCGCACATACGCGGATAATCTGACACAACTGACGCTTGGGAGAGAGATAATGTGTGGACGTCGCCTTTTTATTTTAGACGCAATATTTTTGTTCAGCTTATGTTGACAAGATTCCGACGTGATTTAGAACTTAATGGGCTCCCTAAACGATCATGCGGCATGACATGCATTACGTGCTGTCACTCATGCATGAACGTCTAGCTGTAGTGATTGACGTGCATGACATGCAAACTACGTGCTGGCCGTTGCTTCACTGTACTGATTGATAGCAAGCATGACGGTCCATCATGCAGCATGACATTCACGTAAACGTTGCATGTCATGCAAGCATGATCGTTTAGGGACACTTTAACGTTTTGTTAGATATCTTCTGTTATTTGTCTGTTGCATTGAAATTTGTTGTGTTGAACGACGATCCAACAAAGGCTGGAAGCAGCTAGATGCCGCTGGGTCTATGCCCAGCAGTGGACGTTGAAGGGATGGTAGGATGTTTTGTTTCGCTCGTTAGCTGTTGACCACTTCAGACCGTAAAAACTGACGTCATTACTCTCTTGCTTGCAGAATACCCTGGCGATCCTGGACAAGCTTGACATTGATAGCGAGAAGCCTTCGGAGGAGGAGACCGCTCGGCTGTTCGGCTTCGAGGAGGCGTACCTGGCCGGGGAGGTGGGCGTGTGGCAGAGACTCAAGCCCAAGGTGTGGGCTCTGTTCGACGAGCCGTCCAGTTCGCCGCCGGCGAAGGTGAGGATCTTGAAGCGAGTCAGTGGCATCAGGGATAAGACGCGGCTTATCATATCGAAAGGTCCGATTTTCGATCATCGGCTGGGCCATGTACCGATGGGTTTTTCTAGAAAATTAAGTACATTTACCGACTGCTCTCAAACGGTGAAGGAAAACATCGCGAGGATACCCGCATACGCCGAAGAAGAAATTTTTAGTTGCATGTCAAGTCCACCAACCACTGGGCTAGCGTGGTGGACTGTAGGCCGAACGCCCTCGTTAAGAGGGTAGGCCTGAGCCCCAGCAGTGGGGACATTAATAGGCTGTTGATGATATGGATGAGTAATAAAAGCATCCTATGTGTGTCAAAATCGTGTCAAATGTATTACAATATTGTAACTCACTTACACATTCTCATTTCCAAACTCCATATAAATTTGTACTAGCAACCTCCTCCCGCTACTCCGCTTCCTTTGTCCGCACCCCCCTGTAAGTGGCACCATAGGTTCCGATACTTAATATGCGAGATGCGATCTCCACAGGGAGCGCGCGCGCGTCAAAGAGGTTTGAAACTTCTTGGTTTTTGGGAATCTGCACGGCACTTTTGAAGACAAGGCATATTTTATTCGCGATCCAATTATTATTCACCAGCCCCACAAACTGTGAACTAATCTAAAGATAAGGTGAGGCTATAACAGTTCACAAATTACAGATAGCTTTGTCGGCCCCGCCGCCGCGCCATTTTTCACCCGACCTCACAAAGGCGGCTGTGGATTCCGCCAGAGCGTTCATTTCCTAAACATAGAACCTGAAACTGGAACAGCTGACGCAGTAGAGGTGTTGACAGGGATGCCACTTCAAATACATGGTGACACTTCGACCTTTTTGGGGATGTGGACTTCGATATGCAACCTTTACCAACCTTATTTATTTTTGATACCATCTTTATTATTCTTTATTAATGCATTGCCATAGAGGTGCTGACCCCATTAAGCGTAACACACACAGCGCGGCGGCGTTGCGAAAGCGTTGCGGCGGCGAATCTGCGGAAAGCGAATATAAAAGCAGAGCCCTTCAGACAGGAATACCGCTAGCGGCGGCGGCGGTTTGTATGAAGAACTCTCCGCACCGCGCCGCGCCGCCGCCGCTCTGTGTAGGGGTTCTCATACACTACAAAGGAACACAACGCGCCGCCGCCGCTCCACAACGCCTGTCTGCCCTAATCTGTCAAATCAAAACGTCCAATCTGTGCGCGCGGTTTTGTCGCTTTCGCCGTCGCAGATTTTAAGTCAGACCACATGCTTTCAAACTTAAAAAACCCGGTTAAAATCGGACCAGTAGTTTAAACGTGATGCGGTTCAAACAGCTAAACAAATTTTTTTTGAAAAGTGTTTTGGGGTCAGATAAGCCTAAATAACGTATTCCAATAGTTCTTTTAAAAATCCCTTCAATGTACAGAAATACTCCCGTTACAGTTGTAAAATAGTATACAAGATGCAAGCAGGCGGGCCTCCTGATGTTAAGAGGTCACCGCCGCCTATAGACACCTGCATCACCCGGGGGGTGCTGGTGCGGCGCCGGCCAAGGTTGAAGAGCTCTTTTGACTCTCTTCTGAAAGGACCCCATATCGTAGCGCTGTGTAGAAGCATAGATAAGTATACTCTTTAAAAAGGCAGTCAATTTCCTGTACCGTACAGTAATTCTACTGTGCCAGGGTTGAATTCAGGCCGGGCGGTCATTAGGCCCGGTGTAGTGCCGATGCCGCGTCTCCAGGGCATGCTAGTGAAATAAATGCTATTAAAGATTGACTGCCATTTGACTGCAAGAATGTGTAGATGAGTTTCGAATTGCCTTTGAAATAGATTTTTGTTTTTTATATAATATACCCACTCCTCTGAAGGTTGGAGACTCTACGCTCGAAGTTGTACACGATTATATATACCTGGGACAAACGGTCCAGTTAGGTAGGTCCAACTTCGAGAAAGAGGTCAATCGTCGAATCCAACTCGGCTGGGCAGCGTTCGGGAAGCTACGCAACATCTTCTCGTCCCAAATACCGCAGTGTCTCAAGACGAAAGTCTTCGACCAGTGTGTGTTGCCAGTGATGACATATGGTACCGAGACGTGGTCCCTCACTATGTGCCTCATAAGAAGGCTCAAGGTCACCCAGAGGGCAATGGAGAGATCTATGCTCGGAGTTTCTCTGCGAGATCGAATCAGAAATGAGGAGATCCGCATGAGAACCAAAGTCACCGACATAGCTCAAAGAATTGCGAAGCTGAAGTGGCAGTGGGCTGGGCACATCGCTCGTAGAACTGACGGCCGTTGGGGTAGAAAGGTTCTCGAGTGGCGACCGCGTATCGGAAGACGCAGCGTAGGCCTCCCACAAGGTGGACCGACGATCTGGTGAAGGTCGCGGGACTCAGCTGGATGAGGTTAGCGCAGGACCGGTCGTCGTGAAGATCCTTGGGGGAGGCCTTTGTCTAGCAGTGGACGTCTACAGGCTGATATAATGATGATGATGATGATTTTTATAGAGAAAACTATTAATGTCTCGTCGGCATTACCAGGTAGATCAGAATCAAAATGAATGAAAGGAAGGCCAGGTTTAACATTGAATTCGATAGTTCAGGAAAATTATAATAGATTTTTTCCTATGACTTAACGTAACATTTTTTTTCTGAAATGTTGAATGTTACTTTTAAAAAATTGATTTTTATGATAGACCCTTTTGATTGGTATCATAAAAATCTGTTTTTTTTTCTACATTTACGTATCTGGTTTGATTCACGGCACAGACAGGTGGTTTCATAAAAAATCTTTTTGAAAATAAAGGAATGATTTAATCAGTATCTATTTATTAATTTAATTAATAAATAGTCTCCCTGCCAACATACAAAATATTTATTTATCAAATTCAAAATTTAGTAAGCGGCTAAAGCAATATTTGCTGGATAGTGAGGATATCAGTTATGTGTAGGTTGTCTCTTTAAATTTGATATAATCTTTAGTATTGTATAATAATATGATGATAAAATGGACCTTACGCACTTATGAAATAGGATTGTATAATTTAAATTCTAAGTGAATATTGGTAACGCGAACTCGTCTTCTACAGATAAACCTATCTAGGTTTCCGCTAGAGGACTGTATGTACAATTCATGTATTACCTATTATGTAATGATCAATAATAATAATAAAAAAGTAAAATTTGCTATCATCAATATTTAGGGTAATTCAATGTTAATTCTTTTGCATTTTCACTTTTACTAATGGTACTAAATAACAGAAATGTCACAGAGCAAAACTGTGAGGCTATTTTACATAAGTCTGGTAGCGTTTGAGGCGAGAATGCAATAGAATATTTATGGGTTTTGCCAGTTCAAATCTCCTGAATTAGTGTTTGAATTTCTACGCACAACGTACGCTTTTTCAATACCACTGGGGACATGTAAATTATTCAGAAACCCCATTTGGATACCCAACAAAAGGGATTCGATTTTAATCTCACATGTATTTGGAAACGTGTTTGAATAATTACTTACGTGGTTACAGAATTTTGTATAATCCAATTTATTTAGAATCTAAACCATTCTTAATATAGTGCCTATAGAACTTTTAAGTAAATTATTAAAATTGAAGGTTAAATTAGTATTTGGGGTCTTAGGGGGGGGGGGGGGGGGGGGCAGGAATACTTGGCGACACTTCGACCCTTTTGGGATTTTTTCTGCCAAACCACTAGGCTGTCCACCAAAACGGTGCCTCAATTTTACATTTTAGACTTTCGCGCTTTGTATTCATAATTATATAATTATTTACGGGTCTTACACACAAATAAGTTCGAATACACCCGCGGATACCGTGAGTGTTGTGTGCCGGGACTTTCCAATAATACAAGATCAGCAGAGGGTAGTTTCAGAAACTACTCACAGCGATTAACAATGACAGCTCGCCTCTCCAGTCAGCTCGTGACCAGCGTGTAACCTGGTCGAAACGTCGGACAAGGTAAATAAAACTTATTCGTGTGTAAGACCCGTAAATAATTATATAATTATGGTGCCTCAATTTGTATTTTGGTGTACTTCACTTTTTTCTCCCGTTTTATTTTTACAATCTGTCACTTTTTCACTGTTTTTTTGGACATTCATTAAAATGTGTGGCATATTATAATGTGTCTTGCTAGGCATACATCCATTGCCGCATCCTAATTGGCTAACTAGAGTCATGTCTGATTGGATCTCAGCTGGACTTCACATACGCCTTGGAATATATTCTAATCTTTTACGCGTGCAGGTTTCCTCACGATGTTTTCCTTCACCGAAAAGCCTGATTTTCCGTACCTACAATAAACCATATTTAAGATTCAAAAACCTTATTGACACGTGCCAGCATTCTAACCCACGGCCTCATAAACTAGACTACCACGGCTCCTTATAGATCGTAATTATCTGATACTGATGCTAGATATAACCGATACTACAGGCTGTTAATTTTTTGTTAACCTGTATATAGGTAGCACCCAAAACCAGAACCAACTTGCATTAGTAAAAAGTAATCTAAAACCACGATCGGCATCTAATCTACGACCCTGGCGCTGGAGTCTAACCCTAAAGCACTCCAGCCTACGCCGTGGAAAATGTATTATTAAAAAAGAAACATGACCTGCAAATTATTTCAGGCCGTAGCATTGTTTTAGGAGAAAATACGCCCGTTTAGGTAATAGCTACCGATTAATCAACCTGTTCATTTGCTACTGCGGGCCGCTAAGATGACGCTTGAAGTATCTCGTTTGGAGTATCCCAGTACGATTTTAGTGAACAAAGTAAAAATCATCGTCATCGTGATGATCGTAAATGAGACGCCTTGTACAGTCGAGTTCATTAAAATCTGGCCAGTCTAATAGTCTGACTTAATTGTCACTCTAATGTATTTGCTTATGTCAAGAGCAGAGGCAAGAGCAAGATATGAAAAGCCGCTCTGCGTTAAACTATTGTTGGTAATACTTGATTTTGACACACTATAATTTGTTCCGCGTGACACACTTTTTTGTGGTAGCGACAACTCTAATTTGTTCTATGTGACACACTTTGTTTGTGGCAGTGACAACTCTAATTTGTTCTATGTGACACACTTTGTTTGTGGCAGTGACAACTCTAATTTGTTCTATGTGACACACTTTGTTAGTGGCAGTGACAACTCTAATTTGTTCTATGTGACACACTTTGTTTGTGGCAGTGACAACTCTAATTTGTTCTTTTTGACTCACTTTGTTTGTGGCAGTGACAACTCTAATTTGTTCTATGTGACACACTTTGTTTGTGGCAGTGACAACTCTAATTTGTTCTATGTTACACACTTTGTTTGTGGCAGTGACAACTCTTATTTGTTCTATGTGACAGTTTATGGCAGTGACAACTCTAATTTGTTCTAAGTGACACACTTTGTTTGTGGCAGTGACAACTCTAATTTGTTCTATGTGACACACTTTGTTTGTGGCAGTGACAACTCTAATTTGTTCTATGTTACACACTTTGTTTGTGGCAGTGACAACTCTAATTTGTTCTATGTTACACACTTTGTTTGTGGCAGTGACAACTCTAATTTGTTCTATGTGACACACTTTGTTTGTGGCAGTGACAACTCTAATTTGTTCTATGTGACACACTTTGTTAGTGGCAGTGACAACTCTAATTTGTTCTATGTGACACACTTTGTTAGTGGCAGTGACAACTCTAATTTGTTCTATGTGACACACTTTGTTTGTGGCAGTGACAACTCTAATTTGTTCTATGTGACACACTTTGTTTGTGGCAGTGACAACTCTAATTTGTTCTATGTGACAGTTTGTGGCAGTGACAACTCTAATTTGTTCTATGTGACACACTTTGTTTGTGGCAGTGACAACTCTAATTTGTTCTATGTTACACACTTTGTTTGTGGCAGTGACAACTCTAATTTGTTCTATGTGACACACTTTGTTTGTGGCAGTGACAACTCTAATTTGTTCTATGTTACACACTTTGTTTGTGGCAGTGACAACTCTAATTTGTTCTATGTGACACACTTTGTTTGTGGCAGTGACAACTCTAATTTGTTCTATGTGACAGTTTGTGGCAGTGACAACTCTAATTTGTTCTATGTGACACACTTTGTTTGTGGCAGTGACAACTCTAATTTGTTCTATGTTACACACTTTGTTTGTGGCAGTGACAACTCTAATTTGTTCTATGTGACACACTTTGTTTGTGGCAGTGACAACTCTAATTTGTTCTATGTTACACACTTTGTTTGTGGCAGTGACAACTCTAATTTGTTCTATGTGACACACTTTGTTTGTGGCAGTGACAACTCTAATTTGTTCTATGTGACAGTTTGTGGCAGTGACAACTCTAATTTGTTCTATGTGACACACTTTGTTTGTGGCAGTGACAACTCTAATTTGTTCTATGTTACACACTTTGTTTGTGGCAGTGACAACTCTAATTTGTTCTATGTGACACACTTTGTTTGTGGCAGTGACAACTCTAATTTGTTCTATGTTACACACTTTGTTTGTGGCAGTGACAACTCTAATTTGTTCTATGTTACACACTTTGTTTGTGGCAGTGACAACTCTAATTTGTTCTATGTGACACACTTTGTTTGTGGCAGTGACAACTCTAATTTGTTCTATGTTACACACTTTGTTTGTGGCAGTGACAACTCTAATTTGTTCTATGTGACACACTTTTTTGTGGTAGCGACAACTCTAATTTGTTCTATGTGACACACTTTGTTTGTGGCAGTGACAACTCTTCTATGTGACGCACTTTGTTTGTGGCAGTGACAACTCTAATTTGTTCTATGTGACACACTATGTTGTAGTGACACACCATATTTTGTTCTATGTGACACACTTTGTTTGTGGTAGTGGCACACTGTAATTTGTTCTGCGCGACACAGTAACAGTCCACTGCTGCCCATAGGCCCCCTCTCCCAATGGAAGCCACTGAACTTTCGATATTCGTAGCCAATTCGAGCAAAAGACAATTTAAATAGAATTAAACATTATGTCAAAAATCCTCGAGTACAATGAACTGGTTAGTAAACGATCACTATTTTTCATTATCAGCATTTCAACGTCCACTGTTGGACGTAGCCCTTGAAAGTAGTAAACGCTCACGAGCGGCATTTTACCACCCACACAGTTTACCAAGTCGGGAGTGCAGCCGAGTAATATATCAGACTTAGAAATAAACCCGTTGCCAACGACGCCCGGGCCATTATCTGGCGCTTTTTACGTTGAAAAAAGTGTCATAACATAACCTAAGTCGCTAACGGGGTTAATAGCACTAAAAAACGTTTTTGTCGTAAACGACAGATGTACTTTACGGCGCGTTGAGTACGTAATTATTTTTTATAGGGCATGATGAGGTCGTTAATGCAGTTTTTAATTTGTGGCATTTTTGATGAACATTTTGAAGAAAAAAGCTGTAAAGTTAGACACTCAAACTTTATCCATAAAGGTGGAGGGAAAGTAGGGTAAATTATTCCCGTAGGTCATTGAAATGTTGAGTTAAAATAAATAAATATTTCATTACTTAACAAATTCGAAATACAGTAGCTACCAAGATGTACCAAGCGATGATGGAAAATTCCGAATTGTTCTGTATGATTAAAGGTTTACAACTAGTGGTTCCGTGAGAACAGTAGACCTCGCCAGCCCGTATAAACCAAACCTAAAAGAAACGAACAGAAGTCAAAATTTGCAGTTGGAGACAGACTAAGTACTAAAGTGACAAAAATTCGAGAAATCGGTGAACATACATAAAAGGAAAAAAAATACATACAGCCGAACATAGTACCTCTTCCTTTTTTGGAAGTCGGTAAAAATATAAAAACCTACTTAGTTGTCATAGTTTTCCTTTTAACTACGTTATATATGCTACTGCCGTGAATTTTTTCACATTTCCAGAAGCAACCGTTTGGCTGGTAGGAGGGGGACACGTGACTCTAACAAAAATTACCACTTTAAAGCTTAATATTTCGCCAACAGATCCCTAAATCGAAAAATGTTTTTTGAACACCCGCATTATTTTTGAAGACCTATCCAACGATACCCTAACACACCATGGGATTCACGAGAAAAAAAAATTCACTACCACTTTGCGAGTATGGTACGTACTCAAAAAAAAAATGTTTTTCAAGATTTTATTCTACTCATTTTGTCGGCTTGATTAATTTATACCCATGCCAAATTTTCGTCAAAATCAGTTGAAAAATGCGACCTGTAGAGAATTACAGACAGAAAGACAGAAGGAAGGACAGACGGACATTAGCATTTTTGGCCAATCTCGAAACTTAGACGCTTCGCTCGCTCGGTCAATCACTTTGTGGTAAATTCAGACATCTTAGAATTTACCGATGATAGAATTTAATTAAAATGATATCCTTTGTCACCCCCGCAAGACTTCCCAGCGAAACAAAGACGCTTTATATTAATTTATCGATTGTTATTACGTTCTCTTCTCTACATTGGAACTAAAAACATACATAAACATTCTAATTTTTTACATTATACTAGAAATCCTAATATTATAAAGGCGAAAGTTTGTAAGTATGTGAAGATGTGATAATGTATGTTTGTTACTCTTTCACGCAAAAACTACCGAACAGATTTTGATGAAACTTGGTACAATGATAGCTTATATCCTGGAATAACACATAGGCTACTTTTCAACGCGGACAAAGTTGCGGGGCGTCCGCTAAGACCCCCTTAGTAACAAAACGCTTACACAGAGGGCGCTGTTTCACAATGTACACGGGAAAAACTTTACGGGGGCGAAGCCGCGGGAAAAAGCTAGTAAAAGAGTATAATGTAACTGTCACACTTTTTTTTAAGTTTGTGATATATGTTTATGCATTTAATTCTGGTCTCCCCCTAGCCGTTACAGAGAACCAGGGGAAACAAATTTGCCCTGTCATAAGGAACGCAAAACGCATATGTTTCTGCGAATGTAAGGCCAATGAGAAATGCTCGGTTCCTTTTACAATATTTCACAGCGTGCGTACGGAATAATTCGCAGCCGTGATGCCCGGGAAATGCAGTTTTTTACTTTCTTTTTTCTCTCTATTTCTTATTGCAATTGAATCCTATTGGTTTTCGCTAGTACACTTTATCAGATTGCCTTCAAATACAATAATAATAATATTTCGACTTTACACACGGCTGTTTAGTCCCAACTAAGCCGAAGCTTGTAAATGGGTACTCGACAACTGATAAACATACATAAATACTTTTAATTAAATACTTAAATACATACAAACACCCAGAATCCGAAAATCAACTGTGTCGTTTTCTGTGTTGGTCCCGGGTGGGAATCGAACCCACGACCTTTGGCACAGTAGGCAGGGTCACTACCACTACACCAACAGGCCAATAATGAAATATTTATGATAAAGACGAAAAGAAAATGCAAACTTCGAATAAGTAAAGGTTGTCTGGAAGAAATCGCTCTTAGCGATAACACTGCCTAGATGTACATTACTGTACATCTGTTTTTTTTGTCTGTAAGTAATTTTTTAAATGTGTTTTTGGTTTTTGAAAAAAAGAATTCTGCCTAAACTTAGATAAGTCTAGGATTTAAACTACATTTAGAGGTCCAATCAGGCTCTTAACACTGGGAGTCATTTTGCGACTTAGGTATTTTGAAATTTAGTTATTTTCAGAGCTAAGAGCAACGTCGTTAATTTGCTATCCAGTCATTCTGATATCAACCCAGGAGATTTTATATTGATGAAATTTCAAATTAGCATTTGTAATTTCAGACGTTCTTACGACATATGATATGTCAAAGGAAAGAACTTGAAAACTAAAGAACATTTTAATACCAATACTGTACCATTAATCCGTCGTCAATTCGCATATAAATACCTAGCTACAACAGATTTTTTCCAATTGTAAGTCTTTGTGTTTCATATTTGCCGCAAATGACTTTGTTAAACAAACAACAAGGAAAATCGAAAATAAACGAAGCTACAGGTCACAATGTTCTCTGTTCAAACAAATAATGTTTGCAATGGCTTCTCTGGTTGGTTTGGGCTCAAATCTATCAATAACTGTATTTGAGCAATATCTGGCCACTCTATTTATTCTCGACATGGTTGATTAAGTTCTGCTGAGGCAGAGATGGCCTTTATTTCGATAGGAAGCTTGTCTTATAATATTTAGAAGTCCAATCTCATTTTTATTGTAATTGTGGAGGACCTATTCGACCAGAAAAATATGGATAATAAAGGTCCTCCATTCACTCTCGGGATGGTTATCATCCGATCACACCCCGATCAATCCCTGGCTCAAACCAAGGTTTCAATGTTGCTATGAATCAAACCCTTTTACCGGCAGTAATTATAGTAAGGGAGTTCCTTAAGTTTTAAATAGTTACTTTTCAATTATTACCTACTCTTAAACTGTTTAGCCTATGTTTGTTTGTTTGTTTGTTTGTTTGTTTGTTTGTTTGTTTGTTTGTTTGTTTGTTTGTTTGTTTGTTTGTTTGTTTGTTTGTTTTGTTTGTTTGTTTGTTTGTTTGTTTGTTTGTTTGTTTGTTTGTTTGTTTGTTTGTTTGTTTGTTTGTTTGTTTGTTTGTTTGTTTATTTGGTTTTTGGTCTATCACAGCCGTCGAAATAATTCGGAGTATGTAAAAACCATATAAAACACAACAGTTGATTTGATAACTATAGTAATTTATGTAATAATTACTACCAGGTTTTTAAAACGTCTATTTTTAACAATGGCTAACCGATTTTATTATAATTAGCCTTAATGGTAAACTACAATTTCTAAAACGACTTAAACAGATAAATCATCCGAAACAAAAGTAATATTTGTGTCTCAAAACCAGAACCCAAAGTAACAGCTTGTCCCAATGGGGCCCGCACTAAATATTTGCTTGTCACATTATTATGACAAATTATACTCTAGCGCCCTAGCGGTCTATGGTGTACGACGTAGCGCGTAATTACTGAATGTATGTTTCATTTACATCTGTAGACAAGTGGCTTGAAATATAGCAAAATCCAGTGTACCGAAGTCAAAGTAAAAAAGAACACGTTAATTGTTTATCTAACACTACTAGGTTAGCGCTTAGAAGAAGCGGCTTCTGCAACACATCTTTTAAAATCAAGTTTGTTTAACAATTGTTTGTAAAGATTGTGCGAGGCCGAAGTCCCCAGAACGTCCTAAAAGCAAAACGTCTCAAAAGCAAAACGTCTTTAAAGCAAAACGTCTCAAAAGTAAAACGTCGTAGAAGCAAAACATCTCAAGAGCAAAATAGGTTACAATGGAGTTGTGTCGTTTTCCCTTTTTACCGACTTATTAAAAAGGAGGTTCTATGTTCGGCTGTATGTTTTTTTTTCCTTTTATGTATGTTCACCGATTTCTCAGTCAATTGTGGACCGATCAACAGCCTATAAATGTCCCCACTGCTGGGGCTCAGGCCTACCCTCTCAACGAGGGTGTTCGGGCTATAGTCCACCACGCTAGCCCAGTGCGGGTTGGTAGACTTCACATGCGCCTAAGAATTTCTTCTTCGGCGTATGCAGGTTTCCTCACGATGTTTTCCTTCATCGTTTGAGAGCAGTCAGTAAATGTACTTAAGTTTCGAGAAAAACCCATTGGTACATGACCCAACCGGGGATCGAACTCCGGACCTTTCGATATGATAGGCCGCGTCTTATCCCCAGGGATATGTATATATCCATATGTGGACCGATAAAAATTTTTTTTGTTTGTTTGATTACTTGTGACAATGTCATATGTTATTGTCTCACTCGCCACCTCGGACGTCTATACCATAGCTATTCTAAGTTAATGTGTGTGTCTCACTCCGCCTGTAGTACAAAAATACAATCACTCAGTAGACTGCATTAATAATATCGCTCTCTACTCGTAACTTGAAAAGTGAGATAGAAACGACGACTCTTCCGACACAATACGATGATTGATGACGTAGCTTTCTGTCCGCGAAACGTGTATTTTTTGGACCAAAATCCGCCGTTTTATAAAAGTGAAATGGGTCCCCCTTTGTGGGGGATTTCTACACAGAAAGGTACCCTATATCTGTTGGTATTTGCACTTTTGCGCAGTATAAGGGCCCGCTTTCAGTACTGTAGTACTGAAAGCGAGCCAGAGTTTCTTCCTAGTACCTATCTGTTGTTGGAGCACTATATTTGGCCCGGTGGAGTCTTGAACGAAAGGCTTTTCCCGAGGTAAAAACGAGGCTACGAAAAAGTTTCATCAAAATCTGTTCCGTAATTTTTATGTGAAAGTGTAACAAACATCCTGTACATAATATTTCAGTAAAATCGTACAATTTACTGTCCGTTTACAATCTTTAGCCAGTTTACAATCTGGCTAAATTTATTATAAAATGTGTTTAAAATTTTACGGTGTCATAAAACCCATTTCAATTTTTAACACAACTCGACCGTTGGTTTTTGACAAAGTGTTTTATTCGCGTATTTACTTGCCTCTGTAATTCTCAAAGAGAAAATTTCAAGCGGAAAATCTAATTGTCTGGATGACCAGATGGTGTATTTTCTTCTTATCGATCAGTCAAAGTCATACTTTCTTTCTTTTAAGGAATGAGCGAAATACTAATGTTATAGTAGATCTGTTCTCTTTTTTACTATTTAAGTAAGACGATAAGACTAGGAAAGATGGGGAAGCAATGAAAATTGATTATGAAATGTAATTTATCAAAATCCAAAATGTCTCCTTTCACCTAGTAAGGTATCTCCTAACTAGGTATAAGGTAACTGCCGAACCTAACTTTCTTCTATTTAGACTGAAAAAGTTATAATAACAGTTGCTGTTAGTTACAAGGTTTATAACTGTTGGTTAGTTATTAACTATCTCCGCTTCGAAAGGGATATTACTTATGATCGGCGGAAAAGCTGCAACAATATACTTTTCTTCAAACTTGCTCGTAAATGGTCATATTTTATGCATGCATACAGAAACACAATGGCCTAACACCCGCGGGAGTAATGAAAATCAGTACAACATAATACCCCTAGGGGCTGTAATGTGTAGCTGGTTGTACTGAACTGGTTTATTAAATTAATTAAGTTAAATTGAGTAGTTATCTTGACTTAACTTAACTTGACTAAACATAATAACTTGACTAAACTTGACTAAACTTTACTGATTTCCTCGCAAATGTGATGAAAAACATTGTGTGCATGACGGGTAGTAAGGGTATTACAAACTCGAGTCATCTCCTTGCTCGAGTCACCTCCTCCTCCTTCGGCGTCGGGCTTCTAACACTCTCGTTAGTAATATCCTACTTACTACCCTTATTGCACAATGTACTATTGTAACTTGACTCAAAAAAATTAGCTACGCCGCGAGAATCCACCAAAGAGATCTTAACTCTATCCTTTGTAACATCCAGTATATCGATTTGTAAGTTACAATGACAGAAAAAAACCCCAATTTACTACGTGTTTGTTTGTTCAATATTACCGCGATAAACATTCCCAGCGATCTAGTCGTCTATTTCCCACGGGAAAGGGGAAATGGTGGTGTTTTTGTTGGGACTTCCAGAACACACGCATAAACAACTTTTTGTTGTCCTATAAAAGGCTGTATGTATTAGCGTGAAAGCCTCCATTTGTGTGAATAGAGTTTACTGAGAAAGGCTAGACGGGTTAAGATAATATTGATGGACTTGTGTGGAAACTACACGTTTTTCTCACCAATAGCCACTCGCCACCACGCTAGCCCAGTGAGGGTTGGTGGTTTCCTCACGATTTTCCTTCACCGTTTGAGAGCATTCTGTAGGGTAAACCAGGGTAATTATAAACAGGGGTAATTGGAAACGAGGTATAATAAATCCTTTGATATTCATACTATGGAGTTCTGCCTAGTACAGAATCTTTCCTACCACCCCTGTTTACAATTGCCCTGCTCACGAAAAAATCCCGAAATGTTTCGAGAAAATCCCGTTGGTACAGTCTACCGCACATCAGTGGAAACACTTTGACCTTGAGCTGGCCTAGCCTATTAGGGAGTTTTAATACTACGCGAGACCAGTTTATACTGGTTTTGTTACCACTGATGTGCGGTCGACCGTACACCGCCCAGCCGGGGATCGAACTTCGAATTTTTCGATATGATAGGCCGCGTCTTATCCCCGACGCCACTGACGCTCAGTTTCGCACAGTAATTGCTGTGTACTTAATGATAATGGTTAAATGTAAAGGTTGTCTGGAAGAAATCGCTCTTAGCGATAAGACCGCCGATATGTACCACCTAAGTCTGCTGTATTATTGTGTTCGTTTTATTTTTTTGTGCAATAAAGTGTATTCAATTGATACTTTTACTACAACTGATAAGTCTTGATTACTGCTGTTTCTTCCACAGGTGATATCAGCTCTATCCGTCTTCTTCATTTGCATCTCAGTCCTCTCGTTCTGCCTGAAGACGCACCCTGACCTTCGGGTTCCCAACCCTGATCCTCCGGAGGTGGTGGAGAACACCACGGCAGAGAAGACTGCCATGGTGGTGGAAGTGAGGAACCCCTGGCTGGACAACGGGCAGCCTCACGTCACGTTCTTCTATATAGAACTGATCTGCAATGTGTGGTTCACGATAGAACTGCTCGTCAGATTATTTGTAAGTACTTTCTATAAAAATATATTTCACAAATACAAGATCATCATCAACAGCTTTAACATCTCCCCACTGCTGGGGCTCAGGCCTACCCTCTCAACGAGGGCGTTCGGGCTATAGTCCACCACGCTAGCCCAGTGCGGGTTGGTGGACTTCACATGTAAAGGTTGCAGGTTTCCTCACGATGTTTTCCTTCACCGTTTGAGAGCACTCAGTAAATGTACTTAAGTTTCGAGAAAAACCCATTGGTACATAGCCCAGCCGGGGATCGAACTCCGGACCTTTCGATATCATAGGTTGCGGCTTATCCCCGACGCCACTGACGCATACAATACAAAACAAATACAAGATATCTAACATTTTGTCTAATCTTAAACTATCTTATCTTATCTTCTGAGGGCGCCAGGGATACCTGGCGACACTTGGACCCTATGGGATCTGTTGCGCCAAACCCCTGTCCGCCAATCCGTTTTTTGGTGGACTTCACATACGCCTGAGAATAGTAAATACCAGTCTTTGGCGTATGCTGGTTTCCTCACGATGTTTTCCATCACCGAAAAACCTGTGGTATTATAATAAACCGTACTTAAATTTTCGAAAAACTCATTGGTACGGGCCAGAATCGAACCCACGACCTCATGAACGTGAGGCGAGTGCACAACCAACTAGGCTACCATGGCTCTATTCTCTAACTAGGATCATTATGTATTTCACCAAGTTGTAATAAAAAAACTGTTTTTTTGTCACTACATAAATCTAAGGAAAGTGTAATACATAACATCACATTGTGCCACGGCTCTCCTCGTAATGTTCTAGGCATACAATACAAAACCTTGTATGTGTTTACCACTTTGTGTGTGACAGACAAACAACGCATCAAGAAAACCTCTATATACATACGTGCACAAAAGTGTATGTCTGCTTCTGAAAGAACCTGTCGAGTGCAGTGCAGCACAATAACTTTGCAAATGTACGGAGTCATTTTGCTAGAGTTACCGCAGAGCGGTAGGAAAATTTACAGTTATTTTTTTCTGATAAATACGATTAAGTATTCTTATTTTTATACTGGGATACGTCACGTGGTACAGTGTGTCACACAGTTATGAGACACGAAGGAAAAGTACTTTAAATAACGAAGATAGGAAATTTTTAAGTACCTTAGAACTACTTTCAAAGATTTCAAATCACCCGCCGGTGCTGGGAATCGAACCGGACAAATGTGGAACGACCGGTCGTCGTGGAGATCCTTGGGGGAGGCCTTTGTCCAGCAGTGAACGTCTACAGGCTGATATGATGATGATGATGAAATGTGGAACAAAGACATCCTGTATTTTTATGATCTCAATCAAATCCATTAAAAGAATCAGTTCTTTCCAAGTAACATAATATCGTAATTCAAAGTAAGACGTTATTATTTCTTCTGTGGTAAAACTGTGAACATTAAGGCATAATTTAAAAATTTGAAAGTTTTGTAAAGTTGACAGGAACGTCAACAATTATGCAATGCTAAAATAAACTATGGTTTTAGTAAATTTTCCCTGTGTTAAAAAAACAGAAGGGTAGATCATCGGTTGATTCTTTTTCAATACGTATGGTCGTATGTCCGATATTGTAGATAAAGGTAATCCGACGCGGCAGCGCACCGGCTGCCGTGCCGTGTGTTTTCACACATACCTATTTGACGGCTGGGGCCGAACAATGCCACATAATGGAATTCCCAACGTGCACGCGTCTGGACAGGTTGGGATCCTGAACAATACTGACCCTGACGGAGTGAGGTTATTTATTATAAACAAATAAAACTTCATCTATCAATAAAATACTCAAAATACGTTCAAAATTTCAGCTCAATCGTTCCAGTTTTTGAGTTATCCGGCGGCGGACAGACAGACAGACGTGCAAACATAGTTTCGCTTTATAGAACTTCAAAAGAATGATTGCAATTTTTCCTAATCTATCATAATGTTTTTTAACTTGTTTAAGTATATAAGTAGGTATAGGTATATATATTTTGAAGTAGGTACAAAATTAATTATTTTATGTATGTTTTAAAAAAGAAAACTTGTCATTTTACCAGATGTGTAAATAATCTGGTTAATGTAAATAATAAAATGTTAGTACCTTGTCATTAAGAATTAAAAGTTTTAAAAAAATCGTGTCTCTTCGTATTCACAACCGAAGTTTTTTTTCCCCTCAATAATTGCGGTCGGCATCTCATCAAAACGAATCCGAGAACCCCTCAAATGGGGACGCCAAGTTCCAAAGTTGACGTTTGCAATTTTTAAATGGGAAACTTGGACCAAACTTCCACCAAACCCGACATCCGAAACAATGGGCATCGGTGGCTTGCATAACCGAACTTCGTGGAAGCAATTAAAAATTAATTACGTCAGGGAATTGTTACAACAGACAAAGAAAACATTATCGTTTATGAGACCTCGTATTCACAATATTTCCAAGTGGCCAGGTATGAAATTATCCAATGTACAGGTTCAGTTCGGTTCAATGTACTTTTTGCGATGTAGTCATTTTGCGACTTAGGTATTTTGAAATTTAGACATTTTGAGATTTGGACGTGGTCAGTTTGCGATTCAGTCATTCTGATACCAACCCGCTAATTTTATGCTGTTTTCTGTTAGAACTTGAACCAATTAATATCTTACTTATGCGAGGTTCTATAGCGAGCTCTCAACTCTATAAAGTCATACTCTGAAAGCGTTACAAAGGAATGTATTCTTACCCTCGTAATTTCGCAACACTCTAGGGAAACCGATGGGGTTTCTGATAACTTTAGAAAGAAACTTTGAAAATTGTTGCGTCAAAGTTAAAATAAAACCTGTCAAAAATTTTTAAAAATTAAGAGTATTTAGACGGATGTTTTGATAATGAAGATAAATTTATACATTTATTTCCTAAGTTTTATCAGCTTTTATTTTATTAATTCACTTATCAACGGTACAATGAAATAAATAAATAAATATTGTTGGTTTTGGGTAAAAGTAAACGTGATTAGCTGCACTGCATAATATATATTTTTTTATTACAAAATGAATATTTTAAAAAGTAACAAGTAGATAAGTTCCAGCTAAGGCTCAGTTTATTATATTTGATTGTACCGCTAATGAATGCTTTTATACATACCTACTTAAACCCGTTTGATGACTATACTACCATTATTCGACTACAAATAGTAATACAGGTATTTTTTAATCCTCTTGCTACCGACCGACCGCCTCAGTAGCATGATGTTTTTAAACAAATAGTCACCGCAAACCCCCAAAATCCTAAAATCACTATAACACTTTAGCCGATAGAAAGGGGGGTAAAAACACCGGTGTTGCTAGCTGGTAGTAGAATTGATAGTACCACGGATAACAAACACTCAAAACGAAAGCAGACAAATCTTGTTACAATAAAATTTCTCAACTCCCACATACCCCTTAAAAGGTTTTCCGAAATAAAACTCCCAAACCGTGTACGGAACAAATAGGCGTATCCACGAAAGCATAATCACAGAGCACCCCTGTCTACTCTGCTAACAAATTGCACACAAGTCTCCCTTTGACAGAGGAGGTAGGGGCAAAACGGCTGGCCTATCTTTGTTCACTCGGCTGCGTAATTTTTTCATTGATTACACCGTTATCTGGGGTCCTTGGGGGTAATTTGTGGGTGTATAACAGGTATGTTTGCCCCTCCAGTCTGATAATAGGATTTGTGATTTGATTTATCCATCTGATATTATTGACGATTTACACGAAATTGCGATACAGAAAACGTACAAAAGAAAGAGTACCTATTCTGTAATTTTTTGATAGCCTACAGTTCAATAGGTAGGAGTTATTTTTTAAATTACAAATTTTAATAAATAAATAAATATTTCATCATCATAATCATCGGCGTGTACTAGTCCACTGCTGCACACAGGCCTCCCGCGCCACTGAACCCGATCTTCGGTTCTCCGCATCCAGTCACTGCCACCCACCTTACGCAGATCGTCGCTCCAACTAGCCGGGGGGCGTCCCACGCGTGGTCTGAGCTATTTCGAATACTTTAATTCTCTGGTGGATTACCTCGTTTCAAATCGTGTCCCTCAGAGAAACTCCGAGCATAGCTCTTTCTATAGTTCGTTGAGCGACATAATGTATCTAACCCCCACATAATGTATCAAACCCCGACATAATGTATCTAACAAACTTTGAACCCCCATTTCGCTCCTTTAGGGATTGAATTTTGAAATATCCGTCCCTATACCTTGTCTACATTATAAAGTGACCTCTGTGGAAAATTTCAGCTTTCTAGGTCTAAGGGTTTCGGCTGTGCATTGATGAGTCAGTGAGTGAGTCAGGACTTTGCCCTATATAAACAAGAGATAAATATTAACATTTATTATTTAGTATTATAATGATTTACAATAATAATGTCCGGAAAAATGTCCAACGACCATGCTCGAACTGAAAAATGTCCAAACTGAAGAATGTCCAATCTGAAATTATCACGCGTTCTTTTTTATTAAACTAATTTGACATTTTATTATTATTAATCTATTTTTTTAATGACTTCAACTTATTACCACAATTTTATTTAATGACCTGTAATTGATTATTATATAATTATTTACGGGTCTAAGTTTTATTTACCTTGCCCGACGTTTCGACCAGGTTACACTGGCCGTGGTCACGAGCTGACTGGAGAGGCGAGCTGTCATTGTTGATCGCTGTGAGTAGTTTCTGAAACTACTAAAATACTTACTTACTTACTTAATACTTACTTTACTACGTAAATAATTATATAATTATGAATACAAAGCGCGAAAGTCTAAAATGTACTGTAATTGATTATTAATAAAAATGTCTATGTCTATCTCCTTCATGTCTTTCTCTTAATTATTTCATTCTTTTCCTTCATTCGACTTCACCATAGCTTGACCCCAAACCAATCTATCACCCAAAGACCAGTGGTCAATACCAATTTATTTGTACCAAATTCCGTATAGTTACCAGAACTAATCTTTTTCTTTGTGATTGCACTTTCCCCGGGGACTGATGGAGTTTATTGAGTTAGAGTTGGCTAGTTAGTGGCCGGATTTCTTCGCCACTGAGGCAAGCTGTTCGTTAGAGTGGACGTCGTTATAAATGATTCACTTGAAGTCTGTTTAAGCTTCGAATAAAAGTATAAGAATGCTTCCTTCGTCATGTTTACTAGCCTAGGATCTTCGTTAGTGACCAGGCGTCGGATATTTCATGGCAAAAATTAAAGGTCATAGGGATATGATGAGTAGTATTAATGTCACTTCTGTCTCGTACAAACAATTGTTATACAAATTTGTTTTTTATAAGATCTGTACAGAAGTAAGCGCCGCTACTTCTTCCCAGCGTTAACTTAAAGGAAGTGGTGGCAGAAAAAAATTATGTGTATTTGTACCCAGTGTCCTCAAATATTTTGAATTTGACTTTGACAGTCATAGCTCATATCCTGGAATGGCATACAGAATATTTTTAACGTGGATGAAGTCGCAGAGCGTTCGCTAGTATATATAGCTAGTCTAGTTATTAGATTAGAACTGATATCTCTATGATCACATCCTCTAGTATGCTAAGTCATAGTGAATAAATAAATTGTCTATTGTGTCATGGAACGCTTTGTAAATTTATCTTGAATTTCCAAGCGGCTGGATTTCCGACCCCATTAAGTTCGTGTATTCAAGGCGCCCATTTTGCTCTGCCTCCTTATAGCGTCAGTGGTGTGAAAGACTTTTGTATATGAGAGTATAAAATTACTATTACTTCAGTTTCCCTCACAGAGTTCTGGGCAACAGTTAGTCCTGTTTAAGTCCAGTTGGACCAGTTTCTCCTAAAATAATGAGAAGGTTATGCCCTGACTGAAAGCCCTAAAACCCTGGTGGCCACCATATTGGATGTACCATAAAATTGAATATACTAGGGTAAAACTCGGTAACACGCCCCACTTGACAAAACGCCCCACTCACCTAGCACGCACATTAACAAAGCTACTCAGCACACGAATAGAAACGCAAGTAGCTATCAGTCGCCCGACAGGTTGTCTACTACGTTGTATGGCTACTTGCGTTTCTATTTGTGTGCTTCGTAGCTTTGTCAGTGTGCGTGCTAGGTGAGTGGGGTGTTTTGTCAAGTGGGGCGTGTTACCGAGTTTTACCCTACATTGCATTGTCTTCAGAACCGAAGGAAGAAGTGTGAAAATTTTGAGCATGATCGGAAATCGGGACGTGGTCGAAAAATCGATCGCAAAACTCTTGCCGGACAGACAAACTGAAACCAAATCAAATAAAAAGCTTGTAAAGAAGCATACCTATTATAAAATACACGATTACATAAAGGATAAGCCACTTGGTCTGAAGGTACTTCTGGAATAATTATTATGATGTCAGTTATGTAAGCATTAAATGTTCCAATCTGCCTTCACCGTACCTGCCTGTAGCACACGGATATTATTAATCCCATCTCCACTGGATCCTATTAATAATTTGTTCTCATCCGGAACCCTTTCCAGTAAATTGCTTATATTGTTTATTTAAAATTACCTTGAAATTAATCCCTACATTTTCCTGAAAAGGATTACCTTATGGCATCAGAGGAGATTAAATTGCTCTTTCTCCAACGGCCATTTGATTAAAACGCTATGATTTAATTATGACGGTGTTAAGTTTCGACCATAATTAATTTACACGGGCAAGGATAAAGATCAAACCCCTGCTCAAGCGTTTAACATGCTCATCAAGATCATTTCTATTTATGTCTATCGCATCTTCAGTATGGTACGTTACTACGATTCTACAACGTCGGAACCAAATTGTGAATTTGTAAATTTTACTGGAGATTGTTTTACAGATTTTAATATTATTCAGAGTCTGAACTTCAGACTAAGTTCTGTCTGGCAGTGTTACCTCAATTTTGCAAATTTTGACAATTCTGATGTACTGGACCTACTGAATGTGCGATGTTATAAGTCATTTCTTGCAATGCCAATGAATCGCCTGAATTTTTTTACAATGTTAATTATTATTTTTAGGTGTTTTAACATTATAGAAAGCTTTATCTATTTTAACTAATTCTATTTCTATCGGTTTGATGACCACTTCTTAAACTTCTACTTTAGGTTCAATCTCAGTATCTTCGCGTCAGTATGTTTGGTCAGATCTAAGATCATAGGATACTTTTAGTCCACTTTCGTAACCAGTATCTAAAATGGATATGATGTGTCCATTTTCACAACCAATTTCGAAAGTGAATTTTGTCCAGTCCAGAGACAAATAATCTGCATAAGCGTGGCCTGTTACGAACTTGAGATAAATAATCCCGATTCGTAAAGAGTTTCGAAAAAGATCCGAGTGTACTTATTATTATATCAATTTTAATGAACTCTTGACAAATGCAGATACTTAGCTAATTAAAGCAGCAACTTTTGCAACGCTCCCAAGTCCTCGTTAGTTCTCGATGGAAGACTTCCATTACCGAAAAGCGAAGACGACAGCGTTTATAACTCACAAGAACTCAACTTTGCCGAGTGCAGCGGTGAAACTCGGGGTACAAGTTTGAAGCTCAGAGATAACTTGATTAGCTACTAAAACTCTTTTGACTAAGCATTGTTTCGATAATTAACTTATTGTACATAATAATATACTTTATTGTCATACTCTAATTAGGACAACTTGATAAGATGATGAGAGTTGAGAATGAGAGAGATAGAGAGAAGATGATGAAGAAGAAGATGATGATGATGAAGAAGAGAATGAATGAAAAGAGAGAGAAAGTGATGAAAATGAGAGATATCACCGCGTATAAACCTTATAATCAGGGAGCGTACGTATACGTATGAAAACGTAATTGACTGTCTTTGTCATAATAAAAATACATTGTTGGAGGCAACAACCAATTTCTATTTAATTTTTTTTTTTGTAAATTGCAAGTATAATAACATAATAACTTGTAAATATAATTATTTTTTCGCCGTATTATTTATTACAGTCGTATTTCCATTTCTGATTGTAAAAAATTAAAAAATGTATCGCTCCTGCTGTCAGCAAAACCCAGCAATATAGAGAAACATTTAAAAACAACAAAGCAATTTATTGAGAATCATTGGGATGTTGCAATGTTCTCTTAAAAAACATGCTTTAATGAACCAAGTTATGCACATATTGAACCAAGTTATAACGTAAGAGAATGTTATATCAGAAAACCAGAAATTTGGAACTAAAATTACAAATTCTATTATTTATTCCTATACCAAACTAATTTCAGCAGGTCCACCAACCCTCCCGCGGCGAGGCATAGTCCAACGTCACACGCCGCAGTGAATATGCGCTAACTCATTTGTATGGAAATTCTGGCAACTTCACAAGGAAACGTATGGGCCACGCCCGGGGTACAATTAATACTAGATGCACATCTCTGTACAGACGTCTAAAACATTTGCATTGTACAGTTAGATAGAACGATTATTTGAATGAAAATGTGGCTGGTATTAATATTACTTCAACATCGCACAATCTTTACAAACAATTGTTGCACAAACTTGACTTATTAATTGCGGAAGTTTATTGCGTCTTTTTCTCAGCTCTATCACCCACGAGGCGGTGGTAGATAACTTTAAAAAAAGCTTTTATTATTCATAGTATACATTTTTGCATGCAATATTATATTAATTTATAGATAAAATTGACGTGTTTAAATGTACCCAGTGTGCTCTTATGGAATTATACAATTTTGACTGTGACTTTGAGACGCTAATGCTGAGTCGCTCAAAGGTATTAAAGAAAGATCCAAATAGATAGTACGCTAAAATGGCAAAGGGCTGGTCACATCTGTCGGAGAACCAATAACGATAGAAGAGTTCTCCAGTGGAGACCACGGCTTTGCAAGCGTTGTGTGGGACGCCCCCCGGCTAGATGGAGCGACGATCTGCGTGAGGGGGTTGGCAGTGGTTTGATGCAAGTGCGTCAGTGGCGTCGGGGATAAGACGCGGCCTATCATATCGAAAGGTCCGGTGTTCGATCCACGGCTGGGCCATGTACCAATGGGTTTTTTCTCGAAACTTAAGTACATTTACTGACTGCTCTCAAACGGTGAAGGAAAACATTGTAAAGAAACCTGTATACGCCGAAGAAGAAATTCTTAGGCGCATGTGAAGTCCCCCAACCAGCACTGGGCTAGCGTGGTGGACTATAGCCCGAACACCCTCGTTGAGAGGGAGGCCTGAGCCCCAGCAGTGGGGATATGTTAATAGGCTGCTGATGACGCAGAAAACAGTGGCGCGCCTTGGGGGATGCCTATATCCAGAAGTGGACTAATGCAGGCTGACTATGATAATGTTGTTTCCTCGGAAACCTAACAACGCGAAAATAGTTAACGTATCCATCAAGATTCCAGCAGTGAAAGAATTTTTGTAACAGGTTTCGTTACCTCGAGCGGACTTAACAGCTTCGTTGTATTAGTAAAGATTAAAGACATAGAAAATTATTAACTGCTCATCAAGCAACTTAAAATTCAGAGCAAGGCCTTGAATGTAACAGTCTATCTGTGACGTGGCAATTACGACGCGCGTAATACTCTCATTAAAACCAGATTAAGAGCTGAACAAAGACAAGTCAACTAAAGCTTCTGGCTTATGAGCCCCTTACAGCTTTTATCTGCCTGCAGCATCCAAGAAATTTTGTTCAACTCACTACTCTTAGAGTAGTACTACTTTAGTTAGAGGGTTGTATTAGAAAGTAGTTTTTTTTAAGCAACACTGCTGCGTCAGTTCCTTCTCTTGACAATTTAAAAGGGTCAAGAGATGACACTTATACCCTCTTAAGTTGCTTATAGTACGTATATACCTTGTCGCCCTAATGTAAGGGACACATTCGCTGTTGACATTAGCGAATACATTAGAGTGACAAGGTAAAGTGATCAGCTATTTAAGACGTTGACTGTACCTACGTTAGCTGCATAAATTGAATGTGATAAACGTGTTTATTTAATTATAGGACTGCGAATCACAAAACAAGTTGTTAATCTTCTTTTTGATTACCTAACTACGTTATTTGGAAAAACTGATGAAATTCAAAAAAATAACTTCAACTCTCTGGTTCCTATGGTTCTCGCTAGCTCCTCTGATGTGAGTTCACTCGCTGCAACTAGGTTATAGAAACTACTTTATTCTAATGAAGTAGTAAACAATCGCGAATCTAAACTTGACACGCTTTACAAATATTACTCGATTGAGGCTTTGATATTAGTGCTTTTACCCTTCCCACAGTTACTGTCTAGATTGCAAATGTTTGCACAAAATTGAAACCAAAGTGTACTGAATGCGTATTCGTTGTCACAAATGGTAGCATTTTACGATATCATGAATAATTCATGTGAATAAGCCACGGGTATCCCAGTGTTCCGAATGTATTGTTTTGTTTATCGTGCCGCTGTATCTCGGTTATTATTGCCCGTTCTATATTATGTGTTTTAAACATGTCTTTTTGTTTTGTATTGAACCCCAGTTTGGAGTAATTTAGCAGACATCTTTTTACACTTTCTCGTTTCGGTTTTAGTTTTTCTTGCTTATGATGAAAGGTATAATTTGGTTGCTATAATGTATGTAGGGTTATGTTTTCACGATGGTTATGTTTTTACGTTCTACCGGAATTACTATGTCAAGAAAAAATACAATATTCGGTTTTAATTTATCACTTTCTCGAGGCGAGAGTTTTAGTTTTTCTTAATTATGATGGAAGGTATCGCGATTACGAAGTTCTCCTTCCTTCACATCAATATTGTCATTGCATTTTACTCTTCCGAAACTCAAGCCGGCCCAGAAGGTATTGTCGATTTGTCACTAAAGGACCCAAGGGCGTATCCAGTTTCTCGAAACGTCTCGAGTTAAGTGAATACGTAACCAAATATATTCACAGTTATAAATGCCTCCTTAGGAAGGGTTTGCTCAATTTCTGTGTATGTTAATTTGGCCTTCCCCATTAATGTAAGGCCACCGCAGGCTGTTGACTTGGGATAGTGCGGCCTAATTATGGTTGCGTATGAATTCATAATGGCTGCTATTTCGTTTGACATTTGTGGAAACTTGGGGTTTGCGGACTCAACTGATCTGTGAATGTGTTTATTCATTTCGCATCTCTAATAAAAATGCATTTATAAAAAAAACTGTCACGTTTAAAATAGAAGTAATATTTCAACCCGGAAGCAGAGCCAATGTAGCGGTAAAAGTTGTACAAAAACCTTTTTTACGCTAAAACTTTGCATTGAATTTTAAACTCGTGTGTTTTTTGGACAACGGCCAAACACAGTTCGTGGACCCGGTTCAAAAATTCAATGAAACGAACGTTTTGGCAGCGGCTCCTGGACTAACTTTTAACATCTTGCCATTCAATATATAACGCGTCAGCTGCGAGTTGGAATTGGTACGTAAAGTAGAAGATACGTAATTACTTATGACATTAATAAACTGCGAGCCAGTAATACTTAGTAGGTAGCTATACTGAAATTTCCAAGATATTTCGATGACGCAATCTGTTGGTGACGCGTCAACCAATCAAAGCAATGAAATCATTCCCGCTCTCATTAGGTCATTAACAGCCTATTAATCTCCCCACTGCTGGGGCTCAGGCCTACCCTCTCAACGAGGGCGTGCGGGCTATAGTCCACCACGCTAGCCCAGTGCGGGTTGGTGGACTTCACATGCGCCTAAGAATTTCTTCTTCGGTGTATGCAGGTTTCCTCGCGATGTTTTCCTTCACCGTTTGAGAGCAGTCAGTATATGTACTTAAGTTTCGAGAAAAACCCCATTCGCACGTGGCCCAGTCGGCGATCGAACTTCGGACCTTTCGATATGATAGGCCGCGTCTCATCCACAACGCCACTGACGCTCTCAACAATTAATATTGTTTTTAGAAACCTTGTTTTAAAATCCACCACATACGTAGCATTCAAATATGAAATTCGTCGGAATTGACAAGTGTATTGTTTTGGTAAAGCACCTTTCAATTTATGCTATCCGTCAATTGTACAGAGTGCGACGTGCCAGAGGACGTGTACCATATTCTAATCGAATGTGTCCGGAATGAATCCTTGCGGTCACAAATATATTTTTCATTACTCATACTCTGAAAGTAGGTCTGAAGTTGCCTGAGGAGCGGGTTGAAAGTAATACATCTCAGCCCTAGGGAGAATCGCTTTCAACTGACAGCTGTCAAATTATATTAAGAAAAAACTAGTACTATTTTGACATTTCTATTGGACCATGATCCAACTGTCTATACAGCCACTCAATTACAGCGCGATGTAAAATTGAAATAACATAAAGTTATGTAATAATTAAGAAATATATTTTTTAAAATGAGTTTATTATAATTATTACTGTCAACTATTTCTATAAAATAACATAGATTTGGGCAAAATATTTACCATTTTTTCAATGATGGAAATGAAAAATGATGGCAGAATACCTGGCCGGCCACAGAAAAAAAAACAAAGTAGACGGGAAAGCGGCAATCCGATCTTCTTTTGTTTTTTTGAGTTGTAGAGTTTTGTTTATGCTTCTGTATAGCAGAGATTTGTATTAACACTCATTTTATGTTTTTGTTTTTACTTTTAGTGTATTCTTAATGAAAAGCACAGTGTTTCCCTCGGGTTCAAGACTTATTTAGAGGTCCCTCGAACTATTGGCGCCCTCGCTACGCGTCAGGCGCCAAACCCCGTCTCGGGACTTAAATAAGTTACTTTCACACCTAGGTTAACAATGTACTATTAATGTGAACATGTATGATTTAGGTCACTATATCAGTGCCTTAGCGTTCTTACTATCGGAGGCTGCCAGGGCACTATATCCCTTAGAATGTGGCTGTCAGATTTTGATTTTAACACTCTGAGGGTTATAGGTTAGTTAGGGTAGGTATCATCAGATGAAATCTATAAGGTACTAGTCCGGTAGATTTCTTCTGTTATTCTGCGTTGACTCCAATAGAGCGACATAGTTAGCTTTATCGACTAAGCTCTGTAAATTTAGATTTAAAAAATATATATATATGCTAATTATTGCTCCATTCTCTTTGACTATGGTGTGATTTTCAATTAGTTCTGCAAACGCCAGGCACTTTTGTGTATTGTTCGCTGTGAAATGCTAAAATATTCATCAAAACGACAGACGCATCTCAGGCGTGTCTGTCATTCAGACAGAATTTCGCAGACGGAATGTTTTAGTGTAATTCTTGCAAACTTTCAATTGTACAGCTATTTTCTCATCTCATTTCTCGTTTTTATACAAAATCATTAGAACTTGATGAAATATTGTTCCATTCAGCTCAATCGGTCTATTAGTTTTCGAGTTGAGCGCCGGACAGGCAGGCGAAGAAAATGTATTCGCTATAAGTTGAAGCCTAAAAATACCTAACTTGGAGCGTATTTTTGTACTGCTCTTTTCATTCTAGTATGCACGGCTCGTAGCGGCTAGTACGTTTTAACGATTTACTGTACATATTAATGTCCAATCTGAAAAATGTCCAACCGTTGAAAAATGTCCAATCTCGTCAACTTGTTCAACTTATGATTCGGAACCTTATCCTTACATAGTCTAAAACAAAGTCACTTCCCGCGTCTGTACGCTTAGATCTTTTAAACTGCGCCACGGATTTTGATGCGGTTTTCACTATTATTCAGATAATTTCCTTCAGATGGTTTATAAGTACTTATCCCATGCGGGCGAAGCCGCGGGAAATAACTAAGTTAACAAATGTTTTTGTTTGTTCCAGGTAGCCCCCAATCTACTAGAATTCATCAAATCACCTGTCAATATAATTGACTTCATAGCAACGCTTAGTTTTTACATGGACGTGGTAGTGGAACTAACAGTAGTGAGAAAGACAGTGGTGAAAGCTGATATCCTGGAGTTCATATCCATCATCAAGATCCTCAGGCTGTTCAAGCTGACGAGGCACAGTCCTGGGCTGAAGATCTTGGTGCACACCTTCAAGGCGTCAGCGAAGGAGCTGACTCTTCTTGTCTTCTTTTTGGTGCTTGGTATCGTGATATTCGCTAGTCTGGTGTATTATGCTGAGAAGTCTCAGGTACCTAATTTATGTTCCATCCTATTTGTAATTTTAATTGCAAAATTTTTTTTTGGGGATTTTTTTAGTTTTCGTAAAACAACTCTTAATCGCTTTAACTTCAATAACAAGTCAACATGGATGCGCCAAAAGGGTGAAAGGAAAAGAAAGTAAAGCGTATCCCAGACTCACGCGGCCTGCGGTGGCGGCCTGCCGCAAGCCGCAGCCTCAATATGCAAACGCTGCCCGCGCGTTCTGAAGTCTCACATACATTGCATAGGGAATATAACAGGCCGCCACCGCCACCGTAGGCCGCGTGTGTCTGTGATACGCTCAAAACATAACAGTATCGGTATCGTAATTTGGTCATCCCTAGCACGATCAAACTGACAGCTGCCAAAAAGGAGTTTCGGAAACGGACTAAGCACAGCTATCGATTGCGTTCGCAGCGGTCTGCAATCAACAGAATGGAAATAAATCACAGATGGCTGCCAATACTTAACGTTGCCACTAACCGAGTTAATTAAACCCTTAAGGGGATAGCTCATTTACCAAGACAGGGTAACGGTTGAGCAAAAACTAATCTATCCAAGCGAGCGCTGCCGGATCCAATTGGCACAATACCGCGCCAACCACGTCTGATCTGACCTGTCTATTAGACTGTCCACGGATGGTCTATATATGAAATATTTATAAACATAATCACCAAATAAAGTATTTATTTAAATTAATCCAATGGAATAAATATTACATGACAAAGAAAAAAAAACAAATCAATACTAACAAGGAATGGTACCCAAGTTTCTGGCTCTGATTCGAATAATTGTAATGTACCTATGTTGTCTACAACAACAAAAAACGTGTACTAGGGTAAAACTCGGTAACACGCCCCACTTGACAAAACGCCCCACTCACCTAGCACGCACACTAACAAAGCTACGCAGCACACGAATAGAAACGCAAGTAGCCATACAACGTAGAAGACAACTTGTCGGGCGACTGATGGCTACTTGTGTGTATATTCGTGTGCTGCGTAGCTTTGTTAGTGTGCGTGCTAGGTGAGTGGGGCGTTTTGTCAAGTGGGGCGTGTTACCGAGTTTTACCCTGTAGTACAGAAAAATAATTGACACATATTTTTTGCCCATATTTAATCTAGTATGAAAAGTTACTAAACCCTCTAAATTGTTTTGAGAGATTTGTTGAAGCAAGATGCAAGGTTCTTGCCTTTATGACATGTTTAAAACATGAACAGTAACATACCCGTGTCTCAACCAGACCAGTCGGTGTTAGATCAAATATTATAAAAACATTGTTTATTCGGATTTTTTTCAAAAAAACTGACAGAATTAAATTCGAGACAAAACTAAATTAACAAAAGCCATTAAATTCGTCCGCATGCACCGACCGTTCGCCGAATACCGCTTCAATGTAAATTCTCCTTAATAAGATCAATTCGGTCGAACTTTTCGTGCCTGAATTGTCTGAAATTCATCCATGATACAGAGCCGTGGAGTTAAATTGCCTGTCAATTTGAGACCAACAGAAAAAACCGGACCCTGAGGGTTCCGTACAAACTTAATTATGTAGTAGATAGATAGTTCATCACATCATCCACACAAAAATGTCAAAAAACAAATTAACAATTTTTGCATATTTTCTTGTGCTGTGTGACCTTTGTCTTGCTTTTTGCCAAATTTCTTTTTAGAATCATAGGCCTAAGGTCGGGGCGAGAGGAGAGGCGAAATACACTATAATATGCGAGTGTCAAAATATGCGGCGTTCCTGAGGTACGGAACCCTAAAAACCATGCGTTATTGAAACGAATGACCGGAATGACTTTCAGGAAATGAAATTCATAAATCAAAATTGTATGCCGTGCTGCGTCGAAGAGTTGCGCGGTCCTTTTTTTAAATTTTCATTGGAACGAACGATAGCTTTGTTTATAATAAATTCGTTGAAAGTAAACTTTTCAACAAGCTTTAACTTTTAAACATATTAAATTATGTAAAACCATTCCGGGGTGTTCTGATCGATTCTATTAATCACCATTATATTTTAAAACTAGGTATACTCACAAGAGAAAATTAAAAAAGTAGAAAAAATACATAATCTAACCACTTATCGGAAGACGCAGCGTAGGCAGGCCTTCACAAGGTAGACCGACGATCTGGGGAAGGTCGCTTGACCCGGCTGGATGAGGTTAGCGTAGGACCGGTCGTCGTGGAGATCCCTGGGAGAGACCTTTGTCCAGTAGTGGACGTCTACAGGCTGATATGATGATGAATAACATGTCCCTAGGCTTCTCTAAACGAGGGCGTATGGCCTCTTATTCAACCACGCTACCCAAGTGCGGGTTGGTGGACTTCACACGCGCCTAAGAATTCCTTCTTCGGCGTATGCGGATTTCCTCAAGATTTGAGAGCAGTCAGTAAATGTACTTACATAAGTTTCAAGAAAAACTCATCCGTACATTGGCACGGCCAGGGATCGAACTCGGATCCCTGGACATGATAGACTGCGTCTTCACCATTACGCCTCCTACTCTCAACACAACTGGTACTTTGGTACTGAGTACCACGGCAGGTAATGTATAATGCAGTGTACATACATGCCACGTTCCACAGCCTACGTAATTTACGATTCAATATCTCAAAGAAGAAGACATAAAATACAGAGATCCCTTCCCACGCTGTACGATTCCTGCCACAAACAAGGTTCCCGGCACACGTTTCGTTTAACAGCCTGTTATAATGCACTACGTGACATTATAAAACACCTCGCGGCTATCTTGCCCGCAGCTGCCACGGGTAAAGGCTCTCACGTACTGCTGTGAGTAGTGGCAGCCGTAGCGCGCCCGGTAATTCGATTATGAATAAATACTTAAATGAATAGTTCATAAAATCAAAATTGAGTAGGCAATTTTTGGCATTCGCACATTTAATTTTAAACAGGCTATAAAATAAAATATTATTATTAAGTAAACCGAAATTAATGTTGTTGTTGGATAATTTGGGTCTTCGGTTATGACTACGTGGCAAAGTTATTCAACAGGGGGAAAACAGCTAGTAATATTATAAATGCGAAAATGTCGATGTTTGTCGAGTATGTTGCTCATTAAGCCATAACGGCTGAATACATTTTGACGAAACTGGTTCAGTGATAGAAACCCGTATACCCTGGAATAACTTAAATGATACTTCTTAACATGGGCGAAGCCGCGGGTATAAATAAAATTAGTATGTAATACAAGAGAAATGATACTGACTAGAATCTAGGCCACTTCGCATTCTAAGCCCGCTTTGTAAACTATCACCAAATTAGCCTAGGTAAAATAATTTGCCTAACCTTATCGTTGATAAGTTGGGAAAGCCGCGGCAGTTGTATTGCTAGGCGCGGCAATATGCCGCGTCGGTTTGAGCAAACCTTTATTCTCTTCCGAAGTATGCGTAAGTAAACTTTAGTAATATACCAAGTTGGTATTGAAATTTGTCTGCTGCGATTGTTGTGATTTTGAGTTTACTTATTTTGGAGCTCGAGTGGGAAGTTTCGCGTGTGTTCTTAGTTGCTTTTTTCATGTTGCTTAAACAAAGTAAAAGTAAAGGAACAAAGAGGATTTTTAACAAAGGAAAGCATGTAATTGTTTCTAGTATGAAAGAGTTGGTAGGTATAGGCGTTGTGCTCGTATATGGATTTCGAAAACATTATTTTTAAATTATTAATAATTTTAAATAATATTTATGTCATTTTTTGCCTTGGTTGGTAACTTTACTTTGTTAATTAATAAAAAAAAGCACATAGTATCTCCATAATTATTTTTATTAATGGAGGAGATGAAAATAATAAGATTTAATAATAAAAAATTGCAGATCTCTTTTATTATTATTATGAAACGATATTATATTAAAGTGGCCTGTTATGAACAGGCCACTTTAATTTTTTTTCATACTTACATTTTTCTATGGAACCATACTTGATTTTGTATTAAATATTTATTTTCTCAAAAACTATAACCATATGATTTTATTGTCCTTTGAGTATTCTACGTATTCATCAAAACACAAAAAAAATAATTTTTTATTTAAAATTCACCGATCGCTTCTTTCATACACAAAAACATGCTGTATTTAAACAGGTTATAACTGCACAATCTATTGTTACAGGACAACCCAGATAACCAGTTTAAGTCGATCCCCCTGGGGCTGTGGTGGGCGATAGTGACCATGACCACGGTGGGGTACGGGGACATGGCGCCCAAGACGTACCTGGGCATGTTCGTGGGCGCGCTGTGCGCGCTAGCCGGCGTGCTCACCATAGCGCTGCCAGTGCCCGTCATCGTGTCTAACTTCTCCATGTTCTACTCTCATACGCAGGTAAGTGATAGTTACGTATTGTACAATGTAAGTCGACCCCCCTGGGGCTGTGGTGGGCGATAGTGACCATGACCACTGTGTGGTACGGGGACTTGCGTATTGTACAATATAAGTCAACCCCCCTGGGGCTGTGGTGGGCGATCCACTGTGTGGTACGGGGACTTACGTATTATATACAATGTAAGTCGACCCCCCTGGGGCTGTGGTGGGCGATAGCGACCATGACCACTGTGGAGTATTTTTTTGTACAAAATTTTCAGATTACGATTGGACACAGCAGTTTTTAAAATATTTATTCAATGCAATCAACTTTAATCCGTTTCTTATTTTAAGAAGTTTAAATGATAACCATTTTATAAAAGAAAATTTAACACTATTATAAAACTAGATTGCAGTGTAGAGGGCGCCGAGTTTCGTCGCCCAATTTAAACTTTTCCCTAAAAATGCTGTAAACAAGAGTTTTAGTTTAAAAGTTCTGGAAAGTTTAAGTGTTTTCCTTGTTTCTGTTGTCTATACTGTTACCTACTTGTTAGGGTACCCCGAAGCTGATTTAACTATAACATTTCTTTCATCAATCATCAACAGCCTATTAATCTCCCCACTGCTGGGGCTCAGGCCTACCCTCTCAACGAGGGTGTTCGGGCTATAGTCCACCACGCTAGCCCAGTGCGGGTTGGTAGACTTCACATGCGCCTAAGAATTTTTTCTTCGGCGTATGCAGGTTTCCTCACGATGTTTTCCTTCACCGTTTGAGAGCAGTCAGTAAATGTACTTAAGTTTCGAGAAAAACCCATTGGTACATGACCCAACCGGGGATCGAACTCCGGACCTTTCGATATGATAGGCCGCGTCTTATCCCCAGGGCCACTGACGCTCTCTAATAACATTTCTTTAATTTTGATTAAATTTTTCTTTCAATGCGTCTTGCTGTTGCTCAGTGAATAGAGCGAATTACTCTCACTTTTGCCAAACATAAAAATAAATTTTAAAGTTTCGGTTATTAAAAATTAATTTATTAAATTCGGTTATTAAATTTTAATGCAGAAACGCTGTATACGCGCAATTTTTGGTCTCCCTCGCATTGAATCATGTCGTCCCTTCTTTCGCAGTCATAAGATTCTCACGTTGCCTTGCTTATATATTATGGATGTGTGTTTATTTGTGCACAAAAACATGAACCTTTTCCAGCAAGCAAAAGATATTAGTAAGCGCGACGTTCGAACCCAATACAAACATAAGTTGTATAGACCACCATCGAAGCTAACGATGGTCTCAAGAAACAGCTTTGTTATGTGTATAAAAATATTTAATAAACTCCCTGACATGTTTAAAGAATATAAATTCAATAAATTTAGGATATCTATTAGGTTATGGCTCACAGAAAAATGCTTTTACAGTGTCAATGAATATATGGACTATAAATAATTCAATAAACAATTTTTGACATGTACATAATATTATCCTGACATTGTGTATTGTATAGAATGTAACTAATTAATTTGTATTTTTTTGAATGTTATTAGAATCAATGATTTATAATTTGTATGCTCAGTAAGGGCAAGTCACGGAGGTCTGCATTATAACAATTATAAAATCTATTGTACCCGTTTCTACAAATAAAGATATATTCTATTCTATTCTATTCTAAAATGAATACTAATAATAATTTTTCCCCTCTTTGCTTCAGATATTTTGCCCATTTCCATTTCTGGCTCAGACAGGTGGTTTCTTAATCAATTCAAAGTTTGAATGCAGTTCTACTTATTTTTGAAAATGAGAAATATTTCCGTTCATTAAAATTTGCTATCATCAATGTTTAGGGTAATTTCCTTACAACCACAGCTCTCTCCATCCTGTATGATAGATATGTAACCTACAGTGTTTTTCTGACGATCCCAGACTGAAGTTCCAGTTCGTGTATTAAATAAGTGCTAAAAGCTAATGAGCCGCAAAGCTCAATGGGCCGGCAAACCGAGTCTCGTCGCGCCACAAGTTTGTAAACATGTTTATGTAAATATTTACATTACTAGTCAACCTTTTTAGATTGCCATCTACGTACTACGTAACACAACTTTTTATGCGTAATCAAATCATATCAACAGCAACATTATGTCCCCACTGTTAGGGCTCAGGCCTACCCCCTCAACGAGGCGTTAGGGCCATAGTCCACCACGCTAGTCGGACTTCACACGCGTCTAACAATTTCTTCTTCGGCGTATGCAGGTTTCATCACGATGATTTTCATATTGAATAGGAATAATAGAGGTCTGCTGGTAGAGAATGCCATTGGCATTAAGTTCGCCTTTTGTACAAATTAGTGCAATAAATTATTAAATAAATAAATACCACTACAAATTCATGAAAATTGTGTAACCAATAGGTAATAAAATAAATTTAGGCTTTATTTTATTAGACGGGGGTACGGTCGACCGCACGTCAGTGGAAACATAACCAGTAAAATGTGGTCTCTCATAGTATTGAAACTCTCTAATAGACTAGGCCAGTTCCACTGACGCGCGGTCGACTGTACATGATTTGGCGTTTCTTCCAAATGGTCCAATATCGTAGCTACGCATCCCTTTTGGTTGCGTAAGTTTGCTACGGCGTAGAGTTCGTAGCACTGCGTCACTGGAGTGCGCTACGGCGTAGCACTCGAACATTCATTGTGTGGTATTATTCTGTATGAAATGGCTATTTATAAGTCGAAAAAAAATACCCGGCCAATCGCGAAAGCGTATCCCATACACACGCGGCCTGCGGTGGCGGTGGCGGCCTGCTGTATTCCCTGTATGTGAGACTTCAGACACGCGCGGCCTGCGTTTGCATATTGAGGCTGCGGCCTGCGGTATGCCGCCACCGCCGGCCGCGTGTGTCTGGGATACGCTTAACGCAACGAAGGTTCCATTGTTGTAGTTTTCTATGCAGTTCATTTCTGGGACTGCTTATTGACCGAGCGAGCGAAGCGAGCGAAGCGTCTACGTTTCGAGACTGGCCAAAAATGCTCTTGTCCGGCTGTCTGTCTGTCTGTCTGTCTGTAATTCTCTACAGGTCGCATTTTTCAACCGATTTTGATGAAAATTTGGCATATGTATAAATTAATTAAACCAACAAAATGAGTAGAATAAAATTTTGAAAAACATTTTTTTTAGAGTACCTACCATACTCGCAAAGTGGGAGTGAACTTTTTTTTTCTTGTGAATCCCATAGTGTGGGATATCGTTGGATAGGTCTTTCAAAAATATTGCTGGTGTGTGAATACCATTTTTTCGATTTAGGGATCCGTTGGCGAAATATTAAGCTTTAAAGCGGTAATTTTTGTTAGAGTCACGTGTCCCCCCCCCCCTGCCAGCTAAACGGTTGCTTCTGGAAATGTGAAAAAATTCATGGCAGTAGCATATATAACGTAGTTACAAGGAAAACTATTACGGCTAAGTAGGTTCTATTAGTTTTTGAGTAATAGTGGATCGACTTAAGAAAGTTGAAAAAATAAATTATGTTCATAGAACTGCATACGTAAAATGGAAAATTATTTTTTTCCGCGTGATATCCATGGTGTGGGGTATCGTTGGATGGGTCTTTCAAAAATATCGCGGGTGTGTGATAAACATTTTTCGATTCAGGGATCCGTTTGCGAAATATTAAGCTTTAAAGTGCTAATTTTTGTCACTTTAGTAGGTACTTTTTCTGTTTCTAAAGTTGACTTTTGTTGGTTTCTTTTAGGTTTGGTTTATAAGGGCTGGCGAGGTCTACTGTTCTCACGGAACTACTAGTCTAAGTTGGTTTGCAAATGATTTTTGTTGATTTCTGAAAAAAATAGAGACAATGTTTCATTTTTCGGGTTATTTAAAAATAACAAAAAAAAAAACTAATTTTTTTTTATCTTAAACCTTATCTTCGAAGTTTGCGAATCCGCCCCGTTTTCTCTTTGTTATCCATGTTTCGGTTCAGTGCATTGACCCGAAACCAGTTTGAAATTTCGGCCGGTTTCCGAGCGGTACTAAAATAACCCGTCAGTAATACCAGAGATGAAATAAAATGGTTCAATCCGTATTTCCAATAGTTAGTGGGATTATCAAACCCAATGCATTAAAAGCCTCTGGTTGGAAAATTTATTTCAATAAATATTCCCCATTAGTGCCGACCATTTTGCAGTAGCAGTTCTGATAAAGTAGACGTTCTGATAAAGTGGACGTTCGGATGCAGTGGACGTTAAGGCATTAAACCAGTAACATGAAAACCGATTATGTATTAGAGTTGAAATTTTACCTTTTGGGGAAGGTTTCTTGACGGGAACCGTCCGTAACTTCAAACCGCATTTCGAGAATATTCAATTGAATTCAATTCTTTATTGCATCCATAATTGTGGTTACATGGTGTAGGTACTTATAATTATGAGTATCAAATTATGGACCCTGATTATGGCACAGCAACAGAAATAGTAGAAGAGAGGAGTTATTATAGTTTATTAAAAGTTATTACTTACCTTAGTTATATTATACATAAATAAATATGTTCTACATTAATATACCTATACTTACCTAATTTTATATAATTTAATTATTATTATATTTTAAATTTTTAGTTTGATAAAAGCGACTCTATAAGATCAGAGACCATCGACACTGAAAAAACACGTAATCTAGAATCAATTACTTTATGTATGGCCACACTCAGTACTATTACAAATGTATTAACCCTCAGAGTGTTAAAACGGGTTTTGCGACCCAAAAAACAGGATCAAATACTAGACTTATGTGAAGTCTAGATAGAGTTCGTTTTTCAAAAACCAAAATCTGACCAAACCAAAAGCCAACTCTAGTCGCTCATTTACGACCAAAAAGAGTCAATAGATGTCAGGTAATTTTAGATAATTTAAAAATTCACCTACATAGGTGGACGGATAATTAGAAACAGGCCAAGATTTTCATACAATCGAGGTCACTTTGAAGCCATGGTTCTCCGTGAAGTATTGATCAGGGCATGATCTGAGGACGGTCAACGAGAGAGCAGATGGAGGACTTTCAGATCGCTATAGATATCCAACTGATCAGATGAGCAGTTTGGTATCAGCATCGTCATGTAGAAAAAAACCTGCAAAATGGCATAAAAATGTATGAAAATCTTAAAGTTAAAGTTATCATGACGATGCTGCTCCCAAACGGCTGATCTGATCAGTTGGATATCTATAGCGATCTGAAAGTCCTCCATCTGCTCTCTCGTTGACCGTCCTCAGATCATGCCCTGATCAATACTTCACGGAGAACCATGGCTTCAAAGTGACCTCGATTGTATGAAAATCTTGCCCTGTTTCTAATTATCCGTCCACCTATGTATATCTATATGAAATTCATCTGATTTGACAAAGTGTCGTTTTGTAAAACACACCCGTCGAGTTTCAACATCAAAATACACTTTGTAACACTGTAGCAAATATGGTTTCCCAAACACAATCCCTGTCAAATGTAATTTTGATGCATTAATGCATTCACGATAGCCTAGATAGAAATTAGGTCCGCTCTGGCTCCGACCCCGGTATTTCCAGCCAACGAAAGGTCAGATTCATCGATAAATGTATGTTTTGGGAAATAATATAGGTACCTATGTTTCACGAAAATGTGTTTTACATTCAGAAATTCGATTTTATGAATTGGATTTATGAAAACAAGACTGAATCGACCAATTGAATTCACGATTTCAAAACTAAATTTAACACGAAATTAGCAGTATGGTACAGTTATAATCATATTTTATTACATGGGGTCCTTTAAGAAGAGAGTCAAAAGAGCTCTTTAACCGCGGCCGGCGCCGCACCAGCACCTCCCGGGTGTTGCAGGTGTCTACGGGCGGCGGTGACCTCTTGACATCAGGAGGCCCGCCTGCTTGTTGCCCCCGTAGCAAGAAAAATTTTAAAAATATCACTAGTGGTTCTGTGAGAACAGGTAGACCTCGCCAGCTCTTATAAACCGAACCTAAAAGAAGGGAACAGAAGTCAACTCTGCAGTTGGAGATTATGTACTAAAGTGACAAAAAATAGTACTATATAATTTAATATTTCGCAAACGGATCCCTAAATCGAAAAATGTTTTTCACACAGCCGCGATATATTTGAAAGACCTATCCAACGATACACAAGAAAAAAGAATTCACTCCCACGTCGGCGTGATTAATTTATACCCATGCTAAATTTTCGTCAAAATCGGTTTAAAAATGCGACCTGTAGAGAATTACAGACAGAAAGAAGGACAGACGGACAATAGCATTTTTGGCCAATCTCGAAACTTAGACGCTTCGCTCGCTCGGTCAATTAGAACAATCTACTAAAGTAAAAATGGCATTCATTATTTTTTTAAGTCAGACTAAAAGTGCCGGAATAATATTCCCTGAATAAATTACCAATATAATAAAAAAATCCCTGAATATATATTCACAAAAAGGGTCGGTATGAGGTAAATTGCTGATCAATCAGTTACCGATTCCCTTCATTTCGCGGCCCGTTGACTTTGTTTGTTTTGCCCTGTTTTTGTCCAGAACAAACGCCGAAAACGATTCGCCATTTTATTTCAGCTTAGGGTGAAAGAATTTACATTATTCATTAGATTTTTTCACGCTGTGTAAATAAATAAATTAGGCGAAGCGGGAAATTAATTTGGTCCGTCTAATCTAAATACAATAGATTAGTAGGCATTAAGGTTTTGTTGAGCTGTGACATTTTTTTTAATTAATTAATTTCTGGTACTTATTTATATAGCACGATATTTTTTTTTATGTTTGAAAAAGTAGTTAAATTGAAAGACGAGCTTATAATTTATTTAATTAATTCTTAATGGTTTACAGAGTCACATCTCCAAAGCACCAGAAAGTCATACATTAGTAATATAAATAGGTAATTTCACATGAATTTCAATATAAACATTAAAATTAACAGGTTTGTACTTTCTCATTGTTTACTTCTTGTTTATATATTTTTCGAGATAATTTGTTGATCCTTACCCTCTGAAGTTTAAAGATGGCACCCACTTCCGTTATAAAAATAAAAAGTTATTCGCAATGTTGGCACCACTGTCACACACTTCCGTTTAGAGGCAACTTTAGGCGGCGCCGCCGCTCTGCGGTTAGTATATTTTAGTCATTGAATCGATCAATTGTAAACAAAGTGGACGAGTTAGGAAAATGGACCTGGCTGGAAGTGGACCATTACGCTTCATAATCACCATCTTCATATCAGCCTGTAGACGTCCACTGCTGGACAAAGGCCTCCCCCAAGGATCTCCACGACGACCGGTCCTGCGCTAGCCTCATCCAGCCGGGTCCCGCGACCTTCACCAGATCGTCGGTCCACCTTGTGGGAGGCCTACGCTGCGTCTTCCGATATGCGATCGCCACTCGAGAACCTTTCTACCCCAACGGCCGTCAGTTCTACGAGCAATGTGCCCAACCCATTGCCACTTCAGCTTCGCAATTCTTTGAGCTATGTCGGTGACCTTGGTTCTCCTGCGGATCTCCTCATTTCTGATTCGATCTCGCAGGGAAACTCCGAGCATAGCTCTCTCCATTACGCTTCTCCCCCACATAATAGTAGAAATATTCAGTAAAAGCTCTCTTTAGAAGGTCTCGTCTCATCATCATCAGCCTGTACTAGTCCATAGGCCTCCCCCAAGGCGCTACTGAACCCGATCCTCAGTTCTCCGCATCCAGTCACTGCCAGCCGCCTCACGCAGGTCGTCGCCCCATCTAGCCGGGGGGCGTCCCACACTACGCTTGCCAAGTCGAGGTCTCTAACATAATAAAAAGAATCAAAAGTTTTTTTCTTGCCTTCAAATATATTTTAAATAAAGATCTTTTATCAAAGGTCATATTTCATCCTTCCCATAATATTTTGTCAGTGGTCGGTAAATAAATCACTTTTATGTCAACTGAATGAAATTTGCGTATTCAGTGGTTGTCAAACTGTTTACTATTACTGCTCGGTTAGATTTACGACCTTGTTTATCAAAACCCACATATACATAATACTAAAACACGTAGGTTTTCTCTCAAAAAGTAATAGTAACCCGTTTTTATTTTAAATTCTTTTGTCCACAGAGCAAAAATGCTGACGAGAATGAAAGCCATGTTCCTAGTTTTTGTGCGACTTTATTTGCGGCGTCCGATTCGTTAGACAACTTTGCCGAACTTTTTGTTTTATTGTATTTATTTTTCATTTTAGTTCTTTTTCTCAATTTTTTTTGCAAACGCAAAATTTCTCAATCGATTATAATTTTCACCTTTTAGAAGTTTTTTCATTATAGTAATTTTAAAAATGGAAAATAGCTCTAATAATGTAGTAATAAAAAGTCGAAAAAAGCTAAACGCATCTGATTCTGTAAAATAAAAAAAATCAAATCGTGTTTCTTTGCTCGTAGCACATTCGTAGCATGTTCGTAGCACCACCGTAGCATGTATCAGAAGACGCAGTGTAGGCAGGCCTCCCACAAGGTGGACCGACGATCTGGTGAAGGTCGCGGGACCCAGCTGGATGAGGCTAGCGCAGGACCGGTCGTCGTGGAGATCCTTGGGGGAGGCCTTTGTCCAGCAGTGGACGTCTACAGGCTGATATGATGATGATGACATGTCGTAGCCGAGGTTAATATCGCAAGTTTGCAACACAACATAATGCAACATTGCAACACGGTAATAGCTTCCCCGAGACGTAACCCATAACTTCACGTATGCACATAACACGAGAGTGATATTACGTCACTTTACCGAGTACTTATGAAGCTATAAATGACATACAATTTCCGTTCTGGAACTTCTGAGCATGCGCGAATCAAATACTTTTGTTTATATTTATTTTTCTCGTTTTGTTTGATTTATAATTATAGATAGTTTGTTGTCAAAACAAAAACACTTTTCAAATGTGACGGCTTTGTTGTCTTACATTTGTCTGTCTGTATTCGGTATCCAAAAAGGAAAAGAAAAGAAACAAATAGGCCGACTTCCTGGTTGATTTGTCAGTCCGCAGCGGGCGGAGCAATGGCATGGAACGAAGCATTAGAGTGATTGCCCGCTTACATCAGAGATTTCTTTTTAGCATTGAGACACTCGGTTTTTTTGTGTGTCACTTTTTCAGTTGATAACTTTTGTTACCGTCTTGAAACAATGCTAAAACACGAATTCGTGACGTACAATCAATACTGATATTCAATGGACATACAATGGTTAAGAATTAGAGTGAGTACAATAATAAGTCAAGGAAAAAAACTAACGGTCTTGAGACTCATTAATTTTACTAAGTACATTTTGTTTACGTCAGAAAATATGTATGTTTTGTACAAATCAATTAATTTACAAACGTTTTCCTACTAAGTCATTTTCCATTTTAAGGGGGGCGGGAGGAGGGGGGGAAGGGGGGCGGGGGAGGGGGGGATATGTATATAAGTACTTAAATTATATACTATTTAACCCAGACGAAATCGCGGGGCGTCCGCTATAGTCTCTAACTTAATAGACTTAGCAATTAGCTAATACAGGATGTGTACAAGCTTGTAAGAGCACTCAACCACAAAGACTAATTTATACAAAAAGATAAACATTCCACCAATCACAATCCGAAGCAAAACGATGCGAAAAACGGAACGTTAAAACGATCGCTCAGCGATTTCCTTTTTACGAACAGTCCTAATGTCTTTATCGAATATTGGGGTTACGCTGTATAATATGTCTAGCTGTTGCCCGCGGCTTTGCCCGCGTGGAATAAGGTTTTTCCCGCGGGAACAGTTTACCGCGGTAAAAAGTAGCCTACTTGTATGTTATTCCGGGATATAAACTAATCACTGTACCAAGTTTCAGCAAAATCCGTTCAGTTGTTACAGCGTGAAAGAGTAACAAAAATCCATCCTCACAAACATCTTTCGCCTTTGTAATATTAGTAGGAAGAATGAGCATTCAGTACCTACTTGTCTTATATTATTCTTTATTCTTTCTTTACTCTATTATGGCTATTCTATTCTTTATCATATATGTATCTTATATTTACTAACACTGCCTTACTGCATTTCATCTTTATTGTATTGTCTACAGGTTATGTTTATTATCATATTTACATTTTATTTTATTTTTTACTCGTTGATTTTCCTTTAATTTCATCTTCATTTAATAAGTTTTGTTTAGTTGTAGCGCTGTGTTTCTTTTGCATCGCATATAAACTCTGTCGCATGTGAACGACCGACGAGTAGAGGTCCCAACAGAATACCAGCGCTGCGCTCTCGGGCGCAGCACCATGCTGAGTTGGGGCCTTTTGGTTTATTTATTTATAGGTAAGCCAATAAATATATTTTTCTTTCTTTCTTTCTTTTCTCTTGTTTATTGTCCAGGATATTTTTGCTTAGAAAAGGTGTTTAGACAACCGATGTATGCTCGGTCAGGAATTGGGTCCAAAATCAAATAGATGGCCTATTTATGTCACCACGGTCGGGGCATAGGCCTACCTACCCTCTCAGAGGTCTCTACCACTCTAGTTCAGTGCGGATTGATAGTAAGGAAGTGAGTGAGTGAGTAAGTGAGTGAGTGAGTAAGTGAGTAAGTGAGTGAGTGAGTAAGTAAGTTAGTTATGTCATGGTACCACTATTTAGATAAATTAGATTAGCATGCAAACATAGTTTAGTATTTAAAAAATCATTACATCATAATAAGAGTATTATAAAAAATCATTACATCATAATAAGAGTATTATAAAAAATCATTACATCATAATAAGAGTATTTAATTAACAAATTCCGTAATTTACTAATCATTAAGGCAAACATTTCAGTTGGTCAGGTATATTATTAAAGACTAACGCAAATGTTGTAGCAGTTTTTTTGATAGGCAGTAGTGGATGGATTAACATAAAAAGTTTTTATTATTATCTTTAACGTATTAGGTACAGTCGATCGCACGTTAGTGGAAACACTTTGTCCTTGATTTTTTTTTTCACTTTTTGTGTTTATTTGGGGAGTTTCATTGCTGTAAAAGACCAGTTTATACTGGGTTTGTTTCCACTAACGTGCGGTCGACTAAACAACCTGTACCTACATAAATCTCTCAAAACTTGTGTTTTTAACTATAGTTTAACCGACAATTAAAGTTTCAACATTATGGTCATTGTTTCGAGGAGAAAGCTACACTTTCTCCCTAAAAGTCGATTAAAAAACCAAGTCCCGCGCGCCGCCCGGCGTCGCTTCCCAAAATTATGCTGATGAAATTAAGATAGATCACGAGCGAAAGTCCCGGCGAGAAGAAATTTGACAATCCACTTTTTAGGGACCCTCGGTTTAGATGGAAAAACGGTGCACTTTTAAAATATGCACCTTGTCATTTTTTACAATTACTTCTAGCTCTAGAGTATTGTTCTGGTAATAAAGTTTAATGATAATTGTTATGCAATGTTTTTGTCTTTACAAAAAAAAAATATTATCTTTATTATCATCATCATCATCAACAGCCTATTAATCTCCCCACTGCTGGGGCTCAGGCCTACCCTCTCAACGAGGGCGTGCGGGCTATAGACCACCACGCTAGCCCAGTGCGGGTTGGTGGACTTCACATGCGCCCAAGAATTTCTTCTTCGGCGTATGCAGGTTTCCTCACGATGTTTTCCTTCACCGTTTGAGAGCAGTCAGTACATGTACTTAAGTTTCGAGAAAAAACCCATTGGTACATGGCCCAACCGGGGATCGAACCTCGGACCTTTCGATATCATAGGTCGCGTCTTATCCCCTACGCCACTGACGCTCTTTATTATATATTATTAAAATCAACGTCACCATCGATGGTTTCTAAATAATTTACAAAAAAGTTTTTTGTACGGAACTCAAGCTGTATAAAGCGACTCGCCTTCTAGTAATTTCTGTTAGTCAAGGGACCTCATTACAAAAAGGGCCGAAAATATGTTGCTCCGTTTAACAAAACAAGTTTTAAAACCCTAGCTCATTTTTTTAAACGGCTGGAAGGAGAAAGGTCCAGGGGACGGACGCAAATAAATCTTAGTTAAAGCCATATTTCATTACTTCTAAGCACTCGTTTAAATAATCTCGTGAAGAGAATAAATTGCTATGTTCATGGTTTTTTTGTTATAAATTAGTAAAATTAACATATGGGGTCCTTCAAGAAGAGAGTCCAAAGAGCCCTTCAACCGCGGCCGGCGACGCACCAGCACCCCCGGGTGTTGCAGGTGTCTATGGGCGGCGGTGACCTCTTAACATCAGGAGGCCCGCCTGCTTGTTGCCCCCGTAGCAATAAAAAAAAAGAAAAAAAAACCACTGTCATATTTTTTTTCAAAAAATTATAGTTCCAACTTTTAAAAAAGGTTTGGGGAAGTGGACGAATTACAAAACAATATAAATTTTTAATCAAAAAATCATAGTGTCAACTTCAAAAAAGGTTTGAGGAAGTGGACGAATCATTAAGTGGACGAGTCAGGAAGTGGACGAGATAGTAAGTGGACGAAGTGGCAAGTGGACGAACCATTCCGAGACTATTTTCTCGAGTACTAAGCCTCGAAACATTTTAAACGTCCCTTAAATTCATCGGCCCGGATTCCCAATTTGTCGTTCCAATTTACAGAGCTTCTCAAACTTTTAGATTAATTGCCACTGGATCCAAAAGATCCAAATTGAAAGATTGAAGGGCCTGTCTATTGTTTTATAAGTAAAATTTGTCTTTCGACTTAGTAATGCGTACTTAAAGCGTGACACACACTGGGCGGCGGCGTTGCGGAAGCGTTGCGATTTTTTTCAGTAATTTTCGAAATAGTTGAAGCCCTTTACATCAAAGCGGCGGCGGCGCGGCGCGTTCTTCATACAAACCTTCGCCGCCGCAACGCTTTCGCAACGCCGCCGCCCAATGTGTCACGCTTAAATGTTCTAAGACATAAATCTTACAAGTTATATTAGGAGACGATTTTTATTTACATATTTTATTCCTGTTAGTAACGTATTAGTAGATGAAATCACCATCCAAATTAGTCCAGTTTAAATGGTTTGGTTTATATGCAAACCAAACAATATAGGTCGGATTCTGAAGGCACAAAATTTCATTGTTGTCGTGTTTTGCGTGTCTTGCAAAGTTTTAATTTCATACAAAGACCACACGGGCCTGAGGGAAAAAAGTGCAATTTTGCGTGTTGCATTTAGAACAATAACGAGAATATTTCTATGTTTATAATAATATTATCGTGAAAAAATAATTATGTTCTCTTCGTCAGCATCATTAATTTTACTAAATAGAATTTTATATTTTGGTGGCGCGCGCGCTACCTGTGGAGATCGCATCTTGCATAATATTTAGTACGGGAACGGATGCCCCTTACAGGGGGGGTGCGGACGAAGGAAGCGGAGTAGCGGGATGAGGTTGCTAATACAAATTTATATGGAGTTTGAAAATGAGAATGCGTGAGTGAGTTTAAGTATTGTCATTCATTTGACTCGATTTTGACACCCATAGAATGCTTGTATTACTGATCCATAAGGGAGTGGCAAATTTTTTTGATTCATGGTCATTACTAGTAATCATTACTAGTAATCTAGCTAGGTACCACTTTACTAGATAATTTAATGTACCTGCATTTTATCTTGTAATTGGATCAACCAATTTTAGCAAAGTTTTGGCAATCTAGAGAGTGTTTCGGCCACGCAAATCTCGGTTGCGAACAAATTTGCGAATAATTATGCCCCCAAGAATTAAGTGTAAATTAAATTGAACTCCCTGCAATTAATTGGATTATAAAAAGAAATCCGAGCTCCGAATATTCCGCTTTATGGCTCTGAAACGTCGCCATTTCCACCCAACCAAATCCTTTTCACTCGGCCTGCATAAAATAAACTAGAAGTGTCAGAAAAACTAGATACGTATTTAAAAAGGACGCGTAACAGGCTTTGTCCTCGTCTTGTTCTTTATCTATTGAACATTTTAAGAAAAAAATTAAAAATAGAGTCATCATAATATAATTGCGCGAAAAAAACGCGTTTTTGATGAAAACTCCATCAGTTTTCATAATAAAAAATCGATTTTGTTTGTTAAAGGTAACTAACTAGTCGGTGGACTTTGTCCAGCAGTGGACGTCTACAGGCTGATATGATGAGCTAGTCGGTAGTGAGTGAGCGAGGGAGTTGAGCGGCGTATTAATTTTGTGACAAACGCCTGAAAGTGATTTAGGCGGTTGAATTGTTTCTCGAACTCTCCCAGTGGCTCTACATCCGTTATAGAGTAGTCTGCTAAGCCAATATAAAACTTGAGCGTCTTCCACGGACTGAATACCTACTCTATAAATTGCTGCTTGCTTCTAATTGTAATAAAATTTCAAACTCTTCTGAATCTTCTGAATTTCACTCTATAAAGCTAGTTTTTAAAATAGACTAAAGCACATAGAGTCGAAAAACGTTAACACTAAAAATGAATGTGTATATCACATCAAGTCAATCACTAAGTCTAACATCATCATCATCATTTCAGCCTTTTATCGTCCACTGCTGGACATAGGCATTCCCCAACGAACGCCACCACACTCGGTCCTCTCCGCATCTTTTTATAAATCGAACAGACAGACAGATATATTGAAGTGATACTAATAAGGGTTTCTTCTTTCCTCTTTTGAGGTACGGAACCCTAAAAATAGATCCTTTTAAAACTATTTTTCATGTAAAGTAACTAAGAAAAGTAATAGTAAACATAGAAACATGAGTATCACAGTCTGCATGTAACCCTCGACTTGATCTCTGAGAGCTGAAGGACCATTGTTCTCCCTTGTTTGAGCAAAGTCTCGTCTCGTCTCGTCTGACATAGAATGCATTTAAACTTAGAACGATGTTTGTCTAAGGGATACTAGTTACTTCTCGCTGCTTTTCTCGTGTTCATAAAATTTCCAAATTGCATTTGGGAAATTTCGCTATACTTACGATTTTGTTGCTTGGTTACCGTATTTCGTAGTCACAATAGAAAACAACATTTAAATAGATTGAACTATTATTTATACTAGCTGTTTCCCGGGACCTTGTTCGTGTGGGCGAACTGAAGAATTTACAATTACAACCAGTTTATTTTGGACTGCAAATTCATACAAATGTTAGGAAATGAGAACTCATCTTCTGCGTAAGCTCCCTGACATCGTATATTTCTGATACATTTTATTTATTGTTTATTTTGTACACCAACTTTTAAAGAAAAAAATCATATAACTAGAATCACACTACCTGAGAATTCTGAGTCAAGGGAAAAACGTTATACATATTACGTAAACCTACTTTATATTTTTATCAACAAAACCTACACATATAGAGCTTATTATGGGAAAACATCACAAGCGACATACATAAAATAATCAATTTCACACTGTATTTACAGATACTTAAACGCGTATTTCATTTATCACTTTTTCCTGAATACGGTCGATATTTTCCTGCAAATATAAATAGAACATTCTAAACTTCCTGCTACAAAAACAAGTTATTTCAGTTCAAAGTCTCTAGGACGACCTCAAAACGTTAGAGACAAAGCTAGTCTTAAATTGTAGTGCGATTTCAGTCCAAATGAAAAATACTGCAGTCAACGTCTAGAATGCGAAGTTAAATAAGACAACAAGCAAAGCTAAAAGCAAAGTTATGGTGAATTCACACGAGGCCAGTATTGGTACTACTCAGAAAGTTTGTTTCAACACCATTATGTAGGTACTCTATATTCCTATTACAATAATTTGGTACTGTATACGTTTTCTGGGGTAAGACTAACCCTGTGATGGATTTGTTTGTGTACCCTGCATTCAATAAATCTATTTTCATTCTTTCGGCTTTCTTTCTAGTTCTAGAGTATATACATGGACACATTGTAGTATGGAATGATAATTATGAATGTGTGTAATCTTATATAAATTCAACAATGAATAAAGTACTTATAAGCATTGTTTATTGTAAAATCTATAAATGTATGTATAAACATAAAACCGAATCATGAGTACTCATACGAAGTTGTTGAGTATCCATTTACAAGCTTCGGCTTAGTTTGGGACTAAACAGCCGTGTGTAAATTTATCTAAATATTATTAATACTAATTATTGTATCGGCAACCGCCGCTTGATTGGCATCTGTACCTCAATACATGTTTTACAGTTATAGTGCTTCTGGTACATTTCCTCCCTCTTATCTATTTCGGTAGTCGATGCTATTCAATAGACACGATCCACACCACCTGAATCATCAGGATGACAACGCACTTCAAGCATTTGAGTTAGCAATACGCAGCAACCCAAATATTGCATGTGTTCAAGGGCGACAATAAGCGCTTCCATCACGGCCATTTTTGCAAGCAATTGCCTCGTTCACTGGCAACGTGTAAACCAACCTTGAATGCGGCTATAAATAACATAGCAGCCTTTCAGCGGCCCAAAGTACGTTATTTCAGAACACTTCAGGCGTGTAATAATGGCTAACGTTACGGACAAACTTTCATAATAATAAAGTCGAATGAAACCCGCAAACAATGGGTTCCTCTACAAAAGACTCCGTCTATTGCGTCTCCCGGTTTTTATTCGTTGTTGCCCCTTGTTAAGCTTCGCAAAGGTTCCCGGGGTAGTGCCTTGGAAATTGAAAGGTGTTTTATTATAATTAGATTTATAGTTGTCGAGAATGCAGTGTACAAGGGAAGGCCAAAGTAACACAGTGGAACATCCACTGGGACGATTGTTAATGATGATTGATGAGTCATAGAGTCAAATTATGTTACTGCATAGCAGCACAACTAACTTCCACGACACTCGATGCGATTAAAATCAAGTTTGTATAACAATAATTCGTGAAGCCTGTCTGTTACATTCAAATAAACGTCTGTTTTATATTAAGCTTAAGTTAATATAGACAGGAGACAATATTCTAAAGGCCAATAAAACTCGTTTCATTTACATACACACATAAATAAATACATACACAATCAATTGCCAATACCCAGAAGAAAGATGGAAAAGTCAAGCTTTTGATTAAAGCTTTAATGTAAATGAAATACTTGCTTTCACTCATTTCAAGCAGCAACAAACGCAAACACAGTGCTCAGCTCAAGCTTGAAAAACCTAGAGAATTGCTTTGCTTACGTGGATAGAAACTACTCAATAATTATATAATTATTTGCGGGTCTTACACACGAAATAGTTTTATTTACCTTGCCGTGGAATCCAGTGATCGATAAACTTAAATCTCGTGACTTATCGTCGAATACACCCGCGGATACCGTGAGTGTTGTGTGCCGGGACTTTCCAATAATACAAGATGGTCGAAACGTCGGGCAAGGTAAATAAAACTATTTCGTGTGTCATCATCATCATCATCAACAGCCTATTAATCTCCCCACTGCTGGGGCTCAGGCCTACCCTCTCAACAAGGGCGTGCGGGCTATAGTCCACCACGCTAGCCCAGTGCGGGTTGGTGGATTCACATGCGCCTAAGAATTTCTTCTTCGGCGTATGCAGGTTTCCTCACGATGTTTTCCTTCACCGTTAGAGAGCAGTCAGTAAATGTACTTAAGTTTCGAGAAAAAACCCATAGGTACATAGCCCAACCAGGGATCGAACCTCGGACCTTTCGATATGATAGGTCGCGTCTTATCCCCGAGGCCACTGACGCTATTTCGTGTGTAAGACCCGTAAATAATCATATAATTATGAATACAAAGCGCGAAAGTCTAAAATGTACTAGAAACTACTCGACTCAAATTGTATTCCACGTGGTCGAACAAGCCCCAGGAAATACATTAGCAATTTGCCCTCGGCAAGTTGTAGTTGCTATAACTTATCCACTGACAGATGTAATACCTTTTGCTACAGATAAGCTAGCAAACTGACTGCTGATATGAATACAGGCTGCTTATATTACAATCAGGCTATAGCGGGTATTAAGGAACAATTTATTAATGTAGGTGTGGCTAATTCTACCACAGGCACGGCGCGCGATGAAACCCGCGCGACATTTTTCACAAATATTTTTCTAACCACAGTCTTTTTCCTCAAGTGTGTTGAAAAACGTCATCTGAAACTCGTGAGCATTTGTCATTACGCGCTCGGCTTCATAACGCCCTCGCCTTCGACTCAAGTTGCATACCAGACTTTTGCATCATAACGTACTATTAATCGGTTAGGTATTTTAGTAACGGTATAGTGATTATAAAGGTACGTCCAACATTGCAGTATAATTTGGCTTTGACTGTTGAATGGGGTTTATGCATCAGCGAATTTGATCTTTGTCGATTGATTGCGAATAGTTAGATGGAATGGAATCCCTTTGGTACAATTAACAAGTATTGACCTGACCATCAGAATGGCCTCGGGGATAAGACGCGACCTATCATATCGAAAGGTCCGAGGTTCGATCCCCGGCTGGGCCATGTACCAATGGGTTTTTTTCTAGGAACTTAAGTACATGTACTGACTGCTCTCAAACGGTGAAGGAAAACATCGTGAGGAAACCTGCATACGCCGAAGAAGAAATTCTTAGGCGCATGTGAAGTCCACCAACCCGCACTGGGCTAGCGTGGTGGACTATAGCCCGCACGCCCTCGTTGAGAGGGTAGGCCTGAGCCCCAGCAGTGGGGAGATTAATAGGCTGTTGTAGTAGACCTGACCATTAAATTGGATAGTCGTGTCGATCGGAGGTGCACACGACTTATTGAGCAAACCATGGTTATTTTCTTGTGTCTGACAGGACTAAATTAATTTGACAGTTCTAAAATACATGGCATCTCTTTCCTCTTTCTTTTTTATTTCTACAGATAAAAAAGAGAGAGAGAGGCAATCTGCAGCTTTATCTGCAATAGACAACAAAGATGCTTATTGCAGATAAAGCTGCAGATTGCTTCTAAGCTGTAAACACATAAGAGAAAAAAGAGCACAATAGACTAAATTTAGTTATGTCGTGAGCACCCGGAGTCGACACCATTGAAGTCAATTATAGCAGGAATAAACAACAACGTAGCTCAAAAAGTGAGTTCGTTGAAGTAGCAGTGGGCTGGTCCCATCTGTCATCTGCCGGAAAACCTATGGGGTTGACGAGTTGTACAGTGGACACCACGCGTGGGCGAGCGTAGTGTGAGACCGGATGCGGAGAACCCTCGCACTTGTCCGGTTTTCTTAATAATATTAGGTACCTATTTACTTAGGTAGGTACTTAATTGGATTTACGTTTGATCAAACTCTCTGCTCATGGAAAACCTTTGATTTAAAAATCTCAGATCTCACAGAAATGAAAGTTATATGCTCTCTTACAAATTCTGTACTTTACCCTGTAGACTATATTTGTTTTTAAAATTCCCGCAAAAAAACTAGCTAAGTACTAAAAATAAATTGCGCGAACACTTGCTATAAGAAACAAGCGTTACAAGGCGAAATGAGAGTGAATCTTTCTCAGAGAAAATAAAGGAAAATTACTTGAATGGAATTTTCTTTAGAACGATCTCAACTGTTATATCTAAGTAGTAAAGGTACCATTCGGATTCCAGCAGTCGCTGCCCGGCAGCCGCGGCCGAGCAGCGACGGCCGTGGCCGCGTCGTCGTACCGCTCTATGTGGATTTGTATGCAGAACCGTCCGATGCAGGCGGCTGTGGCAGCGCGGCCGAACCGCGTCCCGTCGCTGCTCGGCCGCGGCTGCCGGGCAGCGACTGCTCAGATCCTACCTACTTACCAGAATGCTACCTAACGTAACGTAAGCTAAAGTTGAAATAGTGTATAATGGTGTATATTCTATGGTACGGGCTCCCGGAGTCCCGTACGGCACGCTCTGGGTCGCTATGAAACGATTCAATTCAATACAAAGTGCATTGCACATTTAAATTACAGACAAAAATAAAAATAAAACAGATACAATAATGTACATCTAGGCGGTCTTATCGCTACGAGCGATTCCTTCCAGACAACATTTCTTCTGAACGATGTTCTAGCGCTGTCACTTGCTCCATTCTACCTGCTACAGTATGTTTAAATGCAAATGCATTCTAAGTAACTTTCGTTTCGGTAATTATTATCACTAATCATCATCAGCCTATTTATGTCCCCACTGCTGGGGCTCAGGCCTACCCTCTCGACGAGGGCGTTCAGGCTATAGTCCACCACGCTAGCATAGTGCAGGTTGGTGGATTATCACTGATGCTAGCAGAAAATACCGTTACTTCCTATCGTCTTTTCTGGTAAGTGAAATAGGCTGGTTTCACAGCGGCGACCCGGACGGGTCTCCCGGAACGGAGACACACGAGGCGCTAAGAATATCGCTTCACAGCGACGCGGATTGTTCCGTACGGGACACGTTCCGGGTAGAGCCCGCACAAAGCTGTCACATTCTCACTCTATGCGACACGTTTTAGAGCACTGCGGGCGTAAAGGGAATCCCAGACGCACGCGGCCTGCGGTGGCGGACTGTTGTATTCCCTATGTTGTACGGAGGTTGACGGATAAATAGAAACAGGGCAAGAGTCTCTTTGAAGCCATGGTTCTCAGTGGAGGATTGATCGGGACATAATCTGATGACGGTCATCGAGAGAACAGATGGAGGACTTTAAGATCGCTATAGATACTCAACTGATCAGATAAGCTGTTTGGAAGCATCATCGTCATGAAGAAAAAACCCCGCAAAATGGCATCAAAATATATGAAAATATTAAAGTTAGAGAATCATGACGACGCTGCTTCCAAACCGCTTATCTGATCAGTTGGATATCTATAGCGATCTGAAAGTCCTCCATCTCCTCTCTCGATGAGCGTCATCAGATCATGCCCCGGTCAATCCTTCACGAAGAACCATAGCTTCAAAGTGACCTCGATTGTATGAAAATCTTGCTCTGTTTCTAATTATCCGTCCATCTATGTATGTGAGACTTCAGATACGCGCGGCCTGCGTTTTCATATTGAAGCTGCGGTAGGCCACCACCGCAGGCCGCGTGTGTCTGGAATGCGCTTTACCGTACGGGTCTCCCGTACAGCTGTGGAACCAACCTAACTCACGTATTTTCTGATAAGTGACATGAACTCAACCAAAATGGAGAGGAACACGAAAAATCCTTTATTTCGTGAAGCGTTTGATGTGCTTATGACATACGGAATCCTTTTGGGGGCGCAGTATCCGCGTCTTTTATACTGTGGAAATTGCGGCGGTAAATTACTTTTGAAACTTTCTTTGTGTAGAATGTGGTGGCTCGGCTTCAATGGCGGTTTTCAGTCGAATTGTATACATAACTTAAAGTGTATCACAGACACACGCGATCTGCGGTGGCGGTGGCGGCCTGTTGCATTCCTGTGGGACTTCAGACATCACGCGTGGCCTGCGTTTGCATATTGAGGCTGCGGCCTGCGGCAGGCCGCCACCGCAGGCCGCGTGTGTCGGGAATACGCTTAAGGCTGTTATTTTGAAGTATTATTAACCAAAAGACAGAGAGAGACGATTCGATAGTTTAGCCTAGCCGTCAAATAGTGTCGTCAATCTTTCGACAATTCACAATCTCGCTAGATTAAAGGCCGGGTCAAACCGAATGCGTATGCGGTGCAGCACAGAGCGTTGCAGCGCAGCGCGTTGCGTAGCACGTCACACCGGCCACTTGTCACGACGTGCTGTGCCGCAACGCAATGGCCGTACGCGGTGGGACGTCAACTAGCGAGGACCAATCACGGCACGGCGCGCGCGCGATGTTGCCAGACCGCGCGCTACGGTCGCGCGACGTTGCCAGACCGCGCGAGCTCGGGTTGTCTCTGCGTGTCTTGACGCACGGACACGCGCGTAGCTGCGCAGCGCTGTGCAGCATCGCGCGTTGGTGTGTCCTCTCCCTTAATATTCCATACATTTGCAACGTCATAAGCCGTGCTGCGCTGTGCTGTGCTGCGCTGTGCTGCATTCGGTTTGACCCGGCCTTTTTATTATGAACTAACACTATTTAAATTTTACGGTGACATCTACACCACACTGACATGTTTTTGTACGAAGAGGCAAGAATACATTACCTATGCCTAATAAGCTTGTGAATTAATAGCAAAAAGTTTTTAATACACCAAAATATCTTGACCTCTAGCGTTATCATTTCCTTCCCCTCCGAGACCTGAACTTAAGGGTAAGTTACAAGCGGATGGGGAGCTCCTGAAGTTTAGGTCATGTGGTACCATGTAGAAACAAAATTACCCTTTATTATCAGCAAAAACAGGCAACAAAGTGCTCTGTGCCGGTCAATTTGCGGTCGCATTCTGACCGCGACCGCGACGGGTCCCGCGACCGCGACCGGAGTTTTAGGGTTGCTTTAGAAATTACGCGGTTTTGATCGCGAACTTTTACTGTGTTTTATTATAATGAGACTTGTGATCACTCTGATTCTATAGACAGGTAAGCTTTATTTAAATTGAGTACCCTCGCGAGCTGCCGGATGGACCGACGACCTGAAAATTGGGACCGGACCGGAATATCTGGCTGTCTGAAAGCATCAGTTTCTTCTAATGGCATCTTCGCGATCTGTTCTAAAGTTATTCGACAGTGTCATAGATAGAGACGAAACATGACTTACTTAATTTATTATATCGATAAAAGATTAACATCATCATCTTCAGCTTGCACTTAGTCCACTGGTGGACATAGGCCTCCCCCAAGGCGCTACTGAACCCGTTCTTCTGTTCTCCGCATCCGTCTTCCCAGTTCTAACACCTTGGAAGCGGTGGTAGATAAAAAATTGACGTTGTATAAATGTACCCAGTGTACTTACATGCAATAAAATAGTTTTGACTTTTTTGACTTTTGTCTAGCCGGAGCAGTCCCCACATAACACCTGATCAAGCGTGGTCTCCCACTCGAGAGCTCGTCTACCCCAGCGGTTTTCGTTCCTCCAACAGATGTGACCAGCCCACTGCACAGTACTAACTTTTTGATCTATGTCGAATATTAGTTCTATGGCGGATTATGTCATATCGAATCCTGTCTCTCAGAGACACGAAACAATTAGGAAAATTTTAACAAATCACCAAAATCTTAAATCAACATCGCCAAGTCCATTAATCTGAACAAGCTCCAAAGCTGACAGCATAAAGCGTTAACCCCCAATTGCTGGAGCAATAAATAATAACTGACCCGCTAACCCGTTTGGCGCAAATTTTAATGTACAACATTAAGCGGCCGGTTGCTAATGACCCGGGCACTTTATATCCGGGTTTTTTCGAAGTTTCGGGATACTTTGCGAGATTTGCAAACTCGTAATGACGGTGGGCTTTCTTCGTTGGTGGTTGGTTGAAAATTGAATGGGGTACGATGGGGATTTGTTTTGTTCCCCACCCTCAGGGAATACTGAAAAATGATGAATTGAAAAATTCATTTCCAAAAATTGTATTTATTTAAATCTTTAACAAATACATTTTTTAAAATCAAGCTAAGATTTTAAGACCGTGAGGGTTTAGTCAATAAATAATAAATTGAAGTGTTTTTCTTTCTGCTTTTAATCATAATTATGCTAACTTTATGGTTCTGTGCGAGTAACTGACAAATTAACAAAATGGCTGTCAGATAGCCAGACAGACAGACAACAGCTGGGCCCAATAATAAACTAGGCTGTATGGTTTGGATACCTTTGGCTATTTCGATTTAAAATGAGAGAGATTGTCAGATAATATTCTGAGTTTCTGGTTTAAGCAAAGAAATTGAAATAGCTATTTCAATTTCTTTGGGTTTAAGTCTTTAAAGGACTTTGTAAGTGTAACATGTGGGTCACATCGCCCCACAAATTCTCCCAAAAGATTACAAAGCTCCACAATAAAGTCACTAATGCCTCAGCTTTGTATCACAAGTAGCCGGATGTAACGGTATTAGATACCCGGTACACCCGGGTACTCCCGGGCATACCCGTGGGTACCCGGGTACAAGTTTCGGATTACGCGGGTCGTCCGGTTCGACTAAATTTAGTTACCTCACTGTAAGGGGCTCAACGGGATTAGGTAAATTACTTTACTTTTTTGTAAGTTTAGGTAGAAAATAAGATCAGTTGATACTTTTTTCTGCCAACAAATTGTAATTACAGTTTTCCAGATTTTTCATGTAAACTAAAAAAAAGATAATTGTACTTACCTACTATTTTTTTTCAAAGGTAGGATTAGCTTTCATTAGACTTACCTGTCGGGTAATTTTAAAAAAACATGATACCGCAGGAAGCGGCGGTATGTACGATTTCACGTATAAAAATTTACAAACAGGACCCAGTGTACTGGATATGCAATAATATATTTTGAATTTGACTTCGATGGATATTCTTATGGGCTCCCTAAACGACCATACTTGCATGACATGCAACGTTTACGTGAATTATCATGATGCATGATGGACCATCATGCTTGCTATCAATCAATACACAGTGAAGCAGCGGCCAGCACGTAGTTTGCATGTCATGAACGTCAATCACTATAACTAGACGGTCATGCATGAGTGACAGCACGTAATGCATGTCATGCCGCATGATCGTTTAGGGAGCCCATTAGGAACGTCCTTGGTGTGACCAAACACCGCTTACGGAAGATGTCACGCTAGTATGTTCCAAGTCTATGGTCAAATCTAAAGCAGAATTACCTGTTTCGACTCTTTGGTATTAAAAATAATTTAAATATTCGTACCTACGTACATAGGTGGGCGGATAATTAGAAACAGGGCAAGATTTTCATACAATGGAGGTCATTTTGAAGCCATGATTCTCCGCGAAGCATTGATCGGGACATGATCTGATAACCGTCATCGAGAGAGTAGATGGAGGACTTTCAGATCGCTATAGATATCCAACTGATCAGATGAGCCGTTTGGAAGCAGCATCGTCATGATTCCTTAACTTTTAGATTGGTTGTTGGTTTGAACTTTTTGTTGGTTGGAACGGCTGATCTGATCAGTTGGATATCTATAGCGACCTGAAAGTCCTCCATCTACTCTCTCGATGACCGTCATCAGACCATGCCCCGATTAATCCTTCGCGGAGAACCATGGCTTCAAAGTGACCTCGATTGTATTAAAATCTTGCACTGTTTCTAATATCCGTCCACCTATGTAAATAATGGTAATAGTATAGGTATATTGGAAGGTCTTTGTACAATAATAAACGCTCTGGTCGATGACATAGTAGTTTATGTGTAATTTTATGATCTCTTTTGCTCGTAACCATCTATGAAGATGTCATAAAAATACCACCATATTTACTTACAAATTCAATTTCCTCGTTAAAAGATATTTTAAACATCTTACATCATACTTGAATGCTTTTCACGAAGTAATTTATTACTTTCCCGGAGCATAGAAAATTCTTGGAAATTTATTAGAGTTGCAGAATAATATCCGTGTGCGGAAATTGCAAGGAACCTACTCAAGTTGTCAGTAAGTAATTTCTTAGTTAAATAAATAATCATAATTAGGTATATAGATATTTATTATTTACGGGTCTTACACACGAAAAAGTTTTATATACCTTTGCCTGACGTTTGTTACACTGGCCATGGTCACGAGCTGAGAGGGTAGTTTCAGAAACTACTCACAGCGATCAACACTGACAGCTCGCCTCTCCAGTCAGCTCGTGACCACGGCCAGTATAACCTGGGCGAAACGTCGGGCATAGGTAAATAAAACTTCTTCGTGTGTAAGACCCGTAAATAATTATTTAATTATAAATACAAAGCGCGGAAGTCTAAATTGTACTAATTAAATAATCGTCTGATAACGATTAAATTAACAGTTTGGGAGAGCGGTGTCTTCAGATTCCCTTCGATCTTGGAGTTGATCATCTCACCGTTAGGTGACGTCAACCAAGACCAACCAAACCTACTAACAGCCTTTTAATATGTCCCCATTATTGGGGCACAGGCCTACCCTATCAACGATTTCGTACGGGCTATAGTCCACCACGCTAGCCCAGTGCGGGTTGGTGGACTTCACATGCTCCTAGGAATTTCGTCTTCGGCGTATGTGCAGGTCTCCTCACGATATATTCCTCCAGTAGTCAGTAAATGTACTGAAGTTTCGAGAAAAAATCTATTGGTACATGGCCCAGCCGGGGATCGAATTTCGGACATTTCGATATGATAGGCCGCGTCTTATCCCCGACGCCACTGATGTTCTACCACAGAATATGTAATAGTACTAGGTTCTACGTCTAAGTTGTTAATCAGTTGCGGTCTAGTAACAGAGTTTAGCTTTTATGTTCCATTAAAAGCGGGTTTAACTAAGGTTTAGGGCGGGTTAACTAACTCCAGTCATTAACGCATAACAGATTTTGGTGTAGGTCGGAGTTTTATGACTGCTCTAAGATCTACGCCTGTATCTAACGTCTATATCTATGTTATAACATAACACGACACAGCTAAATAGCAACTAAACGGTTGAAAGCATAGCTTTGGGTTTCAGTTTAATTGTTAGGTACCTAATTAAATCTTTTTTTTTTTAATCTGTTTATTTCTTTTTTAGGGGCTTAGGGGAAAAAAAAAAGTTCGTAGTTATACAGCAAAATAATATCAAACATAGCAAGCCAAAACCCTATTTTCTGACCTGAAAGCGTCTGTAGCATTTTCAATACTAGCCAGTATAATGTGAGCTGCAAGTTCATACAAATGTTAGGAAATGAGAGATTTTTATTGCTGGTCATTATTTCTTGGGCAATTTTCGAGATGTTTTATAGCCTATATACCAGGGATATAGACTATCTCCATACAAAGTTTCGTCAAAATCCGTTCAGTGGCAAACGCGTGATTTACGAACAGACAGACAGACAAAAATTCCAAATGTTGCATTTTCGGCTTAGGTATTGTTCGGAAGTCCACCACCCCGTACTGGGCACCAAAAAACTGATTGGGGCACCGTTTGGCGGACAGGGGTTTGTCACAACAGATCCCATAGGGTCCAAGTGTCGCCAGGTATTCCTGGCCCCCTAAGAAGATAAGATAAGATAGTTTAAGATTAGACAAAATGTTAGATATCTTGTATTTGTTTTGTATTGTATGCGTCAGTGGCGTCGGGGATAAGCCGCAACCTATGATATCGAAAGGTCTGGAGTTCGATCCCCGGCTGGGCTATGTACCAATGGGTTTTTTCTCGAAACTTACATTTACTGAGAAGTACATTTACTGACTGCTCTCAAACGGTGAAGGAAAACATCGTGAGGAAACCTGCATACGCCGAAGAAGAAATTCTTAGGCGCATGTGAAGTCCACCAACCCGCACTATGCTAGCGTGGTGGACTATAGCTCTAACACCCTCGTCGAGAAGGTAGGCCTGAGCCACAACAGTGGGGACATATTATTAGGCTGTTGATTTGATTTGCACATACTCATACTCAATAACATTGTCTTTGATATTCCCCCTTCATTTTGATCCCAGTTCATACAAAGCGGATGTGTTTGAGCAGTATCAGTGAACATGGCGGGTTCATAGGCCTGAGCCCCAGCAGTGGGGACATATTATTAGGCTGTTGATTTGATTTGTACATACTCATATGCAATAACATTATGTCTTAGATATTCCCCCTTCATTTTGATCACAGTTCATACAATGCGGATGTGTTTGAGCAGTATCAGTGAACATGGCGGGTTCGTAGGCCTGAGCCCCAGCAGTGGGGACATATTATTAGGCTGTTGATTTGATTTGTACATACTCATATGCAATAACATTATGTCTTAGATATTCCCCCTTCATTTTGATCACAGTTCATACAATGCGGATGTGTTTGAGCAGTATCAGTGAACATGGCGGGTTCGATCACGTGAATACATTACCGCTGGTCGACTCGCAATGCATTGTGTTCCGGGCGTGAATAGCCCATCCATCATCGCGTGAAGACTTACCATGAATTCGAAAATAAACTTTACTGTTTATTTATGAATAACTAGCTTTTTCCCGGGGCTTCGCCCGCGTAGAAAACTTTTCCCGTGTACATTGTGAAACAGCGCCCTCTATGTAGGCGTTTTGTTACTTAGGAGGTATTAGCGGACGCCCCGCGACTTTGTCCGCGTTAAAAAGTAGCCTATATCTTATTCCAGGATATAGGCTATCACTGTACCAAGTTTCATCAAAATCTGTTCGGTAGTTTTTGCGTGAAAGAGTAACAAACATCCTCACAAACTCACATCCTTACAAACTTTCACCTTTATAATATTAGTAGGATGGCATTAGTAGGATTTATATTCATTAGAATGTGGCTGTCGTCATATTTTGGTTTTTGAAAAAAGAATTCTATCTAGACTACATAAAGTTTAGTATTTGAACTACATTTGAGACCCGAACGGGTTTTTAACACTCTAAGGGAACAGACGACCGCACGTCAGTGGAAACAGTTTGACCTTGAGCTGGCCTGGCCTATTAGGGAGTTTCATTTTGAGAGACCAGTTTTTACTGGTTTTGTTTCCAGTGACGAGCGGTCGACTGTACATACATAGCGTATGTTCTTTTAGCTTCAAGGGGTTTTCAGTTTAGTGAGTAGGAGGGATTCTGTGATGTATGTCAGTTTTGATAGACCAAAGAACATCGCACAATTTAGAATTACATCTCTGTGATTTTTTCTTTTAATCTTTGCTGAACAGTCATCGTTTAGAAAGTAATCTCGATGCCTATCTAGAAGAGAATAAATATAAAAAAAATTCGTTTATTCATTATTCTCTTTTTGACGTCAATTCTGTCTAAAACTAAAACTACTCTGTTTCCACCTCCTGTACGTCGCCGAAGGGAAGAAACAGCAACAAACCCAACAGCACAGGGCCCTGCTTTCATACATATAGCTGTTCACTTGTTCATTACAATATTTATCTATGTTGAGCCATCAGGCACTCCATGGAAGTTTAGAGGTACAGGTTTAGTGGCACTACATAATCACTTTTTTCTGTGTCGGGTCATTTTTGAATAAAAGTTTACTTTAATTATTTGCTTTGCTTTTCTAACTCAATTAATAACCACGAAAAGACTAGTGGTACAGATCTAGCGCTTTAGTAAAAAATATTCACCCGATCGGCGTGATACATTTGATTTAACTCATCGGCATTTTCAATTTTGGGTCTCTATTAAATTTACTTTTCATAGAAGTAGCAGTTCATTCATAATACAGTTCATTCATAATACAGTTCATTCTACTCGCATCATAGAACTGCTTTCACAAGCCAAATGTATTCCCATTGAACGCCAGCCGAGCGTTTACCATCGCCCAGTGGGCCGGGACGGACGAACTGATAGGCCAAAAGGTCGTCAACAAAATACTCAGTACAGCAATTGTTCGAACTTTTCCACCTCTGTTTGATTTTACAATAATAAAATAACAATATTAAAAAAAAAAAAACAACCAACCAACCAACCAGGCTGCCAACGACCAGAGGGCTGGGCATTACCTCGCTCAGAGGATCAGCCTCACAATCCAGCGGGGTAATGCCGCCAGCCTTCTGGGCACGCTCCCAGCGGTGGGGAGCTTCGAGGGGGTTTTTTATTTATAATTTATATTTAAGTTTAGTTTTAGTTTTATATATTAAAATAGCTGTAATTTTTATTTTTGATGTCGCCAGCGACTTCGTACGCGTGGGTTTTAGATACGCATCTGTAGCATTTTCAACACCAGCCAGTCTAATTTGAACTGCAAGCTCATACTGCTGGCAACACATAAAATAAAATGCCCCCAAATAATGTAGGCGGAAAGAGGGCGCCACCAGTTTTTGTAACGTCCGCATTTTTGGTCGGCTAATACAGGGCCGTTCGCCATTGTTGGCCATTCGCTAAAAAGGTTTTTTTAAGTTTATGTGGTTTGTTATTAAAATAAGCTCTCAACCCGAACACATAGAAGTCTTAGGAAATGAGAGATTTTTATTGCTGGTCACTCTTCCTTGGCTAATTTTCGAGATGTTTTGTAGACTATATGTTGGGCAGAGATATAGACTATCTCCAGACAAAGTTTCGTCAAAGTCCGTTCATTGGCAAAAGCGTGATGGACGAACAGACAAACAGACAGACAGACAAAAATTCCAAAAGTTGCATTTTCGGCTTCGGTATCGTTCGTAAGGTTCTTTCAAAAATATAAAAACTTTCCCACAGTTTTAGTAAATATAGATTTTTAAAATCATATTGATCACCAAACTTAACCGTATTTGATAGATAATTGAACTATTATAGAGAAGGCAATCCATCTTGTCAAGCAAACTGTCGTTTGCATCTATATTACTTGACCCTCCTCGTGCCGTCTTTACAATATTAAAACATGTCAGACGATTCTATACCTTACACTAATGTTCATAACTACCTATTTTATCTATGTAAAACGTTAAAACTTCTAGAAAAGTTTGTAGAATTTTGCAGGAAACCAAAAGAGAGACTAACAAAATTTCTAGCATATTTAAATACGAAAATAGAAAATTTTATAATCAAACCGTCATTTTGTCCTCAGAAACGACGCAACTAATAATTTTGTCCAGGGAGTTGGAGTAAAACTTGTTTTACAAGAAATAAAAACAAATACTGTACTAGGTACCGCATTTTTGATTTAGTAAGATCGGGAAAGGGTACTGGTACTAATATCAAAATATACGCAATAAAATACTTGGACTTTGACTTTACGGGAGTAAAGTATAAATGTAAAATATTTTATATATTGTATATATTTTATTTCGGGAGGGATCCCGAAATCAGATTTACAGTAAAAAGTTCCTTTTGACCCATAAAACCATAATACGCGAAACACCAACTCGAGGTTTTGTGGTGTTTTGCGGATTAGTAGAAGTAATTGATAAATTTTGTTTTCTTTTATTTATTTGTACTAATTTAGACAATAAGTTGTTTACCAAAAAGTTGGTTTTATGCGTAGTTGGTATTTTGCGTAAGTGATTTTTCCGAGTTAGGCGTTTTGCGTAAAGGTGGTGTCTCGCGTATAATAATATGGTTTTATGCGTAGAAACGGAAAGTTTACTTCTATTATCGTATAATAATAAGAGTAAGTACTTAACTAACCTAGTTTTTCCTATCAAAACATACGTTCGCTTATATTTTTGCGGTGCTCGTCTTTTTCAATCGACGGTCTAAGGTTTTTTTCGCACTGCGGCAAGGTCGGTAGGGAAGGAAGCGTGTAGGGTTTTATTAACAACTCTTCACCACACGCCTTAGTAAGCCTAACGGTAAATTTAATATGGATGAAAACGCAAATCCATACTAAAAATAAGATAAAGTAACTACCTATGTATCTGCACGGATGAAGTTAGAGTTACTAGCTGATTTTTTTATTATTTACGCCTAAACCGCTTGCGGTTTTTTTTATATAATAATGTTTTGGACAAATTCACACACACGGCTGTTTAGTCCCAAATTAAGCCAAAGCTTGTCCTATCGGTACTCAACAACTGATAAACATACGTATATACTTTTACATAAATACTTTTATACATACTAACACCCAGAATCCGAAAACCAAAGATATGCTCATTACACAAATATTGGTCCCGAGTGGGAATCGAACCCACGACCTCTGGCGTAAAAGGCAGGGTCACCACCAACTAAGCTAAGCCAGACAAATGATGTAGTTTGATGTGGTGTCGAGATATTTCGAATCCTAAGACTGGAAAAGGGTTACTGTTCCCGCTGGGAAAAACTTAACCCACGCGGGCAAAGCTGCGGGAATCAGCTAGTTAGCTAACTAAAAGTCTAAAACAGATGGCAACTGCCACTGCAGTGCTCTGCTAACGAACGTTATTACGTGCATTTGATTAACCCTTTATAAGACAGAGGCGATTTGGATACCACTTAGTTAATAAACATTTACGGAGAAGAACATCCTCTTTTTTATTTCACTGTAATGGTATTATATAGCGAATATATCAGGCTTTCTTTCCTCATTCATTCAATGTCAATAATAGGTGTATTGGAAACAGATCATCTGAAAACTCAAGTGCACTAACAGGCTGAGTGCATATATTGACCACGTGTTTTTTTTATTAATGATTTTTTTTGCCGTAGATGTGTTCCCCAGTGCATTACAAACATGGTAGTGTATTTAAGTTTCACATAGCATATCTGTATAACTGGGGCCTTATAAAGGGTTAAATAATCAAAATGACATTCTACATAATATTAAGGTTCATTATGGTTTGATGCTAAAATATTAATTAATGAGAACAAAGATAATACTATTAGGTCATTAGCGGTCAAAAGGATAATGAATGACGGTAAACAAGAATAACTAAACTATGACGGTAAATAAGAAGTCGCTCAACGGGCTATGGAAAGAGCTATGCTCGGGGTTTCTCTGAGAGATAGGATCCGAAACGAGGTGATCCGCCAGAGAAGCAAAGCCTTTGACATAGCTCAAAGGGTTAGCACGTTGAAGTGGCAGTGGGCTGGTCACATCTGCCGGAGAACCGATAACCGCTGGGGCAGACGAGTTCTCGAGTGGAGACCACGACTAGGCAAGCGTAGTGTGGGACGCCCCCCGGCTAGATGGAGCGACGACCTGCGCAGGGCGGCTGGCAGTGACTGGATGCGGAGAGTCGAAGATCGGACTCAGTGGCGCGCCTTGGGGGAGGCCTATGTCCAGCAGTGGACTAGTGCAGGCTGATGATGATGATGATGATGATGAAACAAGAATAAATCATATGACCATTTGCTTTGAGTCGACTTTAGGTAATTTCTATTTATCTGCGTTATTATATCTAGTAAATACAGCCAACCAATCACAGTCTCAGATCCAATTATCTCAAATTCATCGCAACGTTTTACCGCGCGCCGAACAAGGGGCGATGAAATGAGGAAGTAATAAAATGGAAGGAAACCAGGGCATTTCATTTATGGATTTAATTTCTGATTTATCGTCAGCCAGGTATGCAGTCAAGGTTCTATAGGGGGTCTATTTTTGTAGTATCTTGTAAACGGTCTGAAATTATAATTTCTACCAGACTTTAGGGAGAAATACCCTATCCCCCTGCCACGTATCCCTCTTTCTCCCAACTTCTCTTTCTCCCAATACCACTATAGTTTATAGCCTTAGAAAAAGAATGAACCATAGAACCGTAATCATCGTATAGCATGAAATATCAATAGTCTTTTACCCAAATAATTTGAGAAGACGCTTCTTATATGGCGGGGTCAAACTGAACAAACACTATCTATTTTAGTCGGGCTGTTGTTTGTTGGGGGGCAGTTGGTATGCAGTTACACTGCCCCCCAACAAAAAATTCACATAAGTAGATAGAGATAGAAGATATTATACCTGTCTTGCTTACTCTTACCACTTTTGTAATAAGTGTGTCCCTCTCTGATTATTATAGTTATTTTAGCAGCTGTTCTATGGGATCCTTGTTCTTAGTTTATAGCGGTTTTAGTTTGACAGCTGTCATCCTAAATAGAGATAGAATAGATTCTGGCTTTTTGGCGGGATTTTGACAGAGATGGTTGTCGTTTTTGTTTAGTTTTCCAAAAAATGTAGTAGATTTTGATGTATATCTGCGATAGTTTTATATGCAACAAGTGCCCATTAAAGTGTATATTGTGCGGGATAGATAAATAAAAGCGTTTAACGACTCTACCGGATTGTTCCAAATGGTATAGTATAATAAGTCTGACCAAGGACACAAGAGAGCAGTACGGTCTAACAACGGGTTAGTCCACTTTTTATTACATTTGTTCTATTATTAGAACTAAAAGAACTGATAGACCACGAATACAGGACGTTAGCAACATCCCTGGAGCGTCATGCTAGCCTAAGCGTCTCGTAAACACGTATAATTCGAATTCGACCGAGTAAGTTCCCTTGTAACACGTTATGATACGGTCTCCTCTTATACATTTCCTTCTGTCCTCAGATCCAATAAATGCGGCGTGAATTATAGGAAACAAGCGGTGTCCTTGACAAGGGTATTGACCCCGCAGATTAAGATAATTCAAGTTCAAGTTCATTTATTCAGTAACAATATCAATTGTGTTTGAATTTTTGTACATTATTGAAATTAACATTAAGAAATTAAAACAACTAAATAAATTAACAATAATAATAAGAAGTTATTTATTGAGATTATTAAATAAAGAAATAGTTAAAATCATTTATGATTTAAGTATGGTTATTTATTCCTTAAATTTATTATTATTTATTTATTTATGGTCATTTATTTTTTATTGGTTCGATCCCCGGTTGGGCCATGTACCAATGGGTTTTTTCTCGAAACTTAAGTACATATACTGACTGCTCTCAAACGGTGAAGGAAAACATCGTGAGGAAACCTGCATACGCCGAAGAAGAAATTCTTAGGCGCATGTGAAGTCCACCAACCGTCACTGGGCTAGCGTGGTGGACTATAGCCCGCACGCCCTCGTTGAGAGGGTAGGCCTGAGCCCCAGCAGTGGGGACATGTTAAGGCTGTTGATGTGATGGTTATTTAGGAAATTTCCGCCCTTAGGAACCATCGGTCTATTTTCCCCATCGGTCAACTTTTCCAAGCCGTGTTGGAGCTCCTCTAAGGCAGTTGTAAGTTTAATTGTGCTAGAGGTTCGCAAAGTTTTTACAGATTTTGTTTTATGTTTTATTTTCTTCTTTTTGCCCTTTTGGCACCTTTATTTTCACTTGTGCTGTTACAATGTAACCGTTTCATAAAATATTTATTTGTGTTATATTTGTAATTATTAAGTCATTAGAGAATTTCGTTTATATACATACCTACCTATCTTAAAAAATAATTCGAATCGTCGCAACCTTGTAACATAAATTCTCTTCAAATGTTTTCTCCCCACATTTAAGCGTGACACACACTGGGCGGCGACGTTACGAAAGCGTTGCGGCGGCGAAGGTTTGTATGAAGAACGCGCCGCGCCGCCGCCGCCGCTTTGATGTAAAGGGCTTCATACTATTTCGAACATTACAGAAAAAAACCGCAACGCTTTCGCAACGCCGCCTTTCAGTGTGTGTCACGCTTTACACCCCATATAGTAAATAGGTGTCTCCGACAATCACGCATAATTCCTTATAAATCCCAACACAAACAATTTTGTACCTATTCATAAACGTGACGGAATTTAGGGCTTTGTTTGGACGTTACATTGTTTTGAAAATTGTTAATTACTTTTGTCACGAGTTTCGTACAAATATTCCTGATAATTGAGCCATTATAAATCAAGGTTGACATTTTAATTTGCTTTATTCTCCCCTCGGGCTCGTTTAGTCTTATTTCCCGAATGTCCACTTCGCTCGAGGAAGTGGACGTACCGGGAAATAGACCTACTGCTAGCCCAGTGCGGGTTGGTGGACTTCACATGCGCCAAAGAATTTCTTCTTAGGCAGGTTTCCTCGCGATGTTTTCCTTCACGGTTTGAGAGCAGTCAGTAAAATTCAATTCAATTCAATTCAATACTCTTTATTGCACATAATAACAAAAAACAGAACAAAATAATACAGTAGACTAAGAAGGTACATCCAGGCGGTCTTATCGCTAAAAGCGATTTCTTCCAGACAACCTTTGGTTGCAGGATATTAAAGAAGAGAAAGGTAGGTTGTGCAGCTAGATAAAATATATATATAATTATGTATTTTAAAAACTCTATACACTTAAAATGTACTTAAGTTTCGAGAAAAACCTCATTGGTACATTGCCTAGCTTACATTTGCTCTTCTGTGAATATCTACTTACTAAAAACGGCAACTACGGCAAAAAAAACTACAAGTCGGTCGTCATCCAAATAATGGTTATTGTCTAATTAATCTATTTTGTTTGCTCTGCTCTTCGTATAATTTTTTTCCTTCTTGTTTCCGTCTTCGTTTCTTGTTCTACTATTTTGTTTGGTACCTGGTAGACAATTTTGAAAAATGTGTCAAATTAATTATGTGTACACGTCTAATAAGTGATTTTACAAAATCTGATTCTAAAACGTGTAGTTAAATAAAAACTACTTTAACAGTTAATTTTCCAAACCCAGAAGTCGTTAAAACTTTTTATTTTAATTTAGGGATATTGTCATCTAGTAGTGTTAAATCTTTTACTTAAATAACTATAAGACGTACTTTCTAGAGACTCTTACATCCTTGGTGTTATTCACACTAGAGGTTCTCGACCACGCCTCTGCAATCGTCGTGTTTAAAAAAATCCAATTAAAAATGAAATGGGAACCACCTAAATTGGTCTAGCTAATGAGATTTCACGGTCTGATTTCCTCTGAATGATTTTAATCTTAACCCACCTTACTAATATAGGTACGGGATTTATTAGTTATGGCAAACGGTGAAGGAAAACATCGTGCGGAAACCTGCATATGCCGAAGAAGAAATTCTTAGGCGCATGTGAAGTCCACCAACCCGCACTGGGCTAGCGTGATGGACTATAGCTCGAATACCCTCGTTGAGAGGGTAGGCCTGAGCCCCAGCAGTGGGGCATGTTAATAGGCTGTTGATGATGATGATGATTAATTATGGCTCGCTGAGTTTAGACTATAAGCGATAATTCCTTTTAAAATTTCGAATAGGCCACAAAAAAATTGGAAGAATTTGTCCCGATGTGGGGCAGATTTCTCCTTCATACGTTGTAATGTTTTCCTCGCGATGTTTTCCCTTCACTAAAAAGCCATACATAAATTCAGAAAAACTTATTGATAAGGTTTGAATTGAACCCTTATGATCATAAGCGCAAATCGGGCAAACTATGCAGTTAGGTAGAAACAACTTCGAGAGGGAAGCCGACGGGAGGATCAGGCTGGGCTGGGCAGCATTTGGGAAGTTGCGTCATATCTTCTCGTCGCATATACCACAATGCCTGAAGACAAAAGTCTTCAACCAGTGCGTCCTACCCGTAATGACGTACGGCGCCGAAACGTGGACACTGACAGTGGGACTAGTCCGAAAACTCAAAGTCGCTCAACGGGCTATGGAAAGAGCCATGCTCGGAGTTTCTCTGAGAGATAGGATCCGAAACGAGGTGATCCGCCAGAGAACCAAAGCCTTTGACATAGCTCAAAGGGTTAGCACGTTGAAGTGGCAGTGGGCTGGTCACATCTGTCGGAGAACCGATAACCGCTGGGGCAGACGAGTTCTCGAGTGGAGACCACGACTAGGCAAGCGTAGTGTGGGACGCCCCCCTGCTAGATGGAGCGACGACCTGCGCAGGGCGGCTGGCAGTGACTGGATGCGGAGAGTCGAAGATCGGACTCAGTGGATTAATTCCTCTGTGTCAGTGGCGCGCCTTGGGGGAGGCCTATGTCCAGCAGTGGACTAGTGCAGGCTGACGATGATCATGATGATGATCATAAGCGTACACCAACTAAGCTACAACGCCTGTTTTTATTAAAAATATGTAGGTAACAGTAATACATTTTAAAACCTCGTAGGGTCTAACTCCAGAAGTGGGTGTGTGGAGTTCAACCCTTAGATGCAAGTTGCTACAACAAACTCGTTACACGAACTCTATCTAATTTTCTCCATGTAGATGTTTAAATATCTAGAACTAAACTAGGTTAGTGAGAAACAAAGTTAAAATTGTTTCAGCATAATGTTACATTTAACCGGATAGTTAATTTACATAGTGATTAGTTGTTTGGTCGCTTGCCGCGAGAACAGACGTCTATTGTATGTTACTAATTGAATATTACATTTGTTTCGTATTTTTACAAGCTTTTATTTTTTACAAAAATAAAACCCACTATGTAAAACGACTTTGATCCCGTAATTTTTTTTTAATTTTCCACCCTTTGAGGATTTTTCCCAATTATAATGATACTGCCCTCGAAATATATATAAGCCTATTCAATAAAAAAAAGAATCATATAAATCGGTTCACAATCTGCGAATATAACATACACACACAAATAAATACAGCCGAATTCAGAACCTCCTTATACGTTTGAAGTCGATTGAAATCCAGACAGGCTGTTTCGCCCGTAAGGCTGGCTTTTAAATCACCTGGTGTTGTCGTGCCCCTTAGATGGAGTGTGATCATTACAAACCGAGATTAATTAATTTTATAGTAGGTACGTTTTGGATGTTGTCGGCAGGTTCTACGAACGAAGTGACGCGCACCAATGCTAAATAGTTTTGCCCGTAACGACATAATTTCAAGTCTTAAGCTATAGCGATTATTCGTAACACTGTCACAAAAAACACACTCACAACCAAACACATTTAACTAAGGAGCAAATAGGTAGTGGCCAGGAAGGTTCGAACCTCTTTGGTGGCGCGCGCGCTCCCTATAGAGACTGCATCTTGCGTATATTTAGTATGCGAACCGATGGTGCCACTTACAGGGGAGGGGTGCGGACAAAGGAAGCGGTGTAGCGGGAGGAGGTGGACTCTTTCTTGCTAATACAAATTTATCGGAGTTTGAAAATGAGAATGTGTGAATGAGTTACAGTATTGTAATACATTTGACACGATTTTGACACACATAGAATGCTTTTTTTACGCCTCTATAGGGGGCCGCGAGCATCCACCAAAGGGATCCTATCTCTATGGTAGTGGCGTTTGTTAGCCAAAGTAGATATTTGCAAAAATTTAAAACCTATGCTAAGTATTTTATTGAATACTAGCTGTTTCCTGCGGCTTCGCCCGCGTTTTATAAGTTATTTCTGACTATTCTTTTTGCTGAGCTCATAAGGGTTGTAGCGTGATGTAATCTTATTAGGGGCTATCAAATGCAAAAAGATTTTTTCTAAGCCGACTGGTAGTTCAAGAGATTAGCACGTTTAAATAAACAAACAAACTCTTCAGCTTTATTATATTAGTAGATACATGGTTATTGAAAAATTGATTCATTTTCTAAAATTTTAGATCCTTCAACTAAATAATGTACATCGCTTCTTGGACCATTTTGTGTGCGAAGTAATTTCATTTTCTTTGTTTTTCATAGAACATACAATAAAAAAACATACATACAGCCGAACATAGAACCTCCTTTTTTGGAAGTCGGTAAAAATTGTAAGAAAGGATTTGGCCCCTCAAACACGCTGCGGTTTATTTATTTGTAGGTACAAAAACAACGCTTTAACTCTCTCTGTATAAGATTAAATAAATCATCCAAAACCTTTTTAACTATCCGCCTATGGCTTGTTCTACGGGACCACTCGTACGTCGTTGAACGGCGCGGGGTTCCCGCTTACAAGGATCTCTAATTATCATTTTGTGTTTCTTCGTGCGAGCTGTAGTGTTCCGTAATTACAGTTTTGCGTCGCACATTTCGTGACACACCCTGTATTTTATATACCTACACAAAGTACACAGACGGAAGTGTCTAGATTCAATATTATTTAGACTTATTTCATTCGGTAGTGGTCAGAATCAGACAAGGATACAATGATGTTTTTTCTCACTTGCACCCAGTGGACGTCTACATGCTTGTATATTCTAAGTTCATGGTTTGACTTCAATTTTTTTGCGTAAACAACTTTACTATCGCCTGTCGCCTACAATAAAGTAAGCCAGTAACCTACCTACCGAAAATTAAGTACGGTTTATTAAAATACCACAGGTTTTTCGGTGAAGGAAAACATTGTGAGGAAACCTGCATACACCAAAGACTGGTATTTACTATTCTAAGGCGTATGTGAAGTCTACCAAAAAACGGATTGGGGCCTCGTTTGGCGGACAGGGGTTTGGCACAACAGATCCCATAGGGTCGAAGTGTCGCCAGGTATTCCTGGCTCCATAAGAAGATAAGATAAGATACCTATCTTATCTTCTTAGGATGCCAGCTTACGACCCTTACGGGATCTTCTGTGCCGAACCCAGGTCCACCAACGGTGCCTCAATCCACTTTTTGGTGGACTTCACACGCCTTAGAATATAAATTCAAATATTTAGCTTAGCAGTTCACGATGTTTTCTTTTACCGAAAAACCTGTGATATTATAATACACCGTACTTATGTTTCGAAACTTCGTTGGAACGGGCAAGGTTTGAACCTACGACCTCATGAACGTGCAGCGATTGTAACACAACTTGGCTACCACCGCTCCAATCTCCAGATACTTATAGTGGGACCTGTACTTACTTAAAAGGCTATTGATTTAATTGTAATCGATCTCCGCAGTTCATTTCAGGAATGCAAGGAAGTCCACCATTGTGGTATCTAATCCTTTATGCACCTGTAGTGAGCTCTCAACTCTATTGAATATTCATGCGGCAATTTCTGGAATAGAGAATTGCTCTGAGAGCATCAGACAATGCTGTTATAAGCCACTGAACTAAGGATAAACCACTTAAATTGAAACAGGATTTCGTAAAAATTGTAAAATTTAAAATGAGCCTGGTTTTTTGTTTGTTTAAATGTCTGGTACCTACCTGACCTGGTTGTCTAATTATATTTCACTTTTTATTTATTTTAAAAAATCAAATCCACAGCGCCAAATAGTGACCCTGCCTACTGCGCCAAAGGTCGTGGGTTCGATTCCCACCCGGGACCAACATTTGTGTGATGAGCATAACTGTTGGTCTGTATTTAAGTATTTATTTATTATGTATGCATGTTTATCAGTTGTTGAGTACTCATTTACAAGCTTCGGCTTAGTGTGGGACTATACAGCCGTGTGTAAATTTGTCCAAACATTATTATTATAAATAACAGATTTAAAATTATTAGATGGTACAGATATTTATTTATTTTTCGAAAAAAATCCTATCCTACGCAAGGAAATGTAGCATCATTCACAGAAAATTTCACTAAGGAATTTTGGTCTGACTTTTAATGCCTGTGAAGACTTCCTGTTAGCATTTGCTAATGAAATTGCAAACTAATATCATTATAAGAAAGTTGGGAACACCTGCCCGCGTTGAATATTAAATATTTGCAGTCCGCCTCAACTTTAATGGAAAATTGTGCACGTTTTACGTTCAGGCTGAGGCCATGAAAAGAGTGTTTTGCGGAATGGCCGTACAAGCCACACGTTTCTCACTCGATATCCCCACGATCACACGACGAAACAATGAAAAAGGAAAAAAAAACTCTGAAATAAAAAAAATAATGAAGAATATAATTTATTTTTTCTTATTCATTAATTTTCTTTTTTTATTTATTTTGAACGCTTGTTGTTTTTAATAACTATTTCATTTTATTAGGGAATAGGAATATTTAAAACAATTATTAGGTACGCTTGTTTGTGGTAAGGTTTTTTATTTAAACCAACCACATCGAATGTATTTTATCCTATTATTTATATTGTTTATTAATATTTATGTTTATACATACGTACTTATTATTATTATGTTCACGCTATGTCCCTCACAGGGTAGGCAGTGAAGAGCCTAGTATCGCGATAATGACACACCTCTGTCGCTTCACCCTGTCTCATCAATTTCACGGTTTTATAATGGGTTATAATAAATTACAACGACGTCTCGCGCAGCATTCGCATATCTAATGGCCCCACTCTAAGTAGTCTACAGAGCAAGCGGACTATTATTCAGAGGATAACTCTGTATCCCCTAAAAGCCTTGCCCTGTTCAAATACTCTCTCCTTTTTTGTTAATATGTTAAGAGGGATTAAAAGTCTACAAAGTACAAAAGTCAAGCCAATTAGAAAGAACAGATTTCTTGTCGAGATTATAATGATTCAGTTTATTATTCGCGGCTCGCACTTGAAACTAAGGAAAAAGTGGTTTTAATGTTGTGTTTTTAGGGATACCTAAAAACGAATACCCTTACAGCGAACCTTTTTGGTCTTTTTGAACTCGAAAACTACTGAACATAATGTGCATTTTTTATCGTGAAAAAATAGAAAAAATATGTAAAGGCGATTATTCATTTTAGTCAAATTCTGAAATAACAAAGTAGTTTCAGGGATAAAAAAAACAAAGAAACAAAATCAAAAATATATACTCTTCATTTTTATGATTACGCAGGGGTCGGACAAAAAGTGAGGGTGACGTCAAACCACTTAAAGGATGATTTCTAACAGTATTTTAGATTTTCATAAACAATTTATTTATTTTATTTATCTGAGGTTCCCACAGATTTGTCCTAATTAATTTCAAATAATCGTACCTTATGGTAACAAGTTTCGTTAAATTTATTTTATTCACTACATCACCCTACCACCTGTATAATTAATTCCATTGATTTATTTACGATTATTTTGTTACTTCATTATACTACCTGGTTACTACATGTCAAACGAAAGTTTAAATTCAAACATCATCCTGTGTGCAAGATTACGTATATTTTACGTCACCCGCACTTTTTGTCCGACCCCTGAGATCAGTATAGATATAAGTGGACCTTAATTATAATGCTTATGTTTTCCTCGTTGAGTAGACGCGTGTGAACACAGGGCGGGTTGCCGGCCTTTTGATGTGGCCTCAACTAACTGGGCGAGTAGAGTGGCTTTTAAAGAGAGGCATATTAGACTTTCGCGCTTTGTATTCATAATTATCTAATTATCTCTCCAGTCAGCTCGTGACCACGGCCAGTGTAACCTGGTCGAAACGTCGGGCTAGGTAAATAAAACTATTTCGTGTGTAAGACCCGTAAATAATTAAAAAAAGAGAGGCATATTATTATGCAAGCAGACGAGAAAATATGGAATTAAAAAGATGAGTAGAAAAAGAGAGAAAGGATTGGATTGAAAAAAGAGCAAGTCAAAAAGAGAATTTGTATTATAATTTTGAATAAAAAAATATATTTTATTTTGATGGAATATATTTTACAAGATGTTACAGATATTATATTAAAGTCCATAACATTTTGCCGAATTAGGTGGCATGCAAAAGATATGACAAATAAATATTCCTAAATATTAATATTATAAAAAAATTCATTTTTAATAAAAATCTAGTATTTTTTAGTAATTTCTAAACTTTGTATTAATAAAAGTTTACTTGTCTAATAGCAGGCGACAGAATTTTGTGGTAAAGCTATACTTACAAAAGACCACTTTGTTCTGCTAACAATTTCTGCGAGAAAATTTTCAACGCACGCGCCTAAATAACTTGCTTTGAAACCTTGTAGAAGAATGGAATTTACGTAGAGGCTTCGTCATGCAGACAAATTACAGATTTTTCCGGTGGCCTACGACAAAACACGCTACGAGCGAGCGCTACGCCCGTCGTAGCTACGGCCTTAGCAAATGTTCGTAGCGTAATATTGCCAGAATAAATATTTTAAAGCCAGGAGGTATTTTACACATAAGGCAACTTTACCAACTTTTACAAAGAAAACTATACTTATTGATTTAAAAATAGGCCAAGATGATCCACGTTCCTGCATGAATAATTATTATCGCTTCTAAAATCAAATCCGCATATTTTAACAATCCACGCAGTGCACCTTGAACTTTATAAATGGGTTTTACGGCCATGGAAACAAAGTCGTTTTAGGCCCATGATAGATTTAAATTTAAATAATATTATATTTTAAATTAAGTTTCGAGCAATATCCCATTGGTAGGTACATTATTTAGATTATGGTTAGATTGTTACACATGGAATTGATACAGTGCTTTTATACGGCTTCGGACTGATTAGATTGCGCCAGGAATTAGGTCACGTGGGTGAGATGCGTGTCTGGCGGCAACGCTTTGATCTTCTCATCGAATACAGGGTGTTGATTCGAACGTCCTCCCGTATTAGCCTAAGTGGAGACTGTATCTGAATATGCGATAGCTTCTCTGCTGGGTGTGGTAATTTTTGTTAACTACTTTGCTTATAAAGTTAATTACACTGTTTTAATTTCATGAACATGTTTACTGTTACGTTAACGTTATTTTTGTCATACTTAAAGTGCCATTTCTTTAATTTATTTTGCTTTCACGTAGGATTTTTAATGTAGACCACTGTTTTATCGTTTTTCTCAAAATTTTCAATGTAATCTGATTGTTAGTTAGCTTACCTGTGTGAAATAAAAATCATATCACTGTTTATCGCCCGCCAAAGTATTTAGTTACTCTCGTGCACTTGAGATTGGCAGTAGGAAGTGGTTTGTTGTACCCCGTTATACTCACAACAGGTAAAATGGCAGGCAGGAGGAACACTTGGATTTGTCGTACCCCGTTATACTCACAACAGGTAAAATGGCAGGCAGTAGGAACACTTGGATTTGTTGTACCCCGTTATACTCACAACAGGTAAAATGGCAGTCGTATTTGTCAAAGTCTAAATTCCGTGCGAGCTGACACACGACTGATTGCGTTCATTCACCGCGGAGTGGAGCATAGGAACCGACTTTACTACCTACGTGGTAGCTTAGGGTATGTATACACCAGACGTTCCATACTTTTAGTTCCTGGAAATATTTAGTTGTCACAAGTCTAGTAAAGCGCCATTTTCACCACACATCTTAGTCGTACGCCCGCCAAGGTCATGTTAGAAGGTCATGCAAAACTGTCGCGAAAATGCTTGCTATACAGCAATAATTATTATTATTTGCTTGCACGACGTGCAGGATGAGTGCTGGACCTAACAAGCTCTAACGTTTTTAAAAAGTAGGTTTTGGTTTGGTTGGACTAGACTTTTAAGCCATATCTTAATTAAAATATCAAGTAATATGGCTTAAAAGTCTTGTAACCAAACCAAAACCTACTTTTTAAAGCTCGTATATGCCTTGCTGGATGCCTTGCTAGGTGCCGCGCTAGATGGTGTGAATGCTACGTCCAACATGACCTTCTAACATGACCTTGGCGGGCGTACGCCCAAGATGTATGGTGAAAATGGCGGTTAATTGACTCAACAGTTCCATGTGTTACTTCTAGGTTAAAGGCTAACATAGACTAGATAATTCCCCTTGATCATTCGCACGATCAGGGCTTACCCTGTACCTTTTCCATCGGGCATTCCCCTTTAGACCCGTTTTTCTCATTGAGTAGTCCCGTGGAATTTACTTTTAAGACAATAACTGTTCTAAAAGTACAAAGAACTGAACTGTAATGAATGACACTGTAATTTGTTTTCGTAAATGAAAATAAATAAATAAGTAAACTGCTGGAATACTTTTTAGGTTTGTGATATCTGTCGCAATAGTTCTAGCCTCCTAGGACCCCACGGCCTCGCTTGAGGACATAAACATTAAAAATAAAACATAACGAAAACATATAAAAATAACAATAATCATAAAATAATTGAATTTCTTGACGTTCACTCAGCGTTCACTTCTTTTGATGACTAAAAAAAAAAAACCAAAAAAAAATCGTTCAATTCTCCCAGGACTCAGGAGGCTAGAACCTGGCTAGAACCAAACCAGGTCTAGTGGTCTAGTTATTAGTTATTCCTTGAAAATCTTTTAATATTTCACCATGAAAGACCTTTTTCATAATAAGGCTTCACCTGGATGACCATCTATTGTCCCCGTCGCTGGCAGAGGCTATTTTCCCTCATCAAGTTTTTGTCTCATTTTTTCCTGGCGGATAATTTACTTCCTGACTGCGCGGTAATTTTGTGTTTTGTGCCAGTCTGTTGAGTGAGTGCATTATAATAAGTGTACTTATAACATTATAAGTATTAACAAGCGTAAGTCATGACACTTGTACGTAACGACAATCGTACGTCATGACAATTGTACATTTAGACGCGCACACGTTTTGAGAATTAGCCAAATTTTCGAATTAGACATTTTGACATGTGGGCTACTGAGTCTCGGAATCGTCAAATCGACAGCCTATATCGATATGTCCCCACTGTTGGGCACAGGCTTACTCTCTCAACGAGGGCGTATGGGCTGATAGTACACTACCCAGTGCGGGTTGGTGGACTTCACATTATACGCCCTAAGAACTCCTTCTTCGGCGTATGCAGGTTTCCTCACGATGTTTTCCTTCACCGTTTGAGAGCAGTCAGAAAATGTACTTAAGTTTCGAGAAAAAACCCATTGGTACATGGCCCAGCCGGGGATCGAACATCGGACCTTCCGATATGATAGGCCGCGTCTTATCCTCGACGCCACTGACGCTCTTTGAACCTATAATGATGATCCAGGATGAACTTGCATTTAACATGTTGAACAACATTTTAATCCCCTGATCTCTTGTGAAAACCATCTCAGCCTATTGCTTCGGTCTCGAATCAGGTAATACATAAATTACACGCAGAGTTAAAAGGCCCCTACCATCGGTCTAGGATTTTGCGAATTTTCTGAATATGAGCGAGTTGCGTGCGAAAAGAAATAGGAGGAGCAGTACCTAGGAAAAACGAATTTAAGTTTCAAAACATCTATAAAACAGTTCATCATCAATCATCAACAGCCTATTAATCTCCCCACTGCTGGGGCTCAGGCCTAACCTCTCAACGAGGGTGTTCGGGCTATAGTCCACCACGCTAGCCCAGTGCGGGTTGGTAGACTTCACATGCGCCTAAGAATTTCTTCTTCGGCGTATGCAGGTTTCCTCACGATGTTTTCCTTCACCGTTTGAGAGCAGTCAGTAAAATGTACTTAAGTTTCGAGAAAAACCCATTGGTACATGACCCAACCGGGGATCGAACTCCGGACCTTTCGATATGATAGGCCACGTCTTATCCCCAGGGCCACTGACGCTCATAAAGTATGTATAAATAAACTCAATAATAGTATTATTGTCAGAGGACAGAAAAACATCTAAATCCCAAATGCCAACCCTGTCCTGATGTTTATCAGATGTGATTTTAGCTACCTAATGGATCGAGATAGGCCATAAAGGTCTAGTCTTTCTTCCGGTAAGTACCGAACTACTGAGCCTACTTTAGTCTCAATTTGAGACTAAGGAAGGCTCAGCAGTAGTTCGGTTAGAGATGATCGGTGTTATTAGATATTGATCTCTAGTCAAACCACTGAGCCTGTCTTGGGCTAGCTCGCGATCCATTAGGCAGTTAAAACCTACTCTATTCAAGAGCGTGGCAGATTTGGTAATTAAGATTTAGACGTTTCTCGGTCGTCTGAGTGGTTTTATTGTTAGATAGTTTTGGTATACACATTTTAGGTATTTGGTATACACATATAGACAAAGACCTCCCTTGAGGTATTTATAATAGATGCATATTAATAGTTTTTATTTTCATTGCTGACATTTATCATAGTATCCCTCTGTAGTCTGTGGGCATTAAGAATAGAATAGAATAGATTTATTTGGCACTCACAGGGCAACACATTACAATAAATTTATACTTATCTAGCTTACCTATGTACAGTCAACCTGGAGAGTGTCGGTCAGGGGCAGGGGTCAGGAGACTGCGTGCAGTCAAGTGACCCGTGGTGACCACCGACCACCCACTCACCGGTTGACCGGTTGACGGTCGATTATCGTGTTAAATTAAACTGTATAGTTGGTTAATTATTATTGTTAATTAATTTAGTTGTTTTAATTTCTTAATGTTAATTTCAATAATGTACAAAAATTCAAACACAATTGATATTGTTACTGAATAAATGAACTTGAACTTTAGACAATTTGAATTGTTGTAAAAATACGTTACTTTTATTAGACATTAAAATACTATCAATAAATGCAGTGGATCAGTCACTACCTGTACTACAACCTTTACTTCGCAAAAGTCTCTAATAACTCGCTTGAAACTTCCAAGTAACATGTGGTAGGGGTTGCCACGGTAGTGTATTAGAGGATCGTAAATTAGGCTGTGGCGGGCAATCTGTGCCACCTTTGATTAAATCCCCTCTTCAAGGTGATTTGTAGGCGCAATTTACGTGTATGTAGGCAATATGTCAGGGCAGTATTATTGTATAATGCGTTAAGCTCTGACTTCATCGTTATGGATAATCTTATGTCACAGAGAAAATAATAGTTCGCGTATAAATATATATCCTGTGTGACTGACTGATCTAGCAACGCAGACCCAAAGCTGAGACCCAGTCTGGAAAGCTGAAGTTTGGAACATAGCTTTATTTCATCACGCAAGCATATCCGCTAAGAACGATTTTTTGATAATTTTAACTTTAAGGGGGGAGGATGGGGGAGAGAATATATAGTTACTTATGCTCGTATACAAACTTCTTAACGTGGACGAAGTCGCGGAGCGTCCGCTAGTGCTATATTTCGAGTATATGTGATTGTTTGTGCATTTGCAAATATTTTCATCAAAGTAGAAAGAAAGTTTTTTCTGTTACTTTTTATTCGCGCTGACCTAACAGCGAGGTTCTGCCAAATCCGCTGATATAACGAATTACATCAGATACTAGCGAATAGTAATGGAATAAACAAGGGAATTCACCCTTATCTTGTTTTCCACTTAGGTAAACATAACGCACTGGCCTTACTGGAAGCTTATTATAACATTCTAAAACGACTATTACGTTATTTATATATACCTAATAGTACATTATGATACAAGTGAGTTAAATTGGTGATTACTCTCGAGAGTGGAAAAGACAGCACGATGCGAAGTCGAGTGTGTAACGAAGCCGAGTGTGTAATGACCAATGCTCACGTGTGTCAAACGACGTTTTCAACACACTTTTCGAGGAAAAACGCAAATAAAATGTCACAAACTTATGCAACAAACTATCACTTACATTTTGTGCCCCAGTATATTTTTTTATATAAAATCTTTTTGACACAAAGTACTGTAAAATATTTTTACATTACTAACTTCCGCATAGTGGACGCGAAACCAAGACAAATTCAAATTAGAATCGTTTTTTGAAATCTATCCAGTATTTTTGGCTCTACGAGGGAACAAACAAACAAACTTACAGGTACTTAGACTGCTAAAATCATAACCCTCCTCTTGTCTTCTTCGGATATAAGTTCCCGTGTGTTTACGATGAACAAAGCTAGCAATGTAAGAAAACAAAGTGATAGGTGAGAAATAAGGGATCCGCTCCCTACCTTCGCTCTGCCTGTCAGTAGTAGTAACCGGATATTGCAAGGGCGGATAATGTGAACAACCCAGAGGCTTTACTCTAACCTTTGAATGGTGATATCCGACACGGGTTCACGGGAATCCGAAAGATTTTCTATTATTACAAAAGTCAAGGAAGACTATTACTTACTCTGTGGTAAAGGAAAATTTAACCAGC